>OZ018331.1:28933202-29383202 GCA_963969495.1 Ceratothoa steindachneri | reverse complement strand
CTCATCAGTGGATTACACTCATTCACTCCATCATCGCCATACTCTCGAGCCTATGTGCATACATATTTACCCCTTCGTTTTACCCATACGCGCCGTCTCAAATTCATTCGCTCTCTTATATTTCACGCTCTTTCATTCGCTTCACCTGTCCAATCATCCGCTTCTTCACTACATCGTACTTCGGCTCATCCACACTCGTTATCACTCGAAAGAACTCCGACACTTTCCCATCCAAACATTCTCCCAGAAAATTCACCCAGTAACCATTGTCCTGCGGGTACTTGAGCTTGCAGTTCCGCTCAAAATCCATGAAGAACTCATCCATACTCTTTCCCTCTTGAAATCTAAACTTATCAATCCTAGGCACTTCCCTAATCAAAATTCCTTTCTCCACATTCACTTCACTCTCCGAAGAGCTACTCTCGGTCTCACTCATTCCAATCATATCATCACTCTCTCCTTCATCTGAGTATAGCGAATCCACACTCTTTCCTCTCGCCTTCCTATCCTTACCTTTA
Source organism: Ceratothoa steindachneri (assembly GCA_963969495.1). NCBI lineage: Eukaryota > Metazoa > Arthropoda > Malacostraca > Isopoda > Cymothoidae > Ceratothoa > Ceratothoa steindachneri. The sequence continues at coordinate 29,382,684 of OZ018331.1, read as the reverse complement.
GAACCATGCTTCCTTCCTCTCTTACTTTCCACTCTCTTCCATTCACCCTCTTTACTACCACTCACAGTATCTTCTTTAGACTGGATCACACTGCCATCCATTCCATTCAGCTGAGTCACTTCAGTCGGAGCAGGGGTCAGGGTCATAAGCCCTGGGGCTGGTCCAGCCCCTGTCATATTATATAAGTACTGCATCCGTCGGTCAGTCTGAGCCTGTTGGTCTCCCATTTCCTTCTTCATCCTATCAGTCTTTTCATTCATCCCTTTTATCTCATTCCTCATTCCCTCAATCATTCCCCGCAACATTTCGCACTCCTCTTCTTTCTTCCTCAACTCCAATCTCAATCACACTACTTCTTCATTCCAACTTTCAGCCAAAGCCATTGTTCCCGAGTTAGTACAAGAGGATAGGAGGAGGGAAAAATCAACCAAACTACTTTACCAATCTACAGATGGACTGCAATCAAATCAAATTCCTCCGGTTTTGAGATCTCAAGGTCCCTATTCGGGCACCAAATGTAGCGGGCCGAAGGCAACACTAACCTCGCGTTCCAACCTTTTCCTAGAATTTATGAACCTTGAGGACGAATTGATACGATTTGATATATTCTTTTACTTTACAAGAAAATTACAAATATAATTACAATTTAAATTTACAAGAAAATAACATGTGCGCACCCAAATAATTAACCTATTCGGAATTCAATTACAAAAAAAGTGTGCACACTACAAAATGAGGCCAAAATTCCCCAATCCAAACAAGATACAAAAAAAAACTGACGGGCGAAGAGAAGAACAAATTTATACAACGATTTCCACACAAAAACCAAAATGACAAGGAAGACTCAACAAAAAGGAGGTACGGGGTTATCACTCGTCCGTTGTGGGGGGGTGGTAGTTGGCCAAAAAGGGAGGAGATATGCTCATCAGTCACTGGAGATGGGCAGTGCAGGTGGCAAGTGAGGTAGGAAACGCCCTCCGTTTCAGGTCTGGGCAGAGCACTCGCCTCGAGAACTCCTCTTGTAGTCTGTAAAAGCTTCACTCTTAGAAGACACAGGATGTAATACTAAGTGTAATATCCAAATGTGTTGGACAAATAACAAAATTGTCTAGCCACATACTCACACAGGGGTAGGGAAAGATATATGTAAAGGGGGGTGGGAGAATGGCCCTACAGACACACACACACACACTGCTCCCCCACACACTGAGTCAGCAATGAACTGCACAACCAGACCAGCATTTTTTTCTTCCTCACGTTGCGTACATGGTTGGGATCAAGTCAGCCCTCTGGGCTACCTGTAAAGAATATGAGAGATGGCCATTGGGTGCTTAAAGTTGCATACCATCTCGCCATGACTGTTCTCATTGCCTCAGCAGCTTCAAGTTGATGTCTGTTATCTTCAGATTGGGCATTACAGTGGTATGCCATTTGACGGAGTATTTCCATGTGCCTTACTGCAATGACTGTTTTAACATATTCTTGTTGAGTGTCCAAGTCTGGGGAATAATTAAACATGCCGCCAATACCAGGCAGAGTGGCATAGTTACCACTTTCCATTTTATTTGAGTCTTTGTGTTGAGTGTATCACTCTGGGGCCCAGGGAACACTACCTTGCCTGTTCAATTGCCAGAGAGACCTTTAAGAAAATCTTGATTTGGAATCAATTTGTTTCTCGAATCAAGGTAATTTGGAAGACACTTGTAGGATGGGCTGCTCTGACATGAACTCTTAAAGGGCTATTCTGGTGACCTATGTCCTAGGTAGGTGTCGCCAGATGGGCACCTTTGAAAAAAGTCAAAACTCACCTAATGAGAAGTGTGATATTATATATGATTGTTTGTGCTTGTCTTCAAATAGCTCAGGGGAAGTATCCCTGATGTCAAGAGACCTTTAAACCATTGCTCACCAAATTAAACTTTGGAGTGAAATGTATCACTTTTTTATCCATCCTACTTGATTATTAATATAATGAGCCTTTTAAAATTTATAAGATTTATCATAAAGTGTGAAAGTATCTTTTTAACTATTACAGGATGCATCTGGAGAGATTAAAGAAATAAATCACAAGTTCTGTGAAGATCCACTTGGTGGCAATTTTTATCTTATAAAGGTGAGAGAAGATACAACACTATTACTTATATTTATTTATTGTTTCCAATTGTATTATTTTTAACCATTATCAGCATAAATCTAATTATTATAATTGAATAATTTTAAATGAGATAATTAAATTATTTATTAGGATGATTGTATAGATAGCTCAGCCAAAAAGATCAAAGACAAATTTTTTGATGAAAAACAACATGGATTAAGAAGTCAAGAAGAAGTATTTGGTGGTTCTTATGAAATAATCAGCCAATTTGGCTCACACAAGGAGGTAATTTTATTATTGTTTTCTTTATATCCAATTTGTTTGCATGTTATCAATGGTAGCTATCTCTCGTTCCTGACTAGGTTGGACTATTCAGTTACTTAGTCTTAAATATAATTTAAGTTTGCAACTTTAGAGATCTCTTTGGATATTTCTAAAGAAAAATCTCACATTTCTCTATAAATTATATACAAAAAGTAAGGAATGCTTCTATACCTGAAAGTATTTAATAAAAGGTTCCAACTAAAGCGGTGGTGAAAATATTTGGATGTTACATGCCTAAGTTGTTATTAATGGTAGTCTACACTTAAATACAAAAGATTTAAATGATTGCATGTACAATTGCAAAAGATTTAACTTATTAACTCCTAATTTGTGTAATCTTTTGGATGAAAAGCTAAGATATTTTATCCTTTGTGTTATTGCCTAAGTAGTGTAAGAAATGTTTGTTACAACATGGTTCAAAGAGATGGTTGTCCTCTTCTGCAATGTACAAAGAGATGGAAACAGCCAAGATGAGGATGACATGGTCTATGAGTACCAGGATAGCGAGTGGTATTGGCCGATGAGAGAGGCATCAGCTGGGAGTCAGAGCAAGCTTTTAATCTCTTCACATTATGATTCTGGAAGCAGTGTCGGGTCACAGTAGGACTCCTTGAGGGCCTCTTAACATGTTGCTTGTTATATTAAGGGATAAAACCAATGAGTTCAATAGGTAACCAATTGGATGCAATGGCTGTCAGACTTTTGCCTACCCTATGTAATTTTTTTTTCTGTTAAATCTCTTCAGAAACTTTTGTCAAACAAGATTGCAGAGAAAACAGTTAAAATGTGTGGGAAGCTCATTCATAGTCTTTTTCCACTAGTAGGACCTGGTGGGTAAACATGAATCAGGGGGGTCTGGGTAGCCTTTTGGTCCTTCTTTTTCCTCCATTTTATATAAATAAAAATATTTGTTTTTGGGTATTTAAAAATAATTGATTCTGTCTTAAACTTTAGGAGCAATTTTATGAGATTGTAATGAAAGAGGAGATTAAAGAAGAACCCCTGGAAAATGAAATTCCTCTCCTTGTTGGAGAGAGACTCAATTCACAGGAGGAAAACTCTAACCACAAATGCTCTACCAAAATGGCCCTACAAAACTCCCTTCAAGAAAAGGTAATTTTGCCCACTTTAAAATTTAATTCCAAATTTATTCACAAATTTTAATGCAGTGAAAAGACTTAGTAATTTGGGGGAAAGTTTATAGCACCCACAAAGGCTTGTGAGGAAAATCTACCAAGTCCAGATATGGGGCTGCTGACCTGAAACACTGCTGCCCATGCCAAGGGTTTTATATTGCAAACCCCTCATGAGACCTTGTCCAGTCATGGTGGCTAATCTGCATCTATGTTTAGTGGACTATGGGTTATATAGAAAATGGGGAAAGTAAATTTTTCTATCCACTTATTGAAATTCATATAAAGATCAGACTGACAATTGATGATATACAAAAAGGCAATAGGTGCTTTTTCTTGGAGGGTAGGAGGAGATAGGATGTGCATTCAGTCCACTCAAGACTGACAAGCTCTGAGGCAGAAGAGAGTGTGGATATTTTTTGCTGTGAAGATGGGGATGGAAATGGGGAAAGACAGCGGTGTTGTAATTGGCTATGAGCTTGAAATGTGTATAGGGTAGACACAGGGCAGTCAATTGAACCTGGTAGAGGAAAGAGGAGTGGTAGTTAATGCTTTTAAAAAGGACCTTTCACTATTCTAGTTGATACAATATTGGACTTCAATTCTAGTGAGGGCAGACACAATGCCCTGACTGGTCATAAGCTTGCAGCCCATTGGGAAGAGCCACTGATACCCTTGCAGAGATAAGTAGCTCCACACTCATCAACATGTACATAGCCTTTCATTTCATCTGTATCAATTTCCTTCCCACCTTCATAATCCATTATAATGTCTAAATATTAGCCACCGCTGAAATAATAATAAGCCACACAGAAAAAAAATATGTTGCACACCCCAAAACTATATGCACAGGATCCAGTCATGACAGTAATGCACAAAAAAAGTGGGAGGGGGGATGAGTGAAGGAAAGGGAGGCAAGCCCACTTTCTTGTTGAAATTCCTTGGGGTTCTGAGACTTGATGGGTGTTCTGCACTTAGTGACCGCCCCAACGGGAGCTGCCTTATGTGGTGGGGAAGATTGTGCATCCAGAAGATCTGATGAGCCATGTGAGGGGGCAAAAGGATCCAAGCTTCCTATTCCACTTATCATTGGGGAAGAAGGCTACCCATACTCCATGGATGGGTCACCAAGAAATGGGTGAGCAATGCTAGGGGTAGCTGGGTCCCCTACTCAGCCAATATTGGGGGAGGAATGGAGTGGGAGGTGAGTGCCAGTTGGTGTCGATATGCGTGAAGGCATTTGTGCCACTGCTGTTTCAACCCGTAAGTGGCACAGCGATTTGCTTTCCTGGCTGCTGTGCTAAATGCACTCAGCGCCCCATCCGGTCCAGCTTAGCCTCTTCTGTCCGACACCTTGTCCTCTTACCCTGCTTGCTCACTTTCCCTACAACCTCTCCCACAACTTTCTCTAATTTCACAGGGTAGATGCCAAGCAGCTTCCTCTCACCCAACCCTTCCGGATTGGGGCTGAGGAATGAGGGGGCAACGTTCCCTCACCCCTGAGCTCCAGCCTGGGGTAGTGGGTTTTTTAACACCCTGCTTCATCCCCACCCACACCTTCCTCACATCCCCTTTCTTTCTCCTTTCATTGTGTATAGAGCTCTACGTCGAGCCTAAGGTGAAGCCGCCAGGCCACTAGGCAGGAGGAGTGGCCTCAAATAGTGGCAGCTGGTTTCGTTGGCCCCGTATTCAACGCTGGCAGAGCAGGCTGGCTACTGCGTGGGGGTGATGAGCGTTTGCGTCTCGTATAAACTATAGGGTCACTATGCCCGATGATGAGAAATTTAAAAAATCACAATCAACTCTCCCTTTACCATCGACCGAGACTCCTTCAGGTCGTTCCACTGAAAAAATGGAGGTTGTTGGGAATAGGATCCGTGATGTGTTTGAGGGTGGGGATTGGCAACATGGAGGCCTCCATGAGATCAACATGGTCTCTAAAGTGGCCCAGCCTGAGATAGTAGGATCTTCCATTGGGTCTACCCCGGGCTCGGTGCCAAATATAGAACCCGAGTCTCCCCCTATGCAAGGTCCTCCTCATCTCATAAGGCTTGGGTCTCCGAGGCCTCACAGGGAGAAGAGGGATCTTCTCCTCCTGCTAGTGCCCCTGTGAGAGCTGCGTGAAAGAACGGGGCTGCTGTCGTTTCAGTATTTAACCAAGCCAAGATCGGCACGTCCGGTCCCGTTGCTTGCCCGGGTAGGGAGTCCCAGACGAAGACCGGAACTGCGCAGAGCGGAGCCTCGATTATGTCTGGGCTCCTCATTCAAACTACCTGTCGTTTTCGAACCTGTTGGCTTCAAACGTTTCATTGTTATTCGCTCCACGGATGGCAGCATGTTGGCTAAGGGCAACATGATTCATCAGATGAGAGCCTTAGATAGCGTGATTGGTAGAGGCCGAAGGTGACCCGTTTCTCAGACGGGAGACTTCTGGCGAATGCGTCGGATCCCTCCGAGGCGGCCATGATTAGTGCCCTTCGGACACAAGATGGCACGCCTGTGAGTATGACGCCGCACTCTACCATGAACTTCGTGAAAGGAGTAGTTTATGCGAGGGAACTCGTGGACTACTTCATATATCACATCATCTTAGAGCTAGCCGACCATGGGGAGGTCAAGGTCGAACGTGTGATGAGAAAACAGGGAGGGGCCTCGAGACCCACCCTTAAAATCTTCTTCGCGATCGACTGTGATAAGCTACCTGAGTCGGTGCGTGTCGGTTGATATCGCTTCCGTATGTAGGCATTCGTACCACTGACGCAGAGGTGCTATTACTGTCACCCCTTCGGCCATACTAATCGCTCCTGTTGACGTTCAAAGTTGGGGTTAGCCGAAGTCTGTGTAAGTTGCTCCAAACCCGCACATGATAAGTCCAAGTATGTTGAGGAGAGCCGCACCCCGCTTCCTCCAAGAAATATGTTGCGTATTTCTTTGAAAAAAGAAATTCTGGCCGTTCAGGCCCATGCTCGTCTCTCATTTCGATGCTAAGAAAAAGACATCCTCTGCTCCTGGCCCCACCAGGCCTACGAGCACGGTCGTTTCCGCGCCGATTCGGAAGATTTCTGCGGGTTCTGCCCACCCCGGGCGCTCCCCGATTAAAGCTAGCGCCACAAAGGGTTCACACCCAGCCCCGTCTAAAACCAGGGCTTCACTCCCTTCCCCCCAGCGTGACCGTTTCCCATAATTCGAAACAGCCGCGCGTTTCCACCGAGTCGTTAGACTCGCATGAGGAAACGCCCATCTTCCGGCGTTCCAAAAGCTGCCTCCCGAAAGGAGGTCAGCACTAATGGACCTTCTGCTACCTTGCCCACACCTAGTGGCTCGTGGTTTAACGGTTTCTGTCACCCCACTACCACGTAATGCGGGACGGGCAGGGGGATGCGCCATTTACACTTAGCATTATGTCTCCGTTCTTTTCTTTGCTTTCAACACATTCTTTCAGTCAGTAGCTGTGCAACTGCACCTGGATAGGAGGTAAACTGTTATTTCAGCGTATATTAGACCGTCAGCCGATTTCGAAGCGGGAGACTTCCGCCGCGCCGTGGCACAGCTACCGAGGTCCTTTCTTTTGCCTGGAGATCTGAACGGTAGACACCCCATCTGGGGAGACTACTCGATTAATTCCAGGGGACAACTCCTTGCCGACCCAATGGAAAGGGGGAGATAGGAGTCCTAAATGTGGATGGGTTTACTCATCACTGCCAGAAAACCGCTTCATTTTCCTGCCTTGATCTATATTTGTGCTCTCCGGATGCACAGCGTAATTTTGGGTGAGGGTGGTTGTTGATTTCCAGCCGCCGAGAGACGCCAGTCATACCCTAAGCCCTTTGGGTTTAGGGCCAGGAAACTCCTTCGAGAGGTAGATATAGCTCTCGGGCCGGTGGCGCCCCTGGTTCTGCCCAGGACGCCACCCTGGAGGGTACCACATTTGGCTATTTGTCGCCACGCCTCTGCTCCCAAAGCTTGTACTGCGCCGGGAGTATTGCGTTCGACCTTTTTGGAGCACACATCGTGTCACGCTGGTACCGTGCCAGTGTATACGGATGGCTCCAAGTCCCAAGAGGGGGTCGGCTTCCACGCCGTATCCCCTCTGTTTGAAGTCAGCGGGGCTCTACCAGGCGCTGCGTCTGTCTTCACGGCCGAGCTGGTGGCAATACACCACTCGGTACGGGAGATTACGCGACGTGCCCGGTTCGGAGACCGGATTGTGATCTATAGCGACTCACAAAGCGCCCTGAGTGCTCTCGGGGCATTGGAATCTCCGCATCCCCTGGTTCGCGATATCCGTGACGCCACGGTTTTGGCGAGCCGGGCAGATGTCGAGATTATCTTCTGCTGGGTTCCTGGACATGTAGGAATTGCGGGGAATGAGCGCGCCGATGAGGGCGCCAAAGAGTCCGCGAGGACTCTGCGACCGGACCAGCGTTTCGCTCTTCCTCACACCGACTACATGGCAGGAATACGGGCAGCTCTTCGGACTGCTTGGCAAAGAAGATGGGAGACGGTCGAAGGGAACTTAAAGTTGCGTGCCATTGCGCCGCGACTGTTCCCATGGACCTATCCCCCAATGCCGCGGCGGCTTCAGGTTGCTTTCTGTCGTCTCCGAATCGGACACACTCGTGTGACGCATCGCTATCTGATGGAGCGCTCGCCTGCGCCCTATTGCAACGACTGCGTCGTCCCCCAGACTGTTCGGCACATTCTTGTCGAATGTCCCAGTCTGGGTGATCTTCGCGCACGATACCTGTCCCAGTACCGGGATGGGCGGGGTCGCTACCGCCTGTCCCTTGTGCTTGGGACAGATTCGTGCACACTGACTTGTGGACTTGTTGACTTCTTGGGGGAGGCCGGCCTTCTCCCTATTATTTAAGCAAGGTTTGTTTGTTTTTTTGTTGTTTTTTTGCATTTGTTTTGTTTTTTGTCTGTTTTTTTTTTCTTTAGTTGCACGCTCCTGCGCCGGGGGGACCTCTCCCCGACGCACCAGCTTGCTTCCTTTCCCCCTTTTGGGGTGTTGTTTTTTTTTTTCTTTAATTTCATTTTAAAGTAGCCTAGAACTAGGCCAGTTTTAATACGGCGACTAATGCCCAAGTAGGCAGTCGCCAGATGAGCTCTTAAAAAAAAAAAAAAAAAATGTTGATTTCCATAGTAGTGATCACTTTCCCATTCAAATATCATTTTCTTGGCCGCTGCTGCCCGAGAGTCCGCTCCGGTGGTACTTGGCACGGGCGCGGTAGTCCGCATTTCTGCAAATGACTGATTTCTCTATCTTAGTCGAGAAGTTTAGTTCGGTTGATGAGGCCGTTGTGTTCTCTTCCGGCAACCTCATCGCCGTGGGCCTTACCACTATTCCTAGAACGTCTGACCACTTTGAACCCTGACCACCCCCGTGCTGTTTAGCCGAGTGTGAGACTGCCCATCAAACAGAAGCGTTATGCCTCCATGTTCTATGGGCTCCGCCCGAACGATAACACCGTCGCTGAATTTCGTCGGGCTAGGCCTAGGTTCAGGTATATTTCGAAGGACGCCCGCCACTCTTCTTGGCGGGCATACGTGTCTTCACTTAACTGGAAAGCTCCCTCTAGCAGAGGTGTAGAAACGAGTCAAAAGGACTTGTAGCAATCTCGGACCCCGCGTCCGTGGCAGAAACCTTCGCGACCGCTTTTTCCGTATTCTCTAGTCAGGATGCTGCTCCGCCAGCATTCAATACGCGTTGTGATTTCGCGGAAAGCCTCCGACTGTACTTTTCCTCCAGAGGCGGAGAACACTTCAACGACAGGTTTACTCTGACTGAGTTTCGCTCCGCTCTTGCTTCGTGCGCGGACACCGCCCATGGTCCGGACACCATTCGTCGGCACTTGTGTGACCGAAGCATGGCCTTTCTGTTAGATTTGTTCAACAGGATCTGGGTAGAGGGTATCTTTCCAGATTTCTGGCGAATCGCTACTGTGCTTGCCTTTCGCAAACTGGGGTGATAGATCACTCTATCCCGGCCGGTTTCCGCCCAATCTCTTTAACCTCTTGCTTGTGAAAGTTGATGGAGAAATTGGTAAATGTTAGATTAGCCTTTTTTCTGGACAGCGGAGGCCATCTGTCTTCTGCACAGTGCGGCTTCAGCAAGTTTCACTCCACATCGGATGCTCTGCTCCGACTGGAAAGTGCCGTCTGCGATGCCTTCCTTCGTAAACAGCACTACGCCACGGTGTTTTTCGATCTGGAGAAGGCTTATGATACCGCATTGCGATACGGTATCATGGATACTCTCAACACGATGGGGGGAGCGAACGCCTCCCAATGTTTATATCTGGATTTTTGCTAGATCGTCTATTCCTCGTAAGGGTCTTTATATCTGGATTTTTGCTAGATCGTCGATTCCTCGTAAGGGTTGGGGGAGCCCTGACCGGCCGAATGGAGCAGGAAGAGGGTGACCCTCACGGAAGTATCCTCAGTGTCACACTCTTTGCCCTGAGCATCAACGGCATCACCTCGGTGCTGTCGTAAGATGTTCTCGCTACGCTCTTCGTGGTCGACCTTACGATCTCTTTTGGCGCGGACCAGATGCCAACTCTGGAGGGTCGACTTCAACAGGCATTGAACCGCGTTTCTTGTTACGCCAAAATGCACAGGCTTCGGTTTTCCTTGGCCAAGACTAAGGTGGTGCACTTCTGCCGTCATCCACGGCTCCACCATGACCAAGACTTGTTTCTAAATGGGGTGCGCCAGGAAGTAGTCGACTCGCACCGTTTCCTTGGTTTTGTATTTGATAAACGCTTTACCTGGGAGGCTTATATTCGCAGCATTAGGGTCTCTTGCATCGGTGCCATGGATATTCTTAGTTTCGTGACGTTCAGCGCCTGGAGCGCTGATATAGCTACTGCCTTACATTTTTATCGATCCTTTGCTCGTTCGAAGCTCGACTACGGATGCGAGGGTTATGCATCCTCACCCGAGCGTGTGCTTCGGAAGGTGGACTTGATCCACCACACCGGCCCTCGACTGGCGACCAGTGCCTTCCGCACTTCCCCCATTTAGAGCTAACTTGTCGATGCTGGGGAGATGCCACTCGTTTCTCGCCGTGCACAGTGCATTTCTTGCCTGTACGCGCGAGTCGGTAACGGCTCTCACTGCATTAGCAGCTGATCTCGACGGTGCCTATGCTACCGAGAGACGCCAGTTATACCCTAAACCCTTCGGCTTTAGGGCCAGGAAACTCCTTCGAGAACTAGGTATAGCTCTTCTGCCTCCACCTTATCTAACTGTTTTGTTGTTGTTGTTGTTTTGTAGATCCTACGTTCCAACGCCGGGGCCTCCTCCCGATGCCCGAGCGTGCTTCCTACTTGCTGTACTTTTCGTTTTTCCTTCTTTTTATTGTTATTGTTGTTGTTTTCGGGGTGGTTGTTGTTTTTTGTATATTGTTATTTTAATGTAGCCTAGTACTTAGCTCTCGTGAGTACGGCGACTTATGCCCAAATATGCAGTCACCAGATAGGCTCCTAAAATAAAAAAATATCTATACATTATTTGTTTTTAATCTAGCCTCTTTGTAGGCACTGTTGTGAGTACGGTCTGACTTTTGCCCCAGTATGCAGTCGTCTCTCCCCCATCCCCCCAATATAAATTGGCTTTCCCTTCAGCCCTTAAAATGCTGAACCCCATTTGCAACCTCGGAATTCGTTTTCCAGTGGAGCCTTATGCGCTTCTACAGTTAACATCCTTTACTGTGAGAGTGGGGTGCTCCCTCTCTTGCCCTATCATCGACTTCAGATCTACATGGGATAGATACCTCTGCGGTGCGCTGCAGGCACCTGTATCAAAGGTTTACAAATGCATGTATGCTGCTGAGTCAAAGGTGGCATTCTATAGTTCGCCATCTTTACCCCGACTCTTGAACCACCAGATAGATTATCTCTCCAACCTGCGTACTCTAAGGGTCCTTGTCTTTCCGTCGTCGCTGACCCCTAGTTGCTGTGCCCCACTTCCCACAGTTTGTAGCAGCTTGTGGAGCCTAGATAAATCGTCCGTGGACTCTTGCTTCCTTACGCGCCTGTTCCTAGAGCATGCGACCTCACATATCAACACTGCCCATATACACGGATGGTTCCAAGCAGGTTAGGTGCTGCAGCCGCCTACTCAGCAGTTTTTAACTTTGTCATTGCCGCTGGCAGCTTCTACTTTTACCGCTGAACTTTCAGCCATTCTTTTAGCTTTTAGACTGATCCAAATTTTACCATTTAAAGATTTCGTTATTTTCTTCGACTCTAGAAGTGTTTTACAAGCAATTCGCTCTCTCAGGGCCTCCCATCCCTTATTCACAGAAATCTACAACTTACTGGTCCGTTATCTAGTTCTATTTCGTTTGTTCACCGGACATGTATGATGTAGGGGTTCTAGGCAACTAGAGGGCTGATCAGCTGACCCGTTCAGCCTATTCAGTGTCCCCGTCTAACGCTGCATTGCAATTTCGAGATTTCTTTTCTATATCAGAATATATTTTTCAGTTGTGGCAGGTGTTCATCATTTAAATTATATAGAGTTTAAAAAAGTTCGCTCTTGGCCATTGAACCTTCAAAGACTACGGTCCTTAGAGGTGGTCCTATGCCGCGTTCGCATCGGCTGGTACTCGAATCAGTCTTTGATGCCGTTTTTTGTGGTGAGGACCAATCGGTTGCTTATTGCCTACTGGAATGCCCTCATTTTGCCATTCTCCGGTCGTCCTGTTTCCCGACACTTTTAACTATCACTCGCCTGTCCCGCCTTCGTTTTATTTTGGCAGAGGAATCTTTTCAACCCTCATTTTTAAACATTTTTTATCATATAGTGGTTTTATTACTCTTTTATAACTAATTCGCCTCGTTCTATTTGCGCTTCCATTTAGAATCCCCTTGTTTTGGACAGCTGGCCAACTGGTTCCTTACCTTAAACTTTATCTTGCTGTTTTATGTTTATTTGTTGCTGTTGTTCCTTTTTTTAGCCTGCCTTAGCATTTGTTCCTTTTTTATCTTTGTTATTTTTTATTCATATATTATATTATCTGTTATTTATATTTATATATTTGTGAGTATGGCTACTTTTGCTGCCCTAGTAGGCAGTCGCCAGATGGGCTCTTAAAATTAAAAACATAAGCCTCTCCTGCAACAAATCTGCCGTGCAGAGAAAGAGCACCGAATATACAAAATAATAACTTTACAGGAGAAGCGTTCAAAGTTTTCCTTTATTGCAATGCCAAAAAATATAGTATATTTTCAAGATTCTGTTAAACGTTTAATGTATTTACTCCATTATGGGGATCATATTTCATATTTGTACTTTCTTTTGTGCATTAATTTTATATTTTTGGCTCAGTTGCACAAAAACTGTTTTTCCTCTGGTTTGTGGATTGCTATTCACCACAAATGCAGAGGAAAGAAACCGAATATAAGTATTTTCGGTGTTTTTCTTCTTGAATGACGATTAATATTAAACAATAAGACACCGATTATACCTAAATTCTTTGTTTTCACTTTATATTATTAACAACATTAAGCAATCAGACTTTATTATAATTATAGCAACCACATTAATTATACATTCATCACTGTTTTTGTTTATTATTAGAATTTTTAACAAGTCATTGGAAAGGTATAAACAATCCTATAAATCTATGTAATTTTTATTGGTATTTTGACCATAAAAATACAAACCAAACAGAATCTTAAAAAAATGCAATGAATTTATCTTTCTATTTGCATGTTAATAATAGTTTGAAATATCCTTAATTTAATAAAGAAAATAGTGAACATAAAGTCATATTTAAAACGAACTGAGTAAAAGTATGAAACTTCACAAAAACTGTAGTTATATCCCGTTTTAAGGAAAAATGACTAAATACACAAAAAGTAAATCCATTTTAAACTTAACAGGAAAATTCATAAGATCTTGATGTTTAATCTACTCTAGAATTTAAGAGATCGGAGAAATTACCACTAGTAGGGAGGTTATTCCAAAATGCTCGACGGGAAATAGGCATTCTCATAACAAGACCCGAGTGAATTTTATCCAATTTTTCTTTTGAATTCCTCTGGGTTTTGATGATTATTTCTCTGAATAACTGCGTGGAATAATTTCTTTCATAAATTTAACTTTAGTTCCAGAGTCCTGAAATGCTTTTTTATAGATCAGTCCGTGCAGACCTTTCTCAAATCGGACTTCACATAAATCTTGTAAAAGAGGAATATTATTCTCAGAAGACGCTCTTCGGGTTGTTCTTAACCTTGACAAATTTTCGTAGGCCTTAAAATCATAAAGTTGCATTTCTATGACAGTTGTTCTCTTAGTTGAAAGTTCCAGTGAATCGCAGAGGTTTCTCATATCAAATCGGTGATAAGATATTTCAACGTGATTTCCGAGGGTCCAAGATCTTCATTGACAAGTAAAGCGAATGCCGAATATAATGTCCAGTTTTTATTCTGAGCAACGCAATTATCTGTCCAAAATATAAACTTCTTTGTATCTCTATTTGCCTTAATTACTTTGATATAGGATGATGCAACATCAGGAGCATTCCTACTTCGAAGACTTTCATTCCAAACTACACAATAGTGATGTTAATTTTTCTTTAAAGAAGCAAATGTTTCATTAAACACAATCATTCTCGAGCAGAAAAAACTTTCTTTAACATCAGGTATCCTTGGCAGGAGCAAAACCCTTTGCATATCGAGGCAAATATTAGGAGTCGATCCATTTGTTCGTATATCTCACTATCTCTATTGTATTCTTTTCTTGCTTTCTTTTGCATTTCATTGTGCAATTGAGCCTTTTCAACATTTTCTTCATTCATATTCAATTCATAAAATAAGCATGTTGAATATTTGTTAACACAAGGTTCAGAAAAACTTAAGTTCATTTTCTTTAGTATACTCCGATAGGATTCATATGAACAACGGACTGATGCGTGTTTTTCTTGAAATAGTTTGTACATTGAAGCAACGGAGAGATCTGTTGGAAGGTATCTTACATGTGGAGCATGGTCTCTTCTGAAATGAGAAATAACTGGATTGAAAGATTCGATGTGAATCATTATTACTTTTCTATTAACTCGATTGGTAGGTTCACGTTTTCCTCTGTTATATGTCACTGCGATATTTCCTGACAAATTAGTTGTGGATGAAAAAGCTGCATCAATGGAATGAAATAATGATTTTATAACCTGATCTTGACTGCACCCTAAAGTGCTGAGAAAAAATTTCTGACAGACTTTGATTGCTTGTCCTTGGGCATCGCTCAGTGTATACACATACGATGACTTCTTTCTTGATAAATCTTCTTGAATATGCCTTCTTTCTACTTCTTTCCTTGTTACTTTTCTTGACAACCATGCTCGCCTCATATCGTAGCAGTTTTTCCAAAATTCTGAGTGATTGTGGTTTCGCATTTCATCTGAAAACTTGGCATGGCATTTGTAAGGGCATTTATCTATATCACATCCATTGAATATTGGGTGTTTTTCGTTATCTTGAATGATCTTTTCTTGTTGTGTCATTGATTTCCTCCTTTTTTTTAACCTCAAAAGCAACAGAGGTGTGATGGAAAGCCATTTCATTGTCATACACTGCTTCATAAGCATCGGAAACTCCAGGAGATTGAACTTCGATAGCAGCTGCTATGTTATTCTCCTGAATGCATAAATGTCTTGCTCTTCTGTCCTCAAAACACCTCTGAAAGGAGACAAATAAACAAATATTTATGCATTGCATTTAAGTAGCACATACAATAACTTCAGGAATTACTGCATTATCATAATGATAATCATCACCATCATCATCTTCCCTTAACTCCCTCACCACCACCTTAATTTATGCTTGTTACCTTGTATACACAGTATAACGGTACAAGTATTTTTGTGTTAACAAATGGACACACATATAACTTACAGGCATACAAATATTTAAGGCTTGCTACTGAATATAAATATAGATAAACGATATATTAAAGATAAACTATATTGAAAGTTAAATGTCGGTGACTCAGCAAGAGATGCAGGCAGCCACGCAGTGCCGTGAACATGGCAAACACACACAATGCACAAAAGAGAACATAATCTAGATCGAAATAAAAAAAAAAATCCTAAATTACCGGTTTATAGACCGACAATTCACCCATAGTGGGTCTAGCAGTCTAAGCTACCAAAGAAACAAAAAAAAAGAGGCTGGACAAACAGATGAAGCAAAAGAAAAATATTCTGGGGTCAGGAGCGCACTTAAACCTCCAGGAACAGACACACGAGGAAGCGTATGCCTGAACCCCCTTGCGGGCTCATATTTAGTTTGATATGATTTAATTTGATTGAAGATTAAATTTGATACGAGAGACAACACAAACTAATCATCTCTCACTAGCTAAGCTATTCAACTTCATCTTGAAATCAATAATGAAAAGATTTAATGAATTCTTATTTCTTTTACATTCCAGTAATTATGACTATTATTTATAATACAGGACACATTATTAAAAAAATTAGAGTTATTATAAATATAAAGAAAACATTTAATTATAAATCTAAAATAAAATAAAGAGGCAAACGCATTTTGTGATAGAAAACAAAACTCAATTCAAATTAAAGCTTAATATGTTTAATACTTACTTTTCTTTTAAAAATTGGAAGACGTTTGATGGTGTGTTGTAATTACAAGCCATGGCTACCAGCCCTTCTGCTTTAACGACGAGATTATCTCCGACTGAATTAAAAAGATAAAACTTGACATAGGCAGAAAAAAAACTCTCTTGTCCATTTCAGTACAGACGCGTAGCTCACAATTTGTTCAGGGAGAAACAGGGTGATGCATGAGAGGAACGGCAATAAATTGATAGAAAGCTTGCATATTCGGTGTTTTACGTCTGGATATCGTGCTACATATAAATGAAACAGACCGAATATTTAGTATAATCGGTTTTTAACCTCTGCATTTTGCATATTCGGTGTTTCTTTTATGTTAACCATGGTAGTGTCGCGTATATTCGGTATGTGGCCAGTTCCTAACTCAAAACGAGTGAAAGATGGGCGTAAACCAATGCCAGAAATGGAATCTACGGGTCAAACTGCATAAGAGTCGATATATAACTCAAATTTGGAAAATTTGTATATTCGGTGTTCTTCCTTTACACGGTAGAAATGTAGTCATGTGGCATTTTTAAAAGGGATCCCTTGACCCCGCTCTACTCTGGTGTTTTTTTCTGAAACATGTCTCAGTGACCATGCCCTCAGTGGCAACAGCCAACATAGCGCTCTTAAATTAAAACAAGGTCGGCTGACCAAAGTCGCCTGCTCTCACTCATTCTTATTTATGACCTTACGACCTTCAAAACTTTAAATAATTTCCGGACTAACCTTGATGGGACCTTGCCAATTATATAATTCGAAAGAGAATATAAAACAACATAAGGTTTCAAATCTCGCTAGAATCGGACGAATAGTTGCAATAGTACACAAAAAAAAAGCAAAATGGGGACCGACCGACATAGTGAGATAGAGTCGCATGCGACTAAAAAGATCCCATGTTCCTAATGCTCAATTCATACAGAATGATCAAAGTTGAGCCGCAATTTGGTCGCAGCAGCAGTGTATCAATCATCTCTGCAGTTGCCCTTGCCTAGAATTTCCTCTACTTAACTGTTGAATTATCACATTCTTTTAAATTTCCGCCTTATTTTTACTTTCCACAATTTTATTATTTATACTTATTCTAGAACTTTAGGAATCCATTCGTTCTTTCGGCCCTTCTTATCCTATTGCCCAAGAAATTCTTGGGTGTCTGATGCAGAATGGATGCAGAATATAAGATCACTTTTTTGTTAAGATCATAATCAGGTGAGAGTCCAAAAGAATGGATTTGGGATGGGTGGGGTCCGTACCCTTTCTTCCTTTTGCAGAAATGCTATCTTGTACACCAGAAAGATCGTGAGCGAAAGATTATAAAATAACTGTTTCTTTTACAGGAGATCAAATTGCCTCTGCCCAGTAACTCTAAGCTTATTACACAAGTAACTGGTATGATATCATCGCCTACTCGAGACCTCGAGTATGACCCAAATTGGACTACTGCTGTATATTCAAGATCTGAAAGCCCAGGAAAATGCGCCGAAAATACCTCGATAAATCCCAGGTGTCCATACACACAAATTCGCATGCGCGTCATCATGCGAGCATTAATAAGAAAATCTATAAATGCTGCGTCTGTCCTTATCAGACTGCACAGAGGAGAGCTTTAAGCATACACTTAAGAACCCACACTGGAGAGAAGCCTTTCAAATGCGACCTTTGCCTTTATCAGGCTGCTAGAAAAGCAGATATTAAGAAACATTCATTACTCACACTGGCGAGAAGCCTTTCAAATGCAGCCTCTGCCCTTATCAGACTGCTAAAAAGAATGATCTTAAAAGCCATTCATATACTCACACTGGTGAGAAGTCTTTCAAATGCGACCATTGCCCTCATCAGGCTGCTAGAAAAGCAGATATTAAGAAACATTCATATATTCACACTGGCGGGATGCCTTTCAAATGCGACCTTTGCCCTTATCAGGCCGCAACGAAATGTCGGCTTAAAAGTCATTTATATACTCACACAGGCGATAAACCTTTCAAATGCCACTTTGCCCTTATTAGGCTGCCAGAAAAGAAGATATTAAGACACATTCATATATTCACACTGGCGAGAGGCCTTTCAAATGCGACCTTTGCCCTTATCAGGCCGCAACGAAAAGTCGGCTTAAAAGTCATTTATATACTCACACAGGCGATAAGCCTTTCAAATGCAACCTTTGCCCTTATCAAGCTGCAACGAAAGGTCAGCTGAAAATCCATTCCTATAATCACACTGGCGAGAAGCCTAGCAAATGCAGCCTTTGAACTTATCAGACTGCCATAAAAGAAGATATTAAGAACCATTCATATACTCACACAGGTGAGAAGAGTTTCAAATGCGACCTATGTCCTTATCAGGTTGCAAGGAAAAGTCAACTTAAAAGGCATTCATATACTCACACAGACGAGAAGCCTCTGCCCTTATCAGGCTTAAAGAAAAGAAGATATTAAGATACATTCATTAACTCTGTGCTTTTTGCTTCCTCAACCAGTAAATTTCCGAGGCTGGCCGGCCATTTTTAAACTGATGGTGGATCAGGGGTCGACGGGCTTACCCTCCGGTTTCGTCCGACGGCTCCGAGTAGGTGGCGCGACGGTTGACAGTGACTGCGCTGCGCGAGTTCGCCACATTCCTCTGTCTTCTCCCAGCGCTCCCTCTGTTGCTCCCTCTCCTCTGCCTTCGGTCTCTCCCTATGGTTTCTCCGTTGCGCCCTCTCTTTTGCCTTTGGTATCATATGTTCTTCCTTATCTCGGACTATAAAACCGAACGGGCTGAGACGCTGGAGGATATCTGGCATTTTCTCCAGGCGTGTCCCACCTGCTGTTTCTTCCCTTCCTTTGCCTCAACGCAAACGGAAGGGTTCCTCCTCACCCCGTTCTGAGTCCAAGCGCCCTGCGTCTGATGAGGCTTGTTTAGTCCCTGAGTCGGTTGTTGGGGCGCCCTCCGTTCTAATGTCTTCTCTCCCGTCTTCGCTGGCCTTCCCCGTTTACATCACCGATGTCATGAGGGTGGAGGTTCACCAGTTAGATCTTTCTTGTCCCTTACCCCGGTTCCTTCTTCCCTTCCCCCTACCTCTGTTCAGTCTTTGATGCCTCTTACCCCTGTTCCGCCTTCCTTGCCATCTACCCCTGTTCCCTCCTCACCCTCTGACCCTGTTCCTTCCTCTCCATTAGACCCAATTGCCTCCTTACCTTCCGACCCCGTTTCTTCCTCACCCTCTCTTCATGTTCCGTCTTCTGTTCCATCTTCTCATCATCGTTCTCGTCCGTCTCTGCTCGATCTTCCATTCTCTCCGGGCTATGAGCCGTCCACGTTGGAGATTCGGAATGGCTCTCAGCTGTCACCTCTTGCCGTTCACTCTGCCAAGTCTATGTCGGGTTCATCCCCGGCTCACCGCGATCTGCCCCTTGTTCCCTCTAGGTATCATAGTCGTCGGTCAACTTCGTCGGTTTCTGTCGCTAGAATCATCCCTTTGGTGTCAAGACGACAGTAATGTCTGTCATCCTACAATGGAATTGTCAAGAGAGGTTCTCCCCAAGTGGGGAGAACTCCAGCTCTTGCTTTCTAGCGTTCGGCCCTTGGTGGACTGTTTGCAAGAAAGTAAGCTTGGTACTCGTCCCTTCTCGCTGCTTTCCCACTTCCGGGTGTTTAATTCCATCCCCAGCACCGGGGGCGTGTCCCATGGTGGTGCTTCTCTTTTAATTACCTCTTCGCTATTCTCTGCGTCACTTCCCCTTCGTACTACCTAGCAGGCTGTTGCTGCGAGGGTTTTTATCTCCAATCTTTTAACTGTTTGTTCTGTGTAAATCCCCCGGAATTTAATTTGAATCGCTTCGACTTTTTAGAGCTCACAATTCAGTTACCTACTTCGTTTTTATTACTTGGTGATTTTAATGCTCACCATCCATCTTGGGTCGATGCCACCGTTAATCCCCGGGCGGTGTGGTTGAGTCCCTTTTATTATCCGATTCCCTTTGTCTTTTAAATTCGGCCGATTTTACTTCTTACCATGTTCAAACGGATTCTTTTATTTCTGTAGACTTGTCCTTATGTTCGTCTGACTGTTTCCTTTATTTCCGGTGGTCTATTCGGGACGACCTTCACGGGAGTGATCACTTCCCGATCGTCATGTAGGCCTCCTTTCCTGGCCCGTGCCTTTCCTTCCCTCCTCGGTGGGATCTGCGGCGAGCAAATTGCGTTGGGTTCCGGGAGGCTTCCTTTATTGATGCCTCCCGGGTTTCCTTCGATACCGAAGATTCAGCGGTCTCATATTTTTGAGGCTGCTGAGCGCTTCGTTCCGCGGAGGTGCCCTGTTGCGGGCGCTCCACCGTGCCCTGGTTGTCGAAGACCTGCGCGTTGGCTATTTCTGCCTATTAGTTGTTCCATTCCCGTTATAGGCGGAACCCGAACGTCTCGAATAGGGTGGATCGGGACCGGGCACGTGCCACCCGCTAGAGTAACCGCCGTTAGTCTTGGCAGCGGTACGTATCTTCTATTTTCTTCGTCCACGTCGTTGACTCGGGTTTGGAAGCGGATCAATAAGTTCCTTGGTCGCTACACTGGTCATGCCATCTCCATTCTGGATATCGGAAACTCGTTTGTTTCGGATGGCCGGTTGGTTAGCGATGCTCTGGCTGACAATTTTGCTTCGGTGAGTAGTGCTGGTAGCTATCATCGACGGTACCTCTATCATAAGGCCACCATAGTCTCGCTTTTTAGATTTTACCACCCGCGCCACCTACTCTTACAATGCTCTCTTTTTCCGTCTATGAGCTGCGATATACTTCGTCTCACTGTAGTTCCACCTCTCCTGGTGACGATTGTATCCCCTACGTCTTTCTTGGTCGTCTTCATCCCCACTCCGAGTTATTTTTGGTTGACTTTTTCAACCTGCTTTGGGTCAGAGAGATTCATCCGCCCTCCTGGCTGACCCAATCCCCTATCACCTGATTGCTCTTATGAGCTGCCTCAGTAAGTTATTCTAGAGGATGGTTCAAGTTCGCCTTACATGGTTTGTGGAGTACAACTCGCTCCTCTTTCCATTTAAGTGCGGTTTTTGAAGCGGTCGTTGTACTCTTGACCACCGCATTCGTTTGGAAGACAGCGTTTTATGGGCTTTTCCCTCCAGGCATCAGGTGTTAGCGGTATTTTTCGACATTGAGAAGGCCTACGATCCTATCTGGACATATTGTGTTTTACGTCAGTTATATGAATGGGTTATGAGGGGCTTTTTACCTGTTTCTATTCAACAATTTTTATCGTCCCATAATTTTAAGGTCCTTGGGGATGCTTTGTCCGGCTTGCGGGTTCAATAGGAGGGTGTTTCCCAGGGTGTGTTTTAAGTGTGACATATTTCGCCGTTGCTATTAATAGTCTGGTGTCCACTCTTCCGGAGGAGGTTTCGGCTTCTCTGTTCGTGGATGATTTAGCGTTGTTTTGTTTATCTTTCCGTTTGCCTTCTGCTACCGGTCGATTACAGCTAGCAATTGATGCCGTGTTGGGTTATGCTGTCTCTAAGAGTTTCCGTTTTTCGGTCATGCATTTTCATCAGGGTCGTGGTGTCCTTGGACCCCTTCCCTTCTTTTTGGACGGCACGGCGATTGAGTATGTCCCCGTTTTTAAGTTCTTGGGTTTAACGCTTGATAGTAAGCTCACTATGTGGAGGAGGCGTGCTTTCCTTGCGATATCACTGGTGTAAGTGTGCCTACAATCCTTGTTTCGTGTTCAGCAATACCCTTCCTTCCCAGTCTATGAGTGCCTTATTGCCCCCTTGTCTTCGGCCTCTTTTGATCGGCGACCATCACTAATCCGGTCTCTGGGGCTCTAGGTTGGAGACTATCTACCTTCCATAGGCGTTCCCGGGGTGTTGGCCCTACCATTCCCACCGTCTCCGTGTTGGGTCGTTTGCCCTCCTGAGGTCTGTACTGCTTTCTGGCGTTTCGAGAAAGGATCTACTGAAACCCGTTATAGCAATGCCTCTGGGCATTCTTATAATAAAAACCTCCTGAGAAACATATATATATATATATATATATATATATATATATATATATATATATATATATATATATCATCATCATCATCATTTATTACATATAAAATTCTATTCTTTTGTCATTTAAATAATTCATGCAATCCTTTAACTTTGTTAATTTAATCATTCATTTATTTTACTCTGACTTTGTCAATTTAATCTTTCAATTAATTTACTTCAACTTTTGTAAATAAATCATTTTATGTTAAACTTAATAATTAATTAATTCATTAATTTTCTTGTCAATTCAATTAACGTATACTGTTCCAAACAACATCTCTTAAATTTCACACATATACAAACAAACACACGTTCCCAGCTCGATCAAAAGAGCACGCTACCCTGCCCATTCGACTCGTTGCTTTCTTCGTATAAAGGTCGGTAACCATTCCTTCTACAATTATTCATTTACTTAGTTAATTCCATTTTATCTCACAATTCTTTGCAAACGACCATACGAGAGTAGATCCTAATTATATTTAATTCTCATTGCAGCCCCAATCCAGTCCATTATAGATACCCTAAATTATTTACTATATTTACTCATAGTTACTCAATATTATTTACTCAAAGATACTCTATATTATTCACCTTATTGTTTCACCATATTATTCACCATATTTACCTAACCTACTTATCTCATTGTACATTCGTTGATTTTATGAATATATTTATATTTGTGTAATTGTCTTTCTTAACGCCCAAGTCATTATTCCAAAATTTACTTCGCTGTCGCATTAGGCCTAACGGCAGACATCTTCGATCAAACAAAATTTATGGTTATGGTTTTCGAAACGCTATCGTGGCTGATTTATTAACCGTAGATAAATCACATTGATAACCATACACTATAAAATTGGTGCCCAGAACACCAAAACGAGCAACCCATGCTGAGATGAAAGCTCGAGTGACAGTGGAAGCTCTGATGTCCGAGATAGGAACCGCCTCTGGCCAGCGAGTAAAACGATCGATCATGGTGAGAAGATAATTGCAACCACGGGTGTAAGGAAGAGGACCTACTAGATCGATGTGAACGGCGTCAAAACTTGACGAAGGAAGAGGAAAAGGACCAGAGGAGCTTTTGTGTGGCGGTAGACTTTAGCACGCTGGCATGGCAGGCATGAGCGAGTCCATTTGACCACATCGGCATTCATACCTGGCCAAACGAAGCGTTGTGCAACCAGCTTCCGAGTGGCATTGACGCCAGGATGAGAGGCCATGAATTTGGTCGAAGATGTGCCGACGGTAAGCGAGAGGAATGAGAGGACGAGGACAGTCAGGAATTGAATAGTCAACCAGGATGCGCCTGGAAGGACTGTCAGGTAAGTCAATCTCGCGAACGACGAGTTGAGAAGAGTGACGCAGTGTTTGCGTGTCTTCATCTTATTCCTGGGGAAGTGCTATTGTTGCATGATCGATGGGCGAAGTGTAGGAGAGTTACGTGCCCGAAATCGATGAAATGCAAGAGAGCGAGTCCGGTACGACGTTTGAAGAACCAGGAACGTAGCGAATATCGTTCGTCATCTGCAGGATGAAGTCAAGATGACGAGTGTCAACTGCAGTGTGTACTGACGAAGTACTACGAGACGAACATGCACCGACCAAATGATGGCGGAAGTGGCAGACAGCGAGATATATTCCGAGGAGTTCTCGAGAGAACGTTGAATATCTCTTTTGAGGGTTTGTAAGAGCGCGAGAGAAGAAAGCAAGAGGTTGCCTTTGGCACCAACTTTTTGCTGCAAGGTTCCACCTACGTGGGTTGAGGATGCATCTGAGGCGACGCTGATGGGGGCTCCTGGAGAAGAATGAGCCAATTCCACAGCGCGGGCAATAGCCTCTTTGGTGCGAGAGAATGAATCGCACGCCTCAGCAGATCACTCAAGAAGAGAGTTCTTTTTGGTCTTGGTGAGCATAGAGTTGAGAGGGTGCATGACCTGGTACATTTAGGGATGAATCTGTGGTAGAAATTGACCATGCCACAGAAACTCCTGACTCGTTTGCGTGATGTAGGACGAGAAAAGTTTCGCATCGCGGTAACTTTATCTTCGAGTGGGCTAATCCCTGCACTCGAAACATAGTGCCCCAAGAATGAGAGTTGCTGCAGTCAAGACTCTATATAGGTTCAGAAATCTTCGTCAAAGCAACAAAAAGAAGATCTATACTGCACTAGTAAGATCGACGTTGCCATACCCCGCTTCCGCCCTCTTGTGTGTCTCAAAGACACAGAAGAGGAGACTACAAGTGGTGCAGAACAAATGGGCGTACCTAATTACAGGTACACGCAGAATGAAAAGAAGATCACAGGAAGACCTGCCCTGGGAGGCGGGGTTAACTCCCATTAACGTTGTCATTGAAGAACGGACAAGGAATATGCTGGAAAAGGTCAATCGAGAATTGGACGAGGAAATCGTACAAATGATTGACCAGAATAGAAGAGCTGTAAGTCGCGCCAGATTTCCAAGCTCCGCTGGGTTTTAGCTGGCGGAGCAGAAGTGCCGTCTACGCAAGATGAGTTGTCTTTTGCCCCAAAAAATACAAACCAAGACGAATTAACCAAACTGAGAAATCAAACCGAATTTGACAAAAAATTCCCCGATATCGACAAAACCCACCGATTGAGACAAACCTACCGAAGAAGGAAAACTACCCAAGAAGATGAAACACACCATTCAAGACTACAAGAAGAAACAAAATACACAAACTACACACATTACAAATTTACGAAAAAACAAAGACACTAAAACAAACATAGCAAGTTATAATTAATGAATTACCAAAACAACAGCAAACGCGCACAGCATAACCAAATACATTAGCTAATATTAAGACAAATGGCTTGAACGCCAAATTATATATTATATATATATATATATATATATATATATATATATATATATATATATATATATATATATATATATATATATATATATATATATATATATATATATAAACAAAATGATAAGCAACAACGGAACTACAAAACATAAAAATTTTAAAGCGATAGGCCTGATCACCAGGCTCTAGCATCACTTTGCACCCTACCACACTTCTTTCTCTTTTCAACACTGGTCTACTTTCCGCTGTCTATCCACACACCCTTTCTATCCCCTCACCTACATACTCTTACATACCTAGGTCGACAGTGAGAAGAGTCGGCATGGCGGTCGTCGAATTTACAGCGGCCTGCCGATTTCGTTTTCCGAGTGGGTTGGGGAAGACGGTCTAGACGATGGCTGCATTTGAAGGTTCTCACCTTGCTTTGGCCAAGTGCACCATGGTTTACGATATCTCGCACTCGACCCATAGTATAAGTGTGTACGGCATACCACTGGTTTTTGATTTCGATGGAAAGGGCGTACCCCAAACGGTATACCTTTTGAATAATTCTTATCACTATTATACTTATTATGCACAAACCTACGTTGATTACCTCTAGGATATACGCCGACAGGCACGGAACGCGAATTTTTAAATTGCACATTATTTATCGGCGGGTTGACACTAAGAGCACCTTATATCGGGGAACGCACAATCATCATTAGTTTGACTCTTATTTATATTATAGCACTGTGCCTTGTAAAACGGCATGAGTTCATCAGCGAGTTTCCCCAATTGGGCAAGAGTTAAGTCCTTTTGCGTGGCGATGATGGGGGCGATGTTTGAAGGTAAAGACTGGATGAACTTGTGTCTCACCAAGTCTTCACCACTCCAACTTGCAGAGATGTCTTCTGTAGCTCTTCAAGATTCACTGAAGGTCGTCCGGTCTGCGGAGAAGAGGCAATTAACTTCTCGAAGAGCTCAAGTTTTGTCCTTTGAAAAGGTCCCACGATTTCTGTTCGTAGGAGCGAGTAATTCTGCAACGAGAGTACTGCAGCTGGGAGGCGATCGACCGTCTCGGGAGGTAACGCAGCCAGAATATGGTAAAATTTCGTTTCCTCTCGTTGTATTCTCGAGATGTGAAATTGCGCCTCCACAATTTTAAACCACCCTGCAAATGCTGCTTGATTAAAAACAGGTGGTCTGATTGAGATCGCGTTCGTGAGTTCCACTTCTTTGTGTGGGAGAAATTGAGCAGCTTGTTGATCTCTTGATGCGTCGCCTAGCTAATCCATTTTGCTGAATGATCACTTATATCGTTTGACGAAGAGGGGTCACCTGTTATAGGGTCCGAGTAAGTCATTATATTCTCTCTCTCTCTCTCTCTCTCTCTCTCTCTCTCTCTCTCTCTCTCTCTCTCTCTCTCTCTCTCTCTCTCTCTCTCTCTCTCTCTCTCTCTCTCTCTCTCTCTCTCTCTCTCTCTCTGTCTCTCTCTCTCTCTCTCTCTCTCTCTCTCTCTCTCTCTCTCTCTCTCTCTCTCTCTCTCTCTCTCTCTCTCTCTCTCTCTCTCTCTCTCTCTCTCTCTCTCTCTCTCTCTCTCTCTCTCTCTCTCTCTCTCTCTCTCTCTCTCTCTCTCTCTCTCTCTCTCTCTCTCTCTCTCTCTCTCTCTCTCTCTCTCTCTCTCTCTCTCTCTCTCTCTCTCTCTCTCTCTCTCTCATAAAGAAAGTAGAGAGAGGTGACGCCCCCTTGTCGCGGGAAGAGAGCTTGTGCGTACCCTTGACTTTTCGAGCTATGTCGGCGGGGGTACCTATCTTCTGGCACCCCTGGCAGGGTTTCCCTTGTCGATTTGGTCGGAAATTAGGTTCCAGACTAAGTGCGTCTTTTGTTTTTTTTTTCCTACTCTATCCTTCATCTTTCTTTAAAAATTAATCCTATTTCTTCTACTTATAGAAAAAGAAAAAAACAACAAAAAAACAACCCCTATACCTATCATGTCACTCTTACCCTTTTTTCATCTATCTACATATAAGGACCTGGCAGCTACCTCACGCGTCAGAAGAGAGGCTTTGGAACCTCTATAAACAACGCCAATCGACGCTCACTGGTTGCGAGAGACTAGGACTTGAGGGGTCTTAGGCGTTGGGGCACGATGAATGGGATGAGGGTAGTGCCCCGGTAACCTCTTTCCTGGCGCATAATTATTGACCATTCCCAGTGACCGTTGACGGGTGCCTCTGGTAGCATTGGTCCGTGGTGACGGCCCTTTGTTCCCATGTTGGTTGCCAGGCCAATAAAAAGCCTTGGGTCGAGTCTCTTGGTGTGGCGGGATATCCACTGAACGCTGCTCCGAGATCTTGGCCGTCGTGAAGGGAACTAGTAGGAGTTTAGTACGGGGTGTGCTCCGTTGTTCACCTGGTGAGAAATCGATGGCCCCTTCGGGGACCGTCAGTGCTGCTTGGTTGGGAGCCACGGCACGCCGAGGTTTGACGACTCGGTCGGACGAACAGCAGCACAAGGAGCGTGCCTTCTGAAAGATCCGAAACCTCTCTGATCGATAGGCGGGAGCGACTCACGCGGGGCGAACTCACCACCCCCTTTCTTTTTTATTGAGTGGTCACAAAGTATTCAGAGTTATAAAGTGTTCAGCATGACTGGAAAGAAAGGACCTGGTGCGTTAAAGTATACCTGCTCGACATGCCAAAAGGACAAGTGGTGCGTAGATTTTCCGGAGGGGTGTTTCTCAAAATGCCACCCTGGAAGTATCTGCACGGACTGCGTCCTTAGGGCAGAACTTCAGGAGCTTAAGGAACTTTTTAAATCTTCTGAGGAAAAAACACGACGGCTGGAAGAAAAGGTGAAAATCCTCGAGTCTGAGCATGTGACTCAAATCCGTCATCTCGAAGCCATCATTTCAGAGATTAAAGCCACCAATGGACAGCAACAGCAACAAGAAACTCCCAACGACGCGGATGGCTCCTCTGTTGGGCCCTCATGCACCGCGTCGATAGAGATAGGCCAACCATCCGACGTCCCAGAGCCAGCAGCTGCTGGGGTTACTCAGGGCGTCAAAAAGAAGAAAAGGAAGAGTAAGAAAGGAAAAACAGAAGAGAAAGTAGAAACGGAAGAAAAAACGAAGAAGAAAAAGAAGAAAAAAACCCAAAAAGTGGGGAAGAAAGATGAATCGAAAGAGCCCATACTGAAAGGAAAGCCTCTGTCCTCTGAACCCAAATGCGCGAGGGTCATCGTGATCGGTGACTCCCAAGCGCGGGATCTACAACCCTTTTTAGCGGCCCGCCTTCGCACCAGTGTGAAGGTAAGCTGCCTTCTAGGAAAGGGGAATGGAGAAATAATGGTGGAGGCTGAGAAATCTCAGATCTCTGAGAACTCAGTAGTTGCCCTCATGGCAAGTGGCAACGATCTCTACCTACGAGGAGGCAATGTAGGCGCCAGCGGGAAGATCCTGACCACGGTTATGGGAGGAGTTGACGACTGTGGGCTAAAAACCCGCAGACGTGTCGTGGTCGGGATACTCCCAAGACGAGGTCCATCCCGCAATGCTCACGCGAGGAACGTCTCCATAAACCAACGCCTGGGAGATCTTTGTACGGCGGAAGGAGTCTTTTTTGTGGACCCCTACCGCACCTTTTACGGGAGAAATGACCTGTACAAAAGGGACGGAGTGCATCTTTCCTTTAAAGGGAAAGCTGCACTCGCAAACATGATCCAGGATGTTGTGAAGCGGACCCGAAGAAGTGTCAGACCCCGAGTAAAGGAGGACGTACGCCAGTACACCCGTGTTACTCCAGGAACGACCTTTTCTGAAGTCACAAAGAGTGGAGTGATCCCGCCACAGAGAAACAAAGCGGGAAACGGAAGAGCGTAGGGAGTCCTACAGTCGGGGACTCCCTAAAAGTTCTTCTGTTTAATGCGAGGTCTATCAGAAACAAGTTTCTAGAACTTCGTGGCCTCGTAGCAACAGAAGAACCGGAGATGGTGGCCATAACGGAGACGTGGATTGAAAAATCAAGCCGAGATTTTGAAGGTGAATTCACGATTCCCGGTTACCAGCTCTTCCAGAAAGATAGGCCAGACAGACAGGGTGGCGGTGTGATGTTGTATGTCAAGGATACTCTCAACTCGACGGATTGCAACATCGTATCCGACAATGAACTACTAGGTGTTGACCTAGAGATAGGTCCTGCCAAATACAGGACCCTGGTGCTTTATAGACCTCCTGCCCAACTCGTTGAAAAGGACAGAGATCTGTACCAGCTACTGGGAGAACTTGTCGAAAACAGAGTGTGTATCGTCATGAGTGATTTCAACACACAAGTTGACTGGGAAACCAGAGAACCCTGTGGCGAGAACGCACTACTCCTGGAGTTCACGAACAACGAGTTCCTCACTCAATGGGTGAGAGAGCCAACGAAGGAGACAATATCCTCGACTTGGTTTTCACCTCTGAGGATGACATCGTTGAGGACCTCTCTGTTGGCGAAGAGCTCGGTGGCAGTGACCACCGACTAATTAGATTTGTAGTCAAAGTCCACAAGGCAGAGCCTGCAATTAGTAAATCAAGGAAACTGGATTTAAGAAGAGCAGACTTTGCAGGTCTACGCGCGGGACTGACAGACGCGAGGCTAGAAGAGTGCGATGCTGTTGAAGACTCTTGGAACAGTTTCAAAACCACATTCATGAGTCTTCAATCGCGTTTTATCCCTCTGAAATGCCCCCGTCGGTCTTCTGTTCAACCAAAGTGGTTTAATCGAGAAATCGGGCAACTGCTTAGGGAGAAGAGAAATGTGTACCGGCAATCGAAGATCTCGGGTGACTTTGACGAATACCGGAGGCTAGCCAGGAGAGTGAAGTCCAGCAGAAGGGCGGCTAAGCGGTCTGAGGAACTCCGAATGGCGAGACTCTGTAAAGAGATTCCCAAGGAGTTTTTTGGACATGTGAACAGCCGTAAACCAATCCGTCGAACGATTGGCCCTTTGAGGAATGAGGAGGGGACATTAAAGCATTCAGATGCAGAAAATGCTAACCTCCTCAACGACTACTTCTCTTCAGTGCTTACTGAAGAGTGTGGTCCCATTCCCCAGCCCACGGATTCCTACTCGGGGGAAAAGCTGGAGGCAATGGACTTCACCGAAGGAGAAATAAAGAAAAAGATCGCTGACCTAAAGACGAATAAGTCCCCTGGACCGGACGGGTTTCTACCTAAAGTGTTGAAGGAAGTGTGCGAGGAAGTATCACGACATCTGTGCGCTATCTTTAACATGTCAATCCGGACCGGATGCGTTCCTAGAGACTGGCGTGAGGCGGAGGTGACTACTATCTTCAAGAAAGGAGACCGTAACCAACCGTCGAACTACCGACCTATCAGTCTGACTTCGATAGTCGGTAAACTCATGGAAAGCATCATGGTGGACAAAGTGACGTCGTATTTAGAGTCAAACCTGCTACTGAGGAGTTTCCAGCACGGCTTCCGAAGGCAACGGTCATGCCTGACGAACCTTCTGGAATTCTTCCACTTCGTTTTCAGTGAGCACGATCGGGGCAAGGCGGTGGATGTGGTCTACCTAGACTTTCAGAAAGCCTTTGATAAGGTACCACACCGCCGCCTTCTCCGGAAAGTGCGAGCGCTTGGCATAGACGGAAAGGTAGCCGGCTGGATCGAGAACTGGCTAAGTGGCAGACGGCAACGGGTGGTGGTAAATGGACAGTCTTCTGAGTGGGTGCCCGTTACTAGCGGGGTGCCTCAAGGTTCTGTCCTGGGACCACTACTATTCATCATCTACGTCAACGACATGGACGGTGACATGGTTGCGAAGATTTCCAAATTTGCCGATGATACCAAGCTTGGTATGAACGTTGCAAAGGATGGAAATACTGCCCGCCTGCAGGAAGATCTTGGGAAGATTGCGGAGTGGTCGGACACGTGGCAAATGCCTTTTAACGTGGGAAAATGCAAAGTGATGCATATCGGCCACAGAAACCCCCAATCTCAGTATATCCTTAAGGGCACTGCTCTTGAATCGAGTGACACTGAGAAGGACTTGGGTGTAACAATCACTAGTGACCTCAAGTTCTCGAAATAGTGCATTGAGGCGGAGAAAAAGGCCCAAAGGATGCTAGGCTATATTAAGCGCCTAGTTTGGTTATCGGAACCAGGAGATTGTACTGTGCCTGTACAACTCACTTGTCCGACCGCACCTGGAGTATGCCGTACAATTTTGGAGTCCTTCATTGCGAAAGGACATCGCGAGATTGGAACGCGTACAAGCCAGGGCAACCAAGCTGATTCCCTCTATCCGACATAAAAGTTATGAGGATAGACTAAGGGAATTAGATCTGTTCTCGCTGGAAACCCGTAGACAGCGTGGTCAGCTCATCAAAGTTTTCAAAATACTTCGAGGGTTCGACAATGTTGACTACCGGGATATGTTCACACTGAGTGAGAACAGAACGCGCAATCACGGCTTCAAACTTGAACTGAAGAGTTACAATCGCAATCTGTGTGGAAATTTTTTCACCTACAGTATCTGCGGTAAGTGGAACGCACTTCCAGTGGAAGTTGTCAACAGTGAATCTGTTGACCAGTTCAAGTCAAGACTAGACAAAGTCTTGAAAAGTGGCCGTTCAGGGACGCAAAACAATTGAGCAGCCTTGTGCCCGCTCGATTGCAAGTCCAATGGTACCCTCTTTGAATGGGCCTTTCAGGTCTCCTAGGGTACCTTCTTTCCTTGTTGTTACTCCTTGTTGTTACACTCTCTCTCTCTCTCTCTCTCTCTTACTCTCTCTCTCTTTTTCTCTTTCTCTCTCTCTCTCTCTCTCTCTCCTAAATTTTTCAATGGCACTTTGCCGCTATGACTCCGTCCTTTTCTTACGCTATCCCCAACCTTGAAAAAAAATGTAAAAACAAAAAAAACAAAAAAAACTTCGATACTATTTGATAGTAAGGACCTCACCAGCTACCTTATGCCGTGTGGGAAGAGAGGCTTTGGAACCTCTATAAATAACACTATCTAACGCTCACAGGTCGCGAGAGACTAGGATTGAAGGGATCCTAGGCGCCGGGGCGCGATTAATGGAGATGACCTAAGTGCCCCGTTAAGCCTTCTCCTAACGTGCAATTGCCTGACCAGCTCCCTGTGACCGTTCCTTAGTGTCAGTGGTTGCACCGACCCGAGGTGACGGGTCCTTGTTACCAGGTTGGCGGCCAGGCCAACTAAAAGCCCCGGGTAGAGTCTCTCAAAGCGAGCACGATATCCCTTGACCGCTCGCCAGAGATCCTGGCCGCTCCGACTTCAGTCATTAAGAGTTAGTAAGGTGCATGAAACTGTTGTCTCCCTGTGCATTCGCCTGGTTGGGAGCCACGGTGCCCAGGGCTCGACAGTCTCGTCGCTACTAGCTGGACGGCAACGCCAAAGCGGATTTCACTCCAAAAGTCCCAAAGCTGAAGGAAGGGTAGGAGGGAGCGACTCGCCCGAGGATAAATCACCACCCCCCAAAATTTTTTCAACAAATGGTCTACAAGTGATAATAATAATGCCTGGCGCTCAAACACTAAAAAGCGAATGCCCAAAATGCGAAAGCACACGCTGGTGTATTGACTTCCCGGAAGGCAACTTCAGGGACATCGCTCCAACGAGCAGATGCCTCTTCTGCGTTCTGGAGGAGAAGCTCGAGCAGGCGGAGGAAAGGAGGAGGAAGGAGATTGCCCAGATGGAGGAGAGGTACACCGGGCAGATCGCCGACCTTAAGAGCCAGGTCGCCCTCCTAAAGAATGCACTCGACCTCAAGCACTCGAGTGACGACTCGAGCGCTACGGCTGAGGAGAAGACCGCTGAGGGTAGTGGAGGGGACAATGATGGCAGCTACGCAGCCGCCGTCAAGAAACCCCCCAAAACTCCCATCACAGAAGATGAGAAAAAGGAGAGAAAGCGAAAGAAGCAAGAAAGGAAGAAGAATAGAAGAAAGCAGAAAAAGGAAGAAGAGAAGACTGAAAAGAAGAAAAAAGAAGAGAGCGAAGCTGTAAACACGAAAGAGAAGGAAAAGAGCACGAAGGCAGATGGCTGGAAGAAGGTGGAGAGGAAGAAGGAGAAAGCGTGCAAGAAACCGGAGGTCACTGTCTATGGTGACTCTCAGGCTCGAGGACTAGAACCGTTCCTGCGAGCACGGCTCCAAAAGAAAGTGGAGGTCAAGTGCCTGCCCGGCAAGGGTAATAAGGCACTGAGAAAGGAGGTGGAGAAGAGTCCCACTACTGACTCTTCAGTAGTTGCCATTCTGGCTAGTGGCAACGACCTCTACTTCCGCAACGGGGGAGCAGGGGCGACAGAACCAATACTCCAGAACGTCATGAGGGCAGTCGACGACTGCGGACTAAAGACGAGGAGGAGGGTCGTTGTCGGGATCCTTCCACGGAGGAGCCCTAACCCCATTACATACCGTCGCAATGAGCTGGTAAACCAGAGGTTGAGAGACCTCTGTACAGCTGAAGGGGTCTTCTTCGCGGACCCTTTCCGGACGTTCTTTGGTAGAAACGACCTCTACGAAAGGGACGGAGCCCACCTGTCGATGAAGGGAAAAGCCATGCTGGCTAACCTCATCCAGGAGACGGTTAACCGCTGCGTCCGGTCTGTTCGGGAAAGGAGGACCGTTACTGCCGCCAAGCCAAAGGCGGCGGGAAACGGTCGAACTTAGGGAGACCACTAGCCGGGAACTCCCTTAAGGTTCTTCTGTTCAACGCGAGGTCCATCCGGAACAAGTTTCTGGAATTAGTGGCCCTCGTAGCAACGGAAGAACCAGATCTGGTGGCCATCACGGAGTCGTGGATTCGAACCTCTGTTCGTGACTTTGAGGGCGAATTCGCAATCCCTGGCTACCAGATCTTCCACAAAGACCGGCTGGCGAAGGAGGGGGGCGGAGTGGTGGTGTACGTGAGAAGTGTATTCACGGCAACGAGCAGCACCACCACCGCCCACCAAGAAGTCCTATGCGTGGACTTGGAGCTGGGTACCACCAAGTACAGGACTGTTACAGTTTATAGACCCCCATCCTCGACGGAGGATCAAGACAGGGACCTCTATAATCAACTGAATCAGTTAACTGAAGGCACGGTGAGTATCGTCATGGGGGACTTCAACACTCACGTTGACTGGGCAACCAGAGAAACCCGCATCGACAACATACGGCTCCTCAACTTCGTAAATGAAGGATTCTTCACTCAATGGGTGAGAGAACCAACACGAGGTGCAAACATCCTCGACCTAGTTCTCACATCCGAGGATGACATCATTGAGGAAGTTAGTGTAGATGAGGAGCTAGGTGGCAGCGACCACCGCCTCATCAGGTTCTGCATTCGAGTCTCAGCTCGTGAAGCAGTAGCTCGTGCTGCAGCTAAGCTGAACTTCAGAAAGGCAAATTTCGCGGGACTTCGTGCTGGCGTGGCAGCGATAGAGGTGGAAGATAGTGACAACGTCGTGCAACCATGGAAGAATTTCAAAAACTCATTCATGGCCCTGCAGTCACGATTCATTCCATCAGAACGCGGCCGAGTCGGAGCTACTCAACCCAAGTGGTTCACCCCCGAAATCGGGAGAACCCTACGGAAGAGAAAAACCGCCTATCGCCAAGCGAAGAACACTGGAGAATTCGAGCACTACAGAAGTCTATGCCGAAGTGTCAAGTCCATGATAAGGGTGGCGAAACGCGCCGAAGAAGTTTGTGTGGCGAGACTCTGCAAAGAGAGCCCCAAGGAATTCTTCGGATACGTAAACAGCCGTAAGCCGACACGTAGACGGATCGGTCCCTTGGTGAAAGAGGATGGTGAGCTAGAGCTCAGTGACGAAGCGAATGCGACCATCCTCAACAAGTACTTCTCATCAGTTTTCACTGAGGAGAAGAACACCACTCCTGAGCCTCGCGACAAGTACGAAGGCTCAGAGCAATTGGAGAGATTTCACTTCGAAGAGACGACAGTGCGTTCAAAGATCGACGCTTTGAACCGCTACAAGTCGCCAGGGCCCGATGGCTTCTTACCACGGGTGCTGAAGGAAGTGCGAGATGAGGTCTCCCCACATCTCTGCTCGATCTTCAGGAAATCGCTCGAGACTGGATGCGTGCCAAAGGACTGGCGAGACGCGGAAGTCACCCCCATATTCAAAAAGGGTAACGCGAGCGAGCCATCTAACTACCGGCCGATCAGCCTGACGTCGGTAGTAGGAAAATTGATGGAAAGTATCCTGGTTGACGAAATAACGCAGCACGTCGAGTCCAACCACCTATTGAGGAATTCCCAACACGGGTTCCGGCGGCACAGGTCATGCCTAACGAACCTTTTGGAATTCTTCCACTTCGTGTTCAGCGAGCACGACCGGGAGAAGGCGGTGGATGTCATCTACCTCGACTTGAAGAAGGCCTTCGACAAGGTGCCCCACCGCCGATTGCTGAAAAAGGTTCGAGCGCTAGGCATCGCCGGAGCTGTAGGTGACTGAATTGAAAACTGGCTGCATAGTCGAAGGCAGCGAGTAGTGGTGAACGGGCAAACGTCCGGTTGGCTACCGGTAACAAGCGGCGTTCCCCAAGGCTCCGTGCTGGGCCCCCTACTCTTCATCATCTATGTAAACGACATAGATGATGGCATAACTGCGAGGATTTCCAAATTTGCCGACGATACCAAACTAGGTATGAACGTGGCAGACGCGGAAAACGTCGAGAGACTCCAAGCCGACTTGAGGAAACTCGGGGAGTGGTCAGACAAATGGCAAATGCCGTTCAATGTCGAAAAGTGCAAGGTGATGCACATCGGCCACAGAAATCCCCAAGCCGTCTACAGCCTCAAAAGCTCGGCGCTCGAGAGCACAGACATGGAAAAAGACTTGGGAGTCGTGATCACCAGCGACCTCAAGTTTTCCAAACAGTGCATCGAGGCGGAGAAGAAAGCCCAGAGAATCTTGGGGTATATCAAGCGACAGTTTGGGTATCGGAACAGGGAAATCGTTCTCACTCTCTTTAATTCCCTGGTCCGACCTCACCTGGAGTACGCAGTCCAGTTTTGGAGTCCATCCCTTCGGAAGGACATCGCCCGACTGGAGCGAGTACAAGCCAGGGCGACCAAACTGATCCCCTCGATCAGGCACAAAAGTTACGAAGCCCGCCTAGAAGAACTAAACCTCTTCTCACTGGAAACCCGAAGACGGCGCGGTCAATTAATCGAGGTCTTCAAAATCCTCCGAGGTATTGACCACGTAGGCAACGGGGACATGTTCCAACTAAGCGAGGGCGTAACGAGAAACCACGGCTACAAAATTGAGCTGCCGCGTTATCACCGGGACAGATGCGGGAACTTCTTCAGTTACAGCATCTGCAACGAGTGGAACGCGCTTCCGCCAGAAGTCGTGAACAGCGACTCTGTGGAGCAGTTCAAAAGGCGCCTGGATAAAGTCCTGGTTCGCTGACAGGCTCACGAGTCCCTGACTCGTAACAAGTACCCTCTCGTAGGGACCGTAAGGTCTTCTAGGGTACTTCTTTTCCTTGTGACTCCTTGTGACTCTCTCTCTCTCTCTCAAAATAAACCAGAGGGAGAGGTGACGCCCCCTTGTCGCGTGAAGAGAGCTTGTGTGGACCTTTGACTTTTCGAGCTATGTCGGTGGGGGTACCTCTTCTGGGTACCCCTGGCAGGGCTTCCCTTGTCGATTTGGTCGGAAACGAGGTTCCAGACTAAGTGCGTCATCTTTTCTTTTTTCTACTCTATCCTTCTCTTTTTTTTACTTTTATCTTACTTCCCACTTATACAAAAAGAAAAAAAACAACAAAAAAAGCCTACTCCTATCATGTCACTCTTTCCCTTTTTTCCCTCTATCTACATATAAGGACCTGGCAGCTACCTCACGCGTCAGACGAGAGGCTTTGGAACCTCTATAAACAACGCCAATCGACGCTCACTGGTTGCGAGAGACTAGGACTAGAGGGGCCCTAGGCGTTGGGGAACGATGAATGGGATGAGGGTAGTGCCCCGTTAACCCCTTTCCTGGCGCGTAATTATTGACCGTTCCCAGTGCCCATTGACGGGTGCCTCTGGTAGCATCGGTCCGAGGTGACGGCCCTTTGTTCCCAGGTTGTTTGCCAGGCCAATAAAAAGCCTTGGGTCGAGTTCCTTGGTGTGGCGGGATATCCATTGAACGCTACTCCGAGATCCTGGCCGTTGTGAAGGGAACTAGTAGGAGTTTAGTAAGGGGTGTGCTTCGTTGTTGTTCACCTGGTGAGAAATCGATGGCCCCTTCGGGGACCGCCTGTGCTGCTTGGTTTGGAGCCACGGCACGCCGAGGCTTGACGACTCGGTCGGACGAACAGCAGCACATGGAGCGTGCCTTCTGGAAGACTCCGAAACGACTCCGATCAATAGGCGGGAACGACTCACGCGGGGAGAACTCACCAACCCCTTTTTATATATTCATTGGTCACAAGCTTAAGAAATAGAGTGTTCAAAATGGCAGGAAAGAAAGGTCCAGCAGCGCTAAAATTCACGTGTGCCACATGTAAGAAGGACAAGTGGTGCGTTGACTTCCCGGAAGGCTGCTATGCGAAATGCCACCCAGACAGTGTATGCACCACTTGCATTTTAAAGAAGGAAGTGGAGGATGTAGTCGCCTACTACAGGGAAAGAACTACAGACCTCGAACAGAAAATCGAGAGGCTCAAGGAGGAGCACTCCCACCAGATCCGCAGGCTCGAAGAGAAATTAAACGATCTCCCGAGTCCTGTGGCAAACACCACCTCTGCAGAGAGCCTGTGCCCGAATGTGGCAGCGACACCAAAAATGAAAAAGAAAAAAAAGACGAAAAAGGGAAAGAAGAAAGAGGAAGAGAGAGAAATAGAAGAAGAAAAGGTAGAAGTTAA
This sequence comes from Ceratothoa steindachneri, assembly GCA_963969495.1. Taxonomy (NCBI): domain Eukaryota; kingdom Metazoa; phylum Arthropoda; class Malacostraca; order Isopoda; family Cymothoidae; genus Ceratothoa; species Ceratothoa steindachneri. The sequence continues at coordinate 29,344,762 of OZ018331.1, read as the reverse complement.
TGAAAAGGATAACAAGGGGGAAAAGAGGATAGAGAAGAAGAAGAAGAAGAAGAAGAGGAAGAAGAAAAAAGAAAAGCCTGAAAAGACCATGATGGGGAAGAGAGAGGAATCGGAGAGCTTGCCTCAGAAAATAAAGAATCCGAGCTCAGCAGGCAAATGTGCCAGGGTCATCCTTGTGGGCGATTCTCAGGCACGGGACCTGCAGCCCCTGCTAGCGGCCCGCCTTCGCACAAGCGTTAAGGTAAGCTGCCTGCCAGGATGTGGTAACCACCACATCAGAGTAGAGGCTGAGAAATCACAGATTTCTGAGAGCTCAGTCGTTGCTCTGATGGTCAGTGGAAACGACCTCTACCTGAGAGGAGGTAGGGTAGGCCCTACAGATAAAATCCTCCACACGGTCATGGGTGCCGTGGACGACTGTGAGCTGAAAACCCGCAAGCGCGTGGTAGTCGGGATGCTCCCGAGGAGAGGTCCAACACGGACCGCTCACTCGATGAATGTGTCTTTAAACCGGCGCCTGGCAGATTTGTGTACGGCAGAGGGGGTCTTTTTTGTGGACCCCTACCGCACCTTTTATGGTAGAAATGATCTCTACCAAAGGGATGGGGTACATCTTTCCTTTAAAGGAAAGGCCTTTCTGTCGAACAGGATCCAGAATGTCGTAGAGAGGACCGAAAGGAGTATCCGGCCCAGAGTGAGGGCGGACGTACGCCAGGACGCCCGTGTCACTCCAGGAATGACCTTCTCAGAGGTCGCAAAAAGGGGTGCCTCGCCAACAAACAAGCCGGGAAACGGAAGAGCGTAGGGAGTCCTACAGTCGGGGACTCCCTAAAAGTTCTTCTGTTCAATGCGAGGTCAATCAGGAACAAGTTTATAGAACTTCGTGGCCTCGTAGCAACAGAAGAACCGGAGATGGTGGCCATAACAGAATCGTGGATAAAAACGTCAAACCGAGACTTTGAAGGCGAATTCACGGTTCCTGGCTACCAACTCTTCCACAAAGATAGGCCAGACAGAGAGGGTGGCGGTGTGATGTTGTATGTCAAGGATACTCTCAACTCGACGGATTGCAACATCGTATCCGACCATGAACTACTAGGTGTTGACCTAGAGATAGGTCCTGCCAAATACAGGAGCCTGGTGCTTTATAGACCTCCTGCCCAACTCGTTGAAAAGGACAGAGATCTGTACCAGCTACTAGGAGAACTTGTCGAAGACAGAGTGTGTATCGTCATGGGTGATTTCAACACACAAGTTGACTGGGAAACCAGAGAACCCTGTGGCGAGAACGCACTACTCCTGGAGTTCACGAACAACGAGTTCCTCACTCAATGGGTGAGAGAACCAACGAGAGGAGACAATATCCTCGACTTGGTTTTCACCTCTAAGGATGACATCGTTGAGGACCTCTCTGTTGGCGAAGAGCTCGGTGGCAGTGACCACCGACTAATTAGATTTGTAGTCAAAGTCCCCAAGGCAGAGCCTGCAATTAGTAAATCAAGGAAACTGGATTTAAGAAGAGCAGACTTTGCAGGTCTACGCGCGGGACTGAGAGACGCAAGGCTAGAAGAGTGCGATGCTGTTGAAGACTCTTAGAACAGTTTCAAAACCACATTCATGAGTCTTCAATCGCGTTTTATCCCTCTGAAATGCCCCCGTCGGTCTTCTGTTCAACCAAAGTGGTTTAATCGAGAAATCGGGCAACTGCTTAGGGAGAAGAGAAATGTGTACCGGCAATCGAAGATCTCGGGTGACTTTGACGAATACCGGAGGCTAGCCAGGAGAGTGAAGTCCAGCATAAAGGCGGCTAAGCGGTCTGAGGAACTCCGAGTGGCGAGACTCTGTAAAGAGAATCCCAAGGAGTTTTTTGGATATGTGAACAGCCGTAAACCAATCCGTCGAACGATTGGCCCTTTGAGGAATGAGGAGGGGACATTAAAGCATTCAGATGCAGAAAATGCTAACCTCCTCAACGACTACTTCTCTTCAGTGCTTACTGAAGAGTGTGGTCCCATTCCCCAGCCCACGGATTCCTACTCGGGGGAAAAGCTGGAGGCAATGGACTTCACCGAAGGAGAAATAAAGAAAAAAATCGCTGACCTAAAGACGAATAAGTCCCCTGGACCGGGCGGGTTTCTACCTAAGGTGTTGAAGGAAGTGTGCGAGGAAGTATCACGACATCTGTGCGCTATCTTTAACATGTCAATTCCGACCAAATGCGTTCCTAGAGACTGGCGTGAGTCGGAGGTGACTCCTATCTTCAAGAAAGGAGACCGTAACCAACCGTCGAACTACCGACCTATCAGTCTGACTTCGATAGTCGGTAAACTCATGGAAAGCATCATGGTGGACAAAGTGACGTCGTATTTAGAGTCAAACCTGCTACTGAGGAGTTCCCAGCACGGCTTCCGAAGGCAACGGTCATGCCTGACGAACCTTGTAGAATTCTTCTACTTCGTTTTCAGTGAGCACGATCGGGACAAGGCGGTGGATGTGGTCTACCTAGACTTTCAGAAAGCCTTTGATAAGGTACTACACCGCCGCCTTCTCCGGAAAGTGCGAGCGCTTGGCATAGACGGAAAGGTAGCCGGCTGGATCGAGAACTGGCTAAGTGGCAGACGGCAACGGGTGGTGGTAAATGGACAGTCTTCTGAGTGGGTGCCCGTTACTAGCGGGGTGCCTCAAGGCTCTGTCCTGGGACCACTACTATTCATCATCTACGTCAACGACATGGACGGTGACATGGTTGCCAAGATTTCCAAATTTGCCGATGATACCAAGCTTGGTATGAACGTTGCAAAAGATGGAAATACTGCCCACCTGCAGGAAGATCTTGGGAAGATTGGGGAGTGATCGGACACGTGGCAAATGCCTTTTAACGTGGGAAAATGCAAAGTGATGCATATCGGCCACAGAAACCCCCAATCTCAGTATATCCTTAAGGGCACTGCTCTTGAATCGAGTGACACTGAGAAGGACTTGGGTGTAACAATCACTAGTGACCTCAAGTTCTCGAAACAGTGCATTGAGGCGGAGAAAAAGGCCCAAAGGATGCTAGGCTTTATTAAGCGCCAGTTTGGTTATCGGAACCAGGAGATTGTACTGTGCCTGTACAACTCACTTGTCCGACCGCACCTGGAGTATGCCGTACAATTTTGGAGTCCTTAATTGCGAAAGGACATCGCGAGATTGGAACGCGTACAAGCCAGGGCAACCAAGCTGATTCCCTCTATCCGACATAAAAGTTATGAGGATAGACTAAGGGAATTAGATCTGTTCTCGCTGGAAACCCGTAGACAGCGTGGTCAGCTCATCGAAGTTTTCAAAATACTTCGAGGGTTCGACAATGTTGACTATCGGGATATTTTCACACTGAGTGAGAACAGAACGCGCAATCACGGCTTCAAACTTGAACTGAAGCGTTACAACCGCAATCTGTGTGGAAATTTTTTCACCTACAGTATCTGCGGTAAGTGGAACGCACTTCCAGTGGAAGTTGTCAACAATGAATCTGTTGACCAGTTCAAGTCAAGACTAGACAAGGTCTTGAAAAGTGGCCGTTTAGGGACGCAAAACAATTGAGCAGCCTTGTGCCCGCTCGATTGCAAGTCCAATGGTACCCTCTTTGAATGGACCGTAAGGTCTCCTAGGGTACCTTCTTTCCTTGTTGTTACTCCTTGTTGTTACTCTCTCAACACAGCCACCTTGTCGTCGGTGAGAGAGCTTGCGTGATCTGCCTGAGTTAAGCTAGCTAAGCTGGGGGACTTTTAGTCCGGTAGGGTCACCCATGCCAGTAAGGTAGCTGTAGTAGGATCCAGACTAAGGGTTGTCAAACTTCTCTACCACTTCTTTGATGCGTCTCCTTGCATCCCCCTACCAACCTATTCGATTCTGTTAGTACGAAGTTTCACCAACTCTCTTCAACTGTCAAAAAATCAAAACAAAAACCCAATAACAAAAAAAAAACCTTCATCTCTATTACACATAAGTTGTTTATTAATAAGGGCCTCACCAGCTCCCTTATGCCGCGTGAGAAGAGAGGCTTTGGAACCTCTTTAAATAACGCCTTGGAGCACTCATAGGTTACAAGAGACTGAGATTGAAGGGATCTTAGGCGTTTGGGGTACGATTAATGGAGAAATGCTAGGTACCCCTTAAAAGCTTTCTCCTAACGTGTAATTGCCTGACCAGCTCCCTGTGACCGCTACTTGGTGAATAAAGGCTCAACTGATCTTTGGAGAGAGAGCTTTTGTGCCTTGCTGGTTGCCAGATCAGCTAAAGATCTCGGATGAAGTCGTGGGCACTTAGCTTTACTATTTGCCTCAAGTCTGGCCGTTTTTAGTTGATTAGTAGGGCTTAGTAGGAAGACAGTTACACCTCAAGCACCCCTGTGGAAAAATCAAAGAACCAGTTTACTGGGGCTCTCGTGCTGCTCAGTTGGGAGCTGCGGCACGATTGGGGACGTCCGGCCCAGGGGAGACCTTAAGATTGGTGTGCTTGATCAAAGGGTTTCTGTTCGCCGAACGACCGAAAACCTCCTGGAAATAGGCGGATGTGATTAGTGCGAGAGAAAATCACAACCAAAAACCCCTTTTTTAATGCGTATGGTCCGAGATTTTTGTAACATGGCGAAGAAGAATGAATGAATGAATAGTGCATAAAAGATTTAAAAGCTGCGTAGCCCAGATGGACTATCTCGCAGCCAAATTCACTTATGGGCGGTGAATTTAAAATTATTATTTTTAAAATATTGCCATATTAAAATATATAAAAACGCAAAAATGTCCTTGGGACCAAAATTAGTTTAATAGGCAATATTGAGTCAGTTGAGTTAAAATCTTTTAACAAAAAATAGACTATTAAAAACTCAACAGAATGTAAAAACATAAACTATAAATAGATCAACAATAAATATATAAAACTATTTTAAATTTTGTTTAAAAGATTGCTTTCTTTTAGGAAGGTTAGTATCCTAGTCACGTCAAAGAAGCAATGGGTCTCGGAAAAGATGCCCCGCAGAGACTGCTGGGGGGCCATCTCTCTGGTAATGAAGGGAAAAGTCGTTCTTCTGAGATTCCTTAGTAATGGGCATTCTACAATTATATGGAGGACAGATATTTGTACCCCACACAGAATGCACATGAGTGGGGGCAGCCCACTCATTAAATGCTCATGGGTGAGCCGGCAATGGCCTATCCTCAGACGGACAAGCGCAACCTCCATTTTACGATGTCTAGTTGTACGTGGCCATGGGTGAACGGAGGGTTTTATGGAGTGGAGCTTGGTGGGAGGGAGCTCACTCCACCTCTTCTGCCATAGGCCGACCACGTATTCATTGGTCAGAGGATAGGCATCGCAGAGTGGGACTGGGGCCACTGGAGCTGTCCCCAGTGATGCTGCTTCTTTGGCTGCAGCATCTGCCCTCTCATTGCCTGGGATGCCCACGTGACTAGGCACCCAGCAGAAGGATATCTCGTGGATGGGCGATAGTCGTAGGAGCCACCGCTGGATCTTGCAAACCAACGGATGGCTCGAACCAACATTACCCAACATTTGAAGCGAACTAATGGAGTCTGTAAAGATAGTATGAGAACCAGATGGCCTGTCAGCTATGATAGTCAGTGCCGCCATCATAGCAACGAGTTCCGCTGTGAATGCGGAAGCTGCGTTTGGCAGGCGGACCAATGCTGTCTCAGATGGAAAGACAGCAGCTGCTCCAACTCTGTCCGGTGACTTGGACCCATCGGTGAACACAAAAGTGCTATGCCGATGTTGAGAGGAGTGGTTGCCATACATGGCTCTCAATACTACAGGCAGTAGGTGATCCTTGGGCCTATCAGCTAGTTCCCTACATACCATTACAGGTGGTATGAGCCACGGGGGGGTCTTTGGCATGGTAAACGGAATCACTGAGAACTCCCTTAGTTGCGCAGTGTGCTCGGCCATACGCAGAGCAAAGGGGCGAGCCAGAGATGGAGATCTATCGTATGAGGCCACTGTCCGTGTATTGAACATGCACTCATACACTGGCGTCTGCGGTAGTTGCTCAAGTCTAAGGAGGTAGTTTAAATTAGACTTGAGCCTGTGATAGGGAAGGGGGAGAACCCCGTTCTCTGCGTAGAGGCTCCACACTAAGGAGGACTTAAAGGCTCCAGAAGCCAGGCGCACACCCTGGTTACGCACAGTATTTAGTTTTTCGAGAATGGATGGAGAGGCAGAGGAGTACACCTGTGATCCATAGTCTAGCTTTGATTGGACCAATGCTAGATACAGGAGCCACAGGGTACGTCGATCACTTCCCCAAGAAGTGTGAGACAACAGTTTCATTATGTCCATTCTCTTTAAACAAGACCTTTTCAAGGCGTCCACATGGTGCCGGAAGGAAAGCCTTGAATCAAATATGACCCCCAAATATTTGAAATGGGGCTCAAAATCTATAGGCACACCATATAGCGACAAAAGGGAGGGATCCCATGTCACTAACTTATGCCCATAAAAGTGAACAGCCTTGGTCTTTACTGCGGAAAAGCGGAAACCCTTGGAGAAAGCATTTTCAGCTACAGTGCTTATAGCTCGCTGTAGCTTACGGACGATAAATGGGAGTCTGGGCGAAGAACAAATGAGCGCCAGATCATCCACATATAACGTCGACGAAATCTCGGGAGGGAGATTTCTAACAATGCTATTAATGGCCACAGAGAAGCAGGTGACACTGAGGACACTTCCCTGTGGCACACCCTCAACTTGGTCCACGGGCTCCGATAAGGTGCCTCCAACCCTTACGCGTAGTGTGCGTCGCATCAGAAATTGCTCGACAAACCTGGGGAGGTAACCCCGCAGGCCCCAATCATGGAGTTGTTTAAGGATACCACGCCTCCAGGTGGTATCGTATGCTTTCTCAATATCAAAGAAGACAGCGATGGCGTGCTGCTTCTTTGAAAAAGCATCTCTTACGAGTGACTCCATTCGGACAAGCAGGTCTGTCGTACTCTGCTTTTTCCTGAACCCTGATTGAGAAGGAGATATGAGATTTTGAGTCTCCAAAAACCAGACGAGTCTGAAATTGACCATTCTCTCAAACACTTTACATGGACAACTGGTAAGAGCAATGGGGCGGTAATGGGTGGGCTCCGTCCCGTCCTTTCCTGGTTTGCGGAATGGAAGGACTATGGCCTCTCTCCACATGGAAGGGAAGCGGCCCTTGATCCAAATCCAGTTGTAAATGTCCAGTAAATGAGAGAGAAGGGATGGATGCATATTCCTAATCATATCATAGGAAATGCCATCCGATCCGAGGGCAGTGGATCTACAGTGCTTCACTGCATTATGGAGCTCATAGATAGAGAAGAGTCGGTTGTAAGACTCGTTATCCATGTTAGGCTCCATAAAGTTGAGCGGTTGCTGCTCCTGCTGGAGCCTAAAGCACTGGAATTGCATCTCATAATTATCTGGGCTTGAGATGCTAGCAAATGATCTGGCCAAGACATTGGAAATATGGGACAAGTCCCCCAACAATTCTCCAGCTTGGACAATGTTGGGAGCTGTAAAGCCATTGGATTTGCCCAATAGCTGCTTTTTGACCCTTTTCCACACTTTGTCTATAGGCGTTTGCCAACTTATGGACGCGATGTAACCTTCCAACGAGGTCTTTCGAGCCTGTCGAAGGATGCGTCGCCGTGCTGCCCTTGCTCTGTTACGAGCAATTTTATTTACCATCGTAGGGGAGCGATGGTAACGTCGGCAAGCTATTTTACATTCAGTCACGGCTCTCGAGCATTCAGCCGACCACCAGGGAACTTGTGGTCCGCGAGCGGTTGAGCCGGAGAGCGGGATGGAGGAGTTAGCCGCTTTATTGACGTGGACTAGGAGGTCATCGATAGCCACGTCAATATCTTCATGAGGGAAGGACGAAAATGATGTCTGCCTTCTAAACGATGGCAGCCATACATCATTTCACATCCAGACGAGCAGCTCTACATGCGTGGACTTGTCCCTCTGTTCACCAAGCTGTAGAGCTGATTTTGACTGGGCAGTGGATCCTGACTTGCGAGGCAGCGATCACTTCCCCATTATTATAGCGCCATGTACAGGTGGCCCCCCTCCACCACCTAGTAAAAAATGGAATGCAAAAAAAGCAAACTGGCCTAAATTCAGGCACCTCTCGAGCCATGACGGGTCCTTCCCTCATGAAGATATTGACGTGGCTATCGATGACCTCCTAGTCCAAGGGAGTTCTCAGTGATTCCCTTTACCATGCCAAAGACCCCCCCGTGGCTCATACCACCTGTAATGGTATGTAGGGAACTAGCTGATAGGCCCAAGGATCACCACCTGCCTGTATTATTGAGAGCCATGTATGGCGACCACTCCTCTCAACATCGGCATAGCACTTTTGTGTTCACCGATGGGTCCAAGTCACCGGACAGAGTAGGAGCAGCTGCTGTCTTTCCATCTGAGACAGCATTGGTCCGCCTGCCAAACGCAGCTTCCGCATTCACAGCGGAACTCGTTGCTATGATGGTGGCACTGACTATCATAGCTGGCAGGCCATCTGGTTCTCATACTATCTTTACAGACTCCATTAGTTCGCTTCAAATGTTGGGTGATGTTGGTTCGAGCCATCCGTTGGTTTCCAAGATCCAGCGGTAGCTCCTACGACTATTGCCCATCCACGAGATATCATTTTGCTGGGTGCCTAGTCACGTGGGCATCCCAGGCAATGAGAGGGCAGATGCTGCAGCCAAAGAAGCAGCATCACTGGGGACAGCTCCAGTGGCCCCAGTCCCACTCTGCGATGCCTATCCTCTGATCAATGAATACGTGGTCGGCCTATGGCAGAAGAGGTGGAGTGAGCTCCCTCCCACCAAGCTCCACTCCATAAAACCCTCCGTTCACCCATGGCCACGTACAACTAGACATCGTAAAATGGAGGTTGCGCTTGTCCGTCTGAGGATAGGCCATTGCCGGCTCACCCATGAGCACTTAATGAGTGGGCTGCCCCCACCTATGTGCATTCTGTGTGGGGTACAAATATCTGTCCTCCATATATTTGTAGAATGCCCATTGCTAAGGAATCTCAGAAGGACGACTTTTCCCTTCATTACCAGAGAGATGTCCCCCCAGCAGTCTCTGCGGGGCATCTTTTCTGAGACCCATTGCTTCTTTAACGTGACTAGGATACTAACCTTCCTAAAAGAAAGCAATCTTTTAAACAAAATTTAAAATAGTTTTATATATTTATTGTTGACGTATTCATAGTTTATGTTTTTACATTTTTTAGAAAAATGAATAAATTTTTAACAAAAATATAATTGCATAATAACTTTTAAAGTTATATTGTTGATATATTCATAGTTTATTTACTTGTTATTTATTATTTTTACTTTTATTTTTTACCTTTTGTTGAATCTTTTAATAGTCTATTTTTTTTTTAAAAACTCAACTGACTTATTATTGCCTATTAAACTAATTTTGGTCCCAAGGACATTTTTGCGTTTTTATATATTTTAATATGGCAATATTTTAAAAATAATAACTTTAAATTCACCGCCCATAAGTGAATTTGGCTGCGAGATAGTCCATCTGGGCTACGCAGCTTTTAAATCTTTTAAATCTTTTATGCACTATTCATTCATTCATTGTCCAAGCTGGAGAATTGTTGGGGGACTTGTCCCATATTTCCAATGTCTTGGCCAGATCATTTGCCAGCATCTCAAGCCCAGATAATTATGAGATGCAATTCCAGTGCTTTAGGCTCCAACAGGAGCAGCAACCGCTCAACTTTATGGAGCCTAACATGGATAACGAGTTTTACAACCGACTCTTCTCTATCCATGAGTTCCATAATGCACTGAAGCACTGTAGATCCACTTCCCCCGGATCGGATTGCATTTCCTATTATATGATTAGGAATATGCATCCATCCCTTCTCTCTCATTTACTGGATATTTACAACTGGATTTGGATCAAGGGCCGCTTCCCTTCCATGTGGAGAGAGGCCATAGTCCTTCCATTCCGCAAACCAGGAAAGGACGGGACGGAGCCCACCCATTACCGCCCCATTGCTCTTACCAGTTGTCCATGTAAAGTGCTTGAGAGAATGGTCAATTTCAGACTCGTCTGGTTTTTGGAGCCTTAAAATCTCATATCTCCTTCTCAATCAGGGTTCAGGAAAAAGCAGAGTACGACAGACCTGCTTGTCCGAATGGAGTCACTCGTAAGAGATGCTTTTTCAAAGAAGCAGCACGCCATCGCTGTCTTCTTTGATATTGAGAAAGCATACGATACCACCTGGAGGCGTGGTATCCTTAAACAACTCCATGATTTGGGCCTGCGGGGTTACCTCCCCAGGTTTGTCGAGAAATTTCTGATGCGACGCACACTACGCGTAAGGGTTGGAGGCACCTTATCGGAGCCCGTGGACCAAGTTGAGGGTGTGCCACAGGGAAGTGTCTTCAGTGTCACCTGCTTCTCAGTGGCCATTAATAGCATTGTTAGAAATCTCTCTCCCGAGATTTCGTCGACGTTATATGTGGATGATCTGGCGCTCATTTGTTCTTCGCCCAGACTCCCATTTATCGTCCGTAAGCTACAGCGAGCTATAAGCACTGTAGCTGAAAATGCTTCCTCCAAGGGTTTCCGCTTTTCCGCAGTAAAGACCAAGGCTGTTCACTTTTATGGGCATAAGTTAGTGACATGGGACCCCCCCCTTTTGTCGCTATATGGTGTGCCTATAGATTTTGAGCCCCATTTCAAATATCTCGGGGTCATATTTGATTCAAGGCTTTCCTTCCGGCACCATGTGGACGCCTTGAAAAGGTCTTGTTTAAAGAGAATGGACATAATGAAACTGTTGTCTCACACTTCTTGGGGAAGTGATCGACGTACCCTGTGGCTCCTGTATCTAGCACTGGTCCAATCAAAGCTAGACTATGGATCACAGGTGTACTCCTCTGCCTCGCCATCCATTCTCGAAAAACTAAATACTGTGCGTAACCAGGGTGTGCGCCTGGCTTCTGGAGCCTTTAAGTCCTCCCCAGTGTGGAGCCTCTACGCAGAGAACGGGGTTCTCCCCCTTCCCTATCACAGGCTCAAGTCTAATTTAAACTACCTCCTTAGACTTGAGCAACTACCGCAGACGCCAGTGTATGAATGCATGTTCAATACACGGACAGTGGCCTCATACGATAGATCTCCATCTCTGGCTCGCCCCTTTGCTCTGCGTATGGCCGAGCACACTGCGCAACTAAGGGAGTTCTCAGTGATTCCCTTTACCATGCCAAAGACCCCCCCGTGGCTCATACCACCTGTAATGGTATGTAGGGAACTAGCTGATAGGCCCAAGGATCACCACCTGCCTGTATTATTGAGAGCCATGTATGGCGACCACTCCTCTCAACATCGGCATAGCACTTTTGTGTTCACCGATGGGTCCAAGTCACCGGACAGAGTTGGAGCAGCTGCTGTCTTTCCATCTGAGACAGCATTGGTCCGCCTGCCAAACGCAGCTTCCGCATTCACAGCGGAACTCGTTGCTATGATGGTGGCACTGACTATCATAGCTGGCAGGCCATCTGGTTCTCATACTATCTTTACAGACTCCATTAGTTCGCTTCAAATGTTGGGTGATGTTGGTTCGAGCCATCCGTTGGTTTCCAAGATCCAGCGGTGGCTCCTACGACTATCGCCCATCCACGAGATATCCTTCTGCTGGGTGCCTAGTCACGTGGGCATCCCAGGCAATGAGAGGGCAGATGCTGCAGCCAAAGAAGCAGCATCACTGGGGACAGCTCCAGTGGCCCCAGTCCCACTCTGCGATGCCTATCCTCTGATCAATGAATACGTGGTCGGCCTATGGCAGAAGAGGTGGAGTGAGCTCCCTCCCACCAAGCTCCACTCCATAAAACCCTCCGTTCACCCATGGCCACGTACAACTAGACATCGTAAAATGGAGGTTGCGCTTGTCCGTCTGAGGATAGGCCATTGCCGGCTCACCCATGAGCATTTAATGAGTGGGCTGCCCCCACCCATGTGCATTCTGTGTGGGGTACAAATATCTGTCCTCCATATATTTGTAGAATGCCCATTGCTAAGGAATCTCAGAAGGACGACTTTTCCCTTCATTACCAGAGAGATGTCCCCCCAGCAGGCTCTGCGGGGCATCTTTTCTGAGACCCATTGCTTCTTTAACGTGACTAGGATACTAACCTTCCTAAAAGAAAGCAATCTTTTAAACAAAATTTAAAATAGTTTAATATATTTATTGTTGACCTATTCATAGTTTATGTTTTACATTTTTTAAAAATAAATGAATAAATTTTTAACAAAAATATAATTGCATAATAACTTTCAAAGTTATATTGTTGATATATTCATAGTTTGTTTACTTGTTATTTATTATTTTTACTTTTATTTTTTACCTTTTGTTGAATCTTTTAATAGTCTATTTTTTTTGTTAAAAACTCAACTGACTTAATATTGCCTATTAAACTAATTTTGGTCCCAAGGACATTTTTGCTTTTTTTTTTATTTTAATATAGCAATATTTTAAAAATAATAATTTTAAATTCACCGCCCATAAGTGAATTTCGCTGCGAGATAGTCCATCTGGGCTACGCAGCTTTTAAATCTTTTATGCACTATTCATTCATTCTTTGTCACAGTCGAACGTTACGAGTGTAGGGGTGGGTCTCGAGGCCCCTCCCTGTTTTCTTATCACACGTTCGACCTTGACCGCCCTAAAGTCGGCCAGCTCTAGGATGATGTCCTCAATGGAGTAGTCAACGAGTTGCCTCGCATAAACTACTCTTTTCACAAAGTTCATGGTAGAGTGCGGCGTCACACTCACCGGGTGCCATGAAGTGTCCGAAGAGCACTTATCTTGGCCGCCTCGGCGGGATTCGCCGCATTCGCCAGAAGGCTCCCGTCCGAGAAACGGGTCACTTTCGGCTCTCTACCAATTGCAATAGCTAATCCTCTCCTCTGATGGATCATGTTGCCCTTGGACAACATGGTGCCATCAGTGGATCGAATAACGAGGAAGCGTTTGAAGCCAGGGGGCTTGAAAACGCCAGGTAACCTATGAATGAGGGGCACCGATGTCATCGAGGCTCCGCCCTGTGCACTCTTGGTATTAGTCTTAGTCAGGGTCTCCGCAACTGGGGGGGCAGAGTGGGCGGATGTGCCGATCTTGGCTTGGTCGCTTGCCAGAGTGGCAGCAGACCCATCCGTCCCCGTAGCCCCCACGGGTGGAGAGGAGCCCCGAGTCTTCTTTGTCTTTTTAGTCTTTTTATTTCTTGGAGAGGAGGGCGGGGAATGAACCCGCTTCTCACTTCCACCGGCAGAAGCCCCCATGCAAGATGGGCCGGCCTCAGCCAGGTCCCTCTCCGAAATGGAGAAGGCCCTGGTAGTCGTAGGGGCACCTGTCGGAGGAGATCCCTCCCCTCCTTTTACTGCCCCGGAGCCCTCCGCCGTTTGAGAGGGACCTTGCATAGGGGCGGATTCGGGTTCGGTGCTTGGCGCCGAGCCCGGATATCTCCCCCATTGAAGGCCCCACCGTCTGAGGCTGGGTCTCATCAAGGACCATGTCTATTACAGGAGGGGCCTCCAGTTGCCCATCCCCTCCCAGGACATCGCAGGTCCCCTTGGCAGTGTCGCCTGTCTTGTGTGGGGAGGCACAGGCCTTGACCCCAGCAAGGTTCAGTATTCTTGCCAGCAGGTCTTTTGAGGGAAGCGACCGAAGGGGCCTAGCTTCCCTCTCCCCCCTAAGGGGGTTTGTCCTACCGAGCCGCTTCGATGGGGAGCGGCTGGCTAAGGGCTGCCTGCTGGCTTTCTTGGCAGTCCCCTTGGAAAGAAAAGACGGGACTGCCGCTTGGAAAAGGGAAGTGCCCGAAAGCACCTCCAGAGAAGGGGGTGAGGGGGAGTCCCCTGCACCCGTAGGCAGATAGGAGTAAGCCTCCTCTCCGGTTAGAGAAATATGGAGGGTCCCCTGCGCAAGCACAGGGGGGGGACCTCCATTTTTTGGGTGGAGCTGCACGAGGGCGGCTCCGTCGATGAGCAAGGGGGTATTAGGGGAAGATTTTTAATTTCTCATCATTGGGCATGGTGACCCTATTTGTGCTACGGGACGCAATAGCTCATTACCTCTCGCAGTTGCCCGCAGTGCGAGAGGTGCTTTCAAGCCCGGCAGAGCCAAGCACCGCCATTCGGGACCACCCCTCCCGCCTGGTGGCCTGGCAGTCCATCGGCATGGCGGCTCCACCTTGGACATGACGTAAAATTGATAGAATGTGAAGTGGAGAGTGAAAGGGATGGGAGGAAGGTATGGGTGGGGATGAAGCAGGTTGTTAAAAAAAAACCATCCTGAACCGGAGCTCAGGGGTTAGGGAACAATGTCCCCTCCCCCCTCAGCCCCGATCCGGGGTGGTTGGCTTGAGAAGAATGTCAGCATCTACCCTGTGAAATTAGAGGCTGACCAGAGAAAGTTGTGGGAGAGGTTGTATGAAAAGCGACGAGGTAGGGGAGAAATCAGGCTATCTGAAGGAAGGAAGAGAGGCTAAGCTGAGGCCGGACGGAGCGCTGGATCCCGTCAGCACGGCGGACAGGATGGCAATTTGCCGCGCCCCTTTACGGGGTGTGTGTGTTCTGAACTCATTACCTGTGGATGCATTTTTTTATTATTGCATATATTATGATTGATTTGGATTTTGATGAAATTATCTATGTTATGATGCTTTTTGTTTTTGACACATTACTGTGGATGGTTCTAATTTTCAGGGCCACTTTAAGGAGCTGCGGGGCCCTCACCCTTATATATATATATATTGTATCTTCCCCCCTCTCCTCATTTTTCTCTGCAGAGAGCGAAAAAAGGTAAACCTGAAGATATGTGGTGCGCTCGCCTCAGATGTTCCTCGGTCTTGGATGCAAAATATTTCATCCATATTTCAATATGTTTCTCATTTTTGGACTAAATTCGATAGGAGGCTGTCGTATCAGGAGATCGCACTGCGATGACCCTGAGCTTTAAATCAATTGGGGGTATCTGAGGGAAACATCCCCCAAGTATATAATCGTAATTGTTTATAGCATACCCACGTTTGTTTTCTTTTTTTACTAAATCGTTTCTGCGACTTGTCTGGGAGCAAAATCGTTTCTGCAATTTGTGGGGGAGGGCTGATGTCATAACTGAATAAATAATAAATTTGTATTTTTTTCCACCTAAAATCAATTTATATTTATTTTTCAATTTTTTTTTACCATTTTTATACATTTAAATAAACTTAGCTAGATCTTTTAGAGGAACTGTTTTTTTTTTTCAGTTCAACATGGATTCTTCATGTACAACTTCCCCTAAAGCTGTTCTACAACTTTCAGTTTATTTAATGATCGAGAAAAATTAATAACATTGGTATTTGACTGATCATAAATTAATTAAAGTACATAAAAAGCATTTTCCACAATAGAGTAAGTAAAAAGTATTTTCCATTTTGGTTTATTTCTGAGATTTTTTTTACATAAAAAATGGCGCCTTGTAGATTTGAACTAGGATTCAAACACGCATATTCATACGTGTTTGAATGAAATATAAAAGCAACTTGGTCCCAATAGATTTCAGCCGAAAAACAAATTTTGGCCGTCATGCTGCCGATATTCAGGTTTACCATTGTATCTACAGAATTTAAAAGAACTGTGGGTATGACTGGGTGGACTTAAGTGAAAAAGGAGTGTTTTATTTTGTACACTTTTTATTCCTTTTTAAAGAACATCGCCCTGTACTATTATAACATAATGCCATACTTATTATACTATGAAGTAAGCTCTAGTAAAGTTTTCATATTCTTCTTATATATAGTAATATATATAATAATAATATAAAAAATCGGGAAAATGAATAATTATTTTGTCTCGGCTTTCTGTGCCTAAGGGCAAAAACTTAATTACTATTTTTTTACATCCCCGTGGGGCCCGCCCCTGAAGCACGGGGCCTATAGTTCATGGTAGTAGGTTAAAACGGCACTGCTAATTGTATATTGTAGATGCATGATCCTATAAATGCATTTTCTGGGTGGGTTTTGGCAGATGCGGATGACCTTTGATAGGACCTTGTGACTTTGGTCATCCGTGAATTACTTTGTTTTGTTAAGCCAAACAATCAAATTTGTTTCAAAAGATCCACGACCTCTGATATTTGTCTCTGTGAGAGAGACAGGATTCATCTATTTTAATTATAGAATAGCACCACATATATACATATTGCATTGAGCACCTTTTGTGAAGAGATATAATAGAGACTTCAAAAGAAGCAAAAACTCCTTTGCTTAGCATTTCCAAATAAACTTAAGGATTGAAGAACGGTGTCCATTTCATTGAAACACCAGTTTTTTTGTTTTTTCATTCTTTATATCAAGTGTGCCTCGAAGAGGTTTTTTTTAGCAGTGTTTGTGTTTGTATGATGTAAATACTTCCAATTAATATTTGCACCCTTTCAAAAGGTACCTCCACGAAATTGCAGTGACCTATTGTATGATTTTGATTGGACATTTTTTAGTAGCAAAACTTCATTGACTTTAATCTGTTCTATAAAATGGAAAATAGTCTAAATTAGGCGGTGCTATCGTCTTTATCATTTCAATAAGCGTGCAGAGCCGGTCGCAGGTGTATCAAAATAACAAAGACAATAGCGCCACCTAATTTAGGCTATTGCCGCCAAAATTAACCTTTTTTAGTCGCTTTGGAAAATGGAGGTGCTAAGCTCCCTATACCCCAAATTAATCGTCTTAAATTACCTAATAATACACTAACTTCTTGACAAAAGCTAAACTATCTCCACCTTTCACTATTATAATTGAGCAGCGCTTCTTTTAAAATGAGCCTACGATCTATAGAAAGGTCTATTAAATTGACCGAGGATTTAACACACGTCATATTGAAGTCGTACAAACCGGATTTGCAGGAATCACGCTCTTTTAACTGCTTGGTTTTAGGGCTGCCAATATTTGAAATAAGGTTGAATTAAAGATTACAAGTGTGTGAAATTAATAGTTTAGTTTCACAAAAATAGTTAAATGAAACATACAAAATCAATGCATTACAAAATAATATAATTGAATAGAAGTGAAGGCATTTATTAAATAATAAAGAAGGAAAAACAAAAAAAATACAAAGCCTGATTGGTCACATGCGAAGCTACCGTCTGACGCAATAAGGCCTAGATTGTAGCCCATAAACAGCGACCACTATCGTGCGCCCCTAAACTGAAGTATTACCTTGAAAACAAGGGTATATAGAGAAAATATAAGAAATCAGATTTTATTTTTCTTCATTGTATTTTTCTTTACATCCAAATGATAATTACTGTCCCCTCCCCATTTTGGAACAAATAGCAATTTCATTTGGACAAACAACATGGCCGAGCCATGTCAGCACATTAGTATTATTACACAAGCTCCAGTAAAAGAGACCGGTGCTACATAAACAGAAATGCAATACACCTAACTTAAACCAAATTAGGTAAATCAATACTCTTGAACGATACAGCATTTGCAGACTTAAAATCCAAAGAACACCTGACCGCCTTCGAATAATCCAGAGGGAATCTTATTTGGGGGAG
Organism: Ceratothoa steindachneri; assembly: GCA_963969495.1. Classification (NCBI taxonomy): domain Eukaryota; kingdom Metazoa; phylum Arthropoda; class Malacostraca; order Isopoda; family Cymothoidae; genus Ceratothoa; species Ceratothoa steindachneri. Next base: position 29,327,151 of record OZ018331.1, on the reverse strand, counting down.
GGGGGAGCACAAAACGAAAACCACAAGAGTGGAAAAATGCTGTTAAGAAGATACATTTGAGAGCTTAATCCTGGTGGAGTAGGGCTTGTCATCCTTTAGGGCAACCATATATTTTCATTAAATCCTTTAATGAGGGGTGTTTAAATGCTAGATTTTCCGGTGCAGATTTTGAAAAAGAGCTTTATTTTGTTATACAATTACTCCTACCTACATTAATTTCTATTTAAATAAAAGTAAATTAATCCCTTTCGTCACGAGTTTATGTAACCTATTTTGATTTAATCCAAGTACACAGAAACACAAAGTAACCTCAAATTTACATGTTTATTGAGTGAGAAAAGTGTATTCAAAGCTCCACATATAGCTGTATGGGTCACTTTAGGTCATATTCCAAAGTTAAACTTCACCAGAGCACATAAATTTGCTTTAGCTAGTGGGGGTCGAAACTAGTAAACATTCGTCTGAAAATTTTAAACGGTTCACACATTTAACCTTATAAATGGGAAGGACAAACTTCCCGCTTTGTATTATTTCTCTTTCTTAAATAGGAAGTTAACTCCCCAGTATATGCAGTGCTATATCATGGGTAGGCTATACGTGGCTCAGTACAAAATAGATCTTGTGCTTGAACTCCCCGTGGGGAAAAGCTAAAAATCGATGGCGTTTTCTTGAGGTGACCTTTTTCGCCTTTTCCTCCTTTGCCGGCTGTGAACTTTTTTGTGAGTTTAATTTTCTTGTAGATTTCTTCCAAGTCTAAAAATTCGGAAATGAAATAAAATGAAAAGAGAGATGGGAGACAAAGAACAGCTCTTCCGACCCTCCCCCGGCCCCCTTGTCACTCAGGGAGCGGCCAAGGAAGGAGGGAGGGAACGAGCTCCGGTACTCCTTTATAGACCCCCCATAGTCACACTGTCTAGAGCCAAAGTAAGCTCCAAGCACTGTGAACACGGCGGTTAGGAGTGAGAGGGAGGGGAAAAAGAAGTTTTTTAGGATAGGACAGCGAAGAAAATAGTAGGAGACAAAAGTGGATTTAGTTAGTCATGGGACCTAAAGCTTTACGTGGAATCCGAACCACGATGTGTCGCTTGTCTCTAACTATAACAGTTTATCGTGACCCCTGTCCCACGTATCACTGTGAGTGCCGTGAGCGAATATGATAGTAAAAAACGAATAGATGCAGAAGGCTGAAGAAATAAGAGGTTTGCAAACAGATGCTAACTGCTGGAGGTGAGGCTTGTCTCTGTCCATTTTAGGTAGTATAGATAGCATGATAAAGTTAGAAAGTAATATTGGTATTTATGAGGCTTTCAAACCGTTATTAGTAAATATTCTTAATAAAAACTGGTGTAGGTTTCTATATCTCTATCTATTCTTTCCTATTCCTATCCTAGTTATAATTGACTATATGCTATTCTTTGGTTTGCTTCGGTTAATTAATTACTCTTAGTCGTCGTCGAGTATTAATCTCTTACACTAGTTGTAGATTTCTTCTTTGTCCTCCTTCTACTATCCTTGGGGAACTTGGGAATGATCTGTGTGATCTCCATCCTTCTCTGGGGGCGATGGGGAATATCGCGCAACTCATAGCCTATGTTCCCTAAATGTTGGCACACCACCTTCACGTGGTGCCCCTGTTTTTTAACTGAGCGTGTGCCCAACGTCCGAACACCAGGCGGGATATCCTAGTTTGGGTATCCGACTAAGGGTACCCACCAACCTTTTGGGGCAGTTGTGTGTATGGACACCAGCACACTTCTGGCCCATATGGTTGTCTTTGCTGTGGCCCTGCAGTTAGTGAATGGCATCACAAGGGCTAGGTGACCTCACACCAACATAAAAGGTGGGTGAGGGGAACCCCATGATGCGGTTTGATGACCAAACACTGGCATCACTCCGGCATCCCCAAATAACCTTGTGGGGCGACTGTGTGTCTGAACCCCAGTGCACTTTCGGCCCACTTGGTCCTAGTCAGTATGTGTACTCTGTACGAGTCGACGGATGTACCCACTGGGGGGCATCGTCCGCAGGACCATGCCACGGAGGTAGGTTTGGTTGCCTGGGTCGTTGTTTTGCTTGCGGGAGGTCTTTGCACCGCAGTCCAGTAAAACTCCGTTATGCGGCTCCGCTGTTTTTGAAACAACAGTGGGAGTCGGGGGGGCGGGCTACCCTGTCTGGACTGTATGGGCGCTCTCCGGACTCACGATGGCGATTTGGTACATGCCCTCGGCTCCAGAGACACCACTTATAAAAATAAAAATCATATGGGTAAACTTTCCAAAAACTCATCCCAGAGACCGCCGGCCTCTGGTCACCGTGAAAAAAGCAGAGATCTTCGTCGCTTGGATCCTTTTGGATCAGAAGTAGACGAAGAACTGGATTATGACCGCTTTATTGTACTCAAATCCAGCAACGAACGTTGTCCTCTTAGCAAAGCTGACATCTTTGATGTCTTTGACGACTTCGTAAACAAGTGTGGCGAACCTGCTCAAATGTGGCCGCGCAATGATGGCGCATTGATTGTCGAGGCCAAGTCTAATGAGCAGCAAAAGAGAATTCAATCTCTCGAAAAGTTAGCCTCAGTGAATGTATCATCCGCGTCTCACCCGACATTTAATACCTCCAAAGGTGTTATTCGATCGGGTGAACTCATTGAGTATGATATCGACAGGTTGGTGACAAAACTTGCCAATAAGAAAGTAACGAGTGCACATCGCATTTCTAGGTTTGTGAATGGCGCTAGGGTCCCTACCGCCACCATAATCCTAACTTTCAACAGATTGGAACCGCCCAAGTACGTCAAGGCTGGCTACCTTAACATCCCAGTCAAGCCTTACGTCGAAAACCCCTGGCGGTGCTTCCATTGCCAACGCTTTGGCCATGTAAGCAAGTTTTGTAAAAGCGAAAGAATTGTGTAAACTGCTCAGCAGAATTTCACGGAACACCCTTTTCCAAACAGCCGTGCTGCCCCAATTGTGGCGGAGACCACTCTGCCACATCACAGATATGCACCTTCTTCCTCTACGAGAGAGAGGTCATTGCTGTTCGAAATAAAAACAGGGTGAGCTATAAAGAGGCTAGACGAAGAGTTAGGGAGACTTACGTTCAGCCTGGCGTGAGCTTCGCGGATGCTCTGCGCACCGCCACGCCAAAGAAGGGGAGAAGCCAGAGACCATCTACAGGCTCTCCTGAACAAACCAGAAGTCCTCCACAACCGAAACCCAGGTCTCCGCGCAGAGATGTGCCTCAACAGGTAAGGGGTTCTCCTAACCCTAAACCCGCATCTCCACGCACACCTGAAAAGGTTAAGAGCCCCCCTCGACCGAAACCACGATCAATCGGTAGAGAAAACTCTTCACCAAAATCTAGCCTAGCTTCTGATGGCACAAAGAAGAGAAACCTTCCATCCTCTCCCGATTCACCAAGAGTGACAAAACACTTTGCCACCGCTCCACAAGACGTGGATGTGAATCGGATTGGGCCGCAGGTGGTGTCTATTCCAGCTCTGGACATCCATCCTGCCCCAAAAGAACAGAGAACTACAGCCCCAAAGCGAGTAGTCAGCAACCCAACCCTTGCTGATACTGCTTCGGAACTCCTTCGAGCCCTAAGTGAGAAGGAATCAACCTGTACCCCATCACAGGAAACAGCTGTAGTAGAGGCTGCCCCCTTATCCAAGGAGGAGCCGAACCAACCATCAGATTCCAAGAATCCTTCGCCAGCCGAACAATCGCTGCCACCATCACCAGCCAAGTCGATGTCATCGGCTCACGAAATGACTGATGGAGATGCTCCCACATCTGCTTCTCCAGTCAAGACAGTCATTTCATATAGCCAGCTAACAAAATTGCCACGTCTAAAGGAAAAGCCGAGAGCTAAATTAACGCTCCCGATGCCTCCAGAGTCATACCCAAAACCGGTAATTGGTATGACCAAAACTACCCCTACGGGTAGTATAAAACCAAAACCTCCTACCCCTAAGGGTAGGATGATTGTCTTAAAGAGGTAAGGATGTATCCAATAATTCATTGGAACATCCAAGGTCTCTTCCCCAAGTGGGAAGAACTCAAGCTCCTGTTTAAAGACTACAATCCTGATTGTATAGCTTTACAGGAAACTTGCTTGGGTACTCGTAGTGTACCCAATATTCCTGGTTTTGTGGGATACTATAAGAACCCTATAGAACCAATCCATGGTTCTGCTGTGCTCATCAACAGCAGGGTTCCCCACAACCAGATCGACCTTGCAACAGACCTGCAGGCGGTTGAGTCCGCCTGTTCTCCCATCGCCACTATACGGTCTGCTCGCTTTACCTCCCTCCTAGTAAGGAAAAAGACACAGCCTCTCTAGCTAGAAAACTAGTAGAGGTAATTAAACAGCTCCCTCCCCCCTTTCCTTTGATTGGGGATTTTAATGCTCGACACCCCCTTTGGGGGGACCATGATAAGAACCCTAGGGGAAACATGATTGAGAAATTTCTGGGCGAAAATGATGTCTGCCTTCTAAACGATGGCAGCCATACATCATTTCACATCCAGACGGTCAGCTCTACATGCGTGGACTTGTCCCTCTGTTCACCAAGCTGTAGAGCTGATTTTGACTTGGCAGTTGATCCTGACTTGCGAGGCAGCGATCACTTCCCCATTATTATAGCGCCATGTACAGGTGGCCCCCCTCCACCACCTAGTAAAAAATGGAATGCAAAAAAAGCAAACTGGCCTAAATTCAGGCACCTCTCGAGCCATGACGGGTCCTTCCCTCATGAAGATATTGACGTGGCTATCGATGACCTCCTAGTCCACGTCAATAAAGCGGCTAACACCTCCATTCCGCTCTCCGGCTCAACCGCTCGCGGACCACAAGTGCCCTGGTGGTCGGCTGAATGCTCGAGAGCCGTGACTGAATGTAAAATGGCTTGCCGACGTTACAATCGCTCTCCTACGATGGTAAATAAAATTGCTCGTAACAGAGCAAGGGCAGCACGGCGACGCATCCTTCGACAGGCTCGAAAGACCTCGTTGGAAGGTTACATCGCGTCCATAAGTTGGCAAACGCCTATAGACAAAGTGTGGAAAAGGGTCAAAAAGCTATTGGGCAAATCCAATGGCTTTACAGCTCCCAACATTGTTCAAGCTGGAGAATTGTTGGGGGACTTGTCCCATATTTCCAATGTCTTGGCCAGATCATTTGCTAGCATCTCATGCCCAGATAATTATGAGATGCAATTCCAGTGCTTTAGGCTCCAACAGGAGCAGCAACCGCTCAACTTTATGGAGCGTAACATGGATAACGAGTCTTACAACCGACTCTTCTCTATCCATGAGCTCCATAATGCACTGAATCACTGTAGATCCACTGCCCCCGGATCGGATGGCATTTCCTATGATATGATTAGGAATATGCATCCATCCCTTCTCTCTCATTTACTGGACATTTACAACTGGACTTGGATCAAGGGCCGCTTCCCTTCCATGTGGAGAGAGGCCATAGTCCTTCCATTCCGCAAACCAGGAAAGGACGGGACGGAGCCCACCCATTACCGCCCCATTGCTCTTACCAGTTGTCCATGTAAAGTGTTTGAGAGAATGGTCAATTTCAGACTCGTCTGGTTTTTGGAGACTCAAAATCTCATATCTCCTTCTCAATCAGGGTTCAGGAAAAAGCAGAGTACGACAGACCTGCTTGTCCGAATGGAGTCACTCGTAAGAGATGCTTTTTCAAAGAAGCAGCACGCCATCGCTGTCTTCTTTGATATTGAGAAAGCATACGATACCACCTGGAGGCGTGGTATCCTTAAACAACTCCATGATTGGGGCCTGCGGGGTTACCTCCCCAGGTTTGTCGAGCAATTTCTGATGCGACGCACACTACGCGTAAGGGTTGGAGGCACCTTATCGGAGCCCGTGGACCAAGTTGAGGGTGTGCCACAGGGAAGTGTCCTCAGTGTCACCTGCTTCTCTGTGGCCATTAATAGCATTGTTAGAAATCTCCCTCCCGAGATTTCGTCGACGTTATATGTGGATGATCTGGCGCTCATTTGTTCTTCGCCCAGACTCCCATTTATCGTCCGTAAGCTACAGCGAGCTATAAGCACTGTAGCTGAAAATGCTTCCTCCAAGGGTTTCCGCTTTTCCGCAGTAAAGACCAAGGCTGTTCACTTTTATGGGCATAAGTTAGTGACATGGGACCCCCCCCCCCTTTTGTCGCTATATGGTGTGCCTATAGATTTTGAGCCCCATTTTAAATATCTGGGGGTCATATTTGATTCAAGGCTTTCCTTCCGGCACCATGTGGACGCCTTGAAAAGGTCTTGTTTAAAGAGAATGGACATAATGAAACTGTTGTCTCACACTTCTTGGGGAAGTGATCGACGTACCCTGTGGCTCCTGTATCTAGCATTGGTCCAATCAAAGCTAGACTATGGATCACAGGTGTACTCCTCTGCCTCGCCATCCATTCTCGAAAAACTAAACACTGTGCGTAACCAGGGTGTGCGCCTGGCTTCTGGAGCCTTTAAGTCCTCCCCAGTGTGGAGCCTCTACGCAGAGAACGGGGTTCTCCCCCTTCCCTATTACAGGCTCAAGTCTAATTTAAACTACCTCCTTAGACTTGAGCAACTACCGCAGACGCCAGTGTATGAGTGCATGTTCAATACACGGACAGTGGCCTCATACGATAGATCTCCATCTCTGGCTCGCCCCTTTGCTCTGCGTATGGCCGAGCACACTGCGCAACTAAGGGAGTTCTCAGTGATTCCGTTTACCATGCCAAAGACCCCCCCGTGGCTCATACCACCTGTAATGGTATGTAGGGATTTAGCTGATAGGCACAAGGATCACCACCTGCCTGTATTATTGAGAGCCATGTATGGCGACCACTCCTCTCAACATCGGCATAGCACTTTTGTGTTCACCGATGGGTCCAAGTCACCGGACAGAGTTGGAGCAGCTGCTGTCTTTCCATCTGAGACAGCATTGGTCCGCCTGCCAAACGCAGCTTCCGCATTCACAGCGGAACTCGTTGCTATGATGGCGGCACTGACTATCATAGCTGACAGGCCATCTGGTTCTCATACTATCTTTACAGACTCCATTAGTTCGCTTCAAATGTTGGGTGATGTTGGTTCGAGCCATCCATTGGTTTCCAAGATCCAGCGGTGGCTCCTACGACTATCGCCCATCCACGAGATATCATTTTGCTGGGTGCCTAGTCACGTGGGCATCCCAGGCAATGAGTGGGCAGATGCTGCAGCCAAAGAAGCAGCATCACTGGGGACAGCTCCAGTGGCCCCAGTCCCACTCTGCGATGCCTATCCTCTGACCAATGAATACGTGGTCGGCCTATGGCAGAAGAGGTGGAGTGAGCTCTTTCCCACCAAGCTCCACTCCATAAAACCCTCCGTTCACCAATGGCCACGTACAACTAGACATCGTAAAATGGAGGTTGCGCTTGTCCGTCTGAGGATAGGCCATTGCCGGCTCACCCATGAGCATTTAATGAGTGGGCTGCCTCCACCTATGTGCATTCTGTGTGGGGTACAAATATCTGTCCTCCATATATTTGTAGAATGCCCATTGCTAAGGAATCTCAGAAGGACGACTTTTCCCTTCATTACCAGAGAGATGGCCCCCCAGCAGGCTCTGCCGGGCATCTTTTCTGAGACCCATTGCTTCTTTAACGTGACTAGGATACTAACCTTCCTAAAAGAAAGCAATCTTTTAAACAAAATTTAAAATAGTTTAATATATTTATTGTTGAGCTATTCATAGTTTATGTTTTTACATTTTGTTGAGTTTTTTAATAGTCTATTTTTTGTTAAAAGATTTTAACTGACTTAATATTGCCTATTAAACTAATTTTGGTCCCAAGGACATTTCTGCTTTTTTATGTATTTTAATATGGCAATATTTTAAAAATAATAATTTTAAATTCACTGCCCATAAGTGAATTTGGCTGCGAGATAGTCCATCTGGGCTACGCAGCTTTTAAATTTTCAAAAAAAAAACAAAAAAACATCGGCATAGCACTTTTGTGTTAAGCGATGGGTCCAAGTCACCGGACAGAGTTGGAGCAGCTGCTGTCTTTCCATCTGAGACAGCATTGGTCCGCCTGCCAAACGCAGCTTCCGCATTCACAGCGGAACTCGTTGCTGTGATGGCGGCCTGACCATCATAGCTGGCAGGCCATCTGGTTCCCATACTATCTTTACAGACTCCATTAGTTCGCTTCAAATGTTGGGTGATGTTGGTTCGAGCCATCCGTTGGTTTCCAAGATCCAGCGGTGGCTCCTACGACTATCGCCCATCCACGAGATATCATTTTGCTGGGTGCCTAGTTACGTGGGCATCCCAGGCAATGAGTGGGCAGATGCTGCAGCCAAAGAAGCAGCATCACTGGGGACAGCTCCAGTGGCCCCAGTCCCACTCTGCGATGCCTATCCTCTGACCAATGAATACGTGGTCGGCCTATGGCAGAAGAGGTGGAGTGAGCTCCCTCCCACCAAGCTCCACTCCATAAAACCCTCCGTTCACCCATGGCCACGTACAACTAGACATCGTAAAATGGAGGTTGCGCTTGTCCGTCTGAGGATAGGCCATTGCCGGCTCACCCATGAGCATTTAATGAGTGGGCTGCCTCCACCTATGTGCATTCTGTGTGGGGTACAAATATCTGTCCTCCATATATTTGTAGAATGCCCATTGCTAAGGAATCTCAGAAGGATGACTTTTCCCTTCATTACCAGAGAGATGGCCCCCCAGCAGGCTCTGCGGGGCATCTTTTCTGAGACCCATTGCTTCTTTAACGTGACTAGGATACTAACCTTCCTAAAAGAAAGCAATCTTTTAAACAAAATTTAAAATAGTTTTATATATTTATTGTTGCCTTATTCATAGTTTATGTTTTTACATTTTTTAAAAAAATGAATAAATTTTTAACAAAAATATAATTGCATAATAACTTTTAAAGTTATATTGTTGATATATTCATAGTTTATTTACTTGTTATTTATTATTTTTACTTTTTTTTTTTACCTTTTGTTGAATCTTTTAATAGTCTATTTTTTTGTTAAAAACTTAACTGACTTAATATTGCCTATTAAACTAATTTTGGTCCCAAGGACATTTTTGCTTTTTTATATATTCTAATATGGCAATATTTTAAAAATAATAATTTTTAAATTCACTGCCCATAAGTGAATTTGGCTGCGAGATACTCCATCTGGGCTACGCAGCTTTTAAATCTTTTATGCACTATTCATTCATTCATCATAGCTGGCAGGCCATCTGGTTCTCATGCTATCTTTACAGACTCCCTTAGTTCGCTTCAAATGTTGGGTGATGTTGGTTCGAGCCATCCGTTGGTTTCCAAGATCCAGCGGTGGCTCCTACTACTATCGCCCATCCACGAGATATCCTTTTGCCTGGTGCCTAGTCACGTGGGCATCCCAGGCAATGAGAGGGCAGATGCTGCAGCCAAGGAAGCAGCATCACTGGGGACAGCTCCAGTGGCCCCAGTCCCACTCTGCGATGCCTATCCTCTGATCAATGAATACGTGGTCGGCCTATGGCAGAAGAGGTGGAGTGAGCTCCCCCCCCCCCCCTAAGCTCCACTCCATAAAACCCTCCGTTCACCCATGGCCACGTACAACTGGACATCGTAAAATGGAGGTTGCGCTTGTCCGTCTGAGGATAGGCCATTGCCGGCTCACCCATGAGCATTTAATGAGTGGGCTGCCCCCACCCATGTGCATTCTGTGTGGGGTACAAATATCTGTCCTCCATATATTTGTAGAATGCCCATTGCTAAGGAATCTCAGAAGGACGACTTTTCCCTTCATTACCAGAGAGATGGCCCCCCAGCAGGCTCTGCGGGGCATCTTTTCTGAGACCCATTGCTTCTTTAACGTGACTAGGATACTAACCTTCCTAAAAGAAAGCAATCTTTTAAACAAAATTTAAAATAGTTTTATATATTTATTGTTGATCTATTCATAGTTTATGTTTTTACATTTAAAAAAAAAAATGAATAAATTCTTAACAAAAATATAATTGCTTAATAACTTTTAAAGTTATATTGTTGATATATTCATAGTTTATTTACTTGTTATTTATTATTTTTTTTTTTTACTTTTTTTTACCTTTTGTTGAATTTTTTAATAGTCTATTTTTTGTTAAAAGATTTGAACTCAACTGACTTAATATTGCCTATTAAACTAATTTTGGTCCCAAGGACATTTCTGCTTTTTTATGTATTTTAATATGGCAATATTTTAAAAATAATAATTTTAAATTCACTGCCCATAAGTGAATTTGGCTGCGAGATAGTCCATCTGGGCTACGCAGCTTTTAAATTCTCAATGCACTATTTATTCATTCATTCCATCCTTCTTTCTGGGCAATTTGGTTGGTTAATTCAACTCCAACTTCGTTATGTGTCTTTTCTAAGACTTTCTTTGCTCTTTTTGAAATTATTCTGTTAAGTGGCTTTATCCTTGCCTCCCTATGCAGGTGTCATAGTCTTCTTCTTTCTCCTCTTCTAGTGTTTGTTATTAAGTAGATAGTTTTGTTTTGGACTTTTTGGAGTCTCAAGAGGTTACTTCTCGAGATGGTGTACATCGCGATGGTTGGATAAATAATCGCAGACTGTACTAGGGCTTGATAAACTTTTCTCTCGTTTTCCATGCTTAGGTTAACTAACTTGTATAGTAATGCCAGGCTTCTCTTCCTTCGATTTCATAGGAGGGTGCGAAAAAATGTATCACGATAACCGGTAAATCGATAAGATAACCTTATCGGCAATAACTAGCGATAAATTTATCGCCCGATAAGGTGATAACCGATAAATTGATAATTCCAAAATTATAATACAATAGTGATTATTGACAATATATAGCGTTATTTTATAATACAATAGTAAGAATATTTGAATACTGTTTCTTAGTTTATTACCTAGTGAGGCTCTCCTTCATATCCTCACAGGTTTTGAGGATTTTCCTCCCAGCTCAGACCTACCTATTTCTGCCTCCAAGGCTCGAGCGTCTCGCCCCTGTGCTAAACTGGAACCAAAAACTGAAATTATCGATTATCGCTAGATTGGAACGAAAAATATCAGCGATACCGATGAATCGATAACTCGGGGGAAAAAAAACCCATCGGATAACCGATATTGTTATCGCGATAAAGCCTACCTATGCTCGATTCACCCTCTCAATTACGTGCTTTTTATAATCTGATTTTGTAATGGTTAGTTCGAGCACCTTACATTCTTTGTCGTATCTGTAGCGCTGGCCTTCTACATATACATCTGAGATGTTCCTCCTGTACATGGGTACCATTTTAAATTTATCCCTGTTGGTTTTAATTTTCCATTTTTCTTCTTATCTATTAATGCTTCTTATCTCTTCTGCAGTCATCCTAGCTTGCATTGGGCCGTTCCTGTTGGGGCAAACTATGATTTGAGTGACGTCGTCGGCAAATTGGATGTTCAAGCAGCTTTCATTTCTTGATGGTCGTATATCCGCTGTGTAGATTGCTTTTTCGGCCGCGTTCCCCTTAGTATCATTCATCGGATCTCGCGCCCCCTCTCCATCCATTTCCATATCCATAAAAATCAAATTCCTTTTTTCGAGTGTGTAAAAAGGGCAGGTTATATTTTTATTACAATGTCTCATCATCAAATCACAACCAGCTTCGGCTGAACATTTTTCTATGTGAGCAATCACAATCAATGAAATCAATGGGAAGGATGAAGTTGTTTTTTTTTAAGCCAATAATTGAATGCGAAGTTTGGTTGACGACAATGCGCATCGCAAATCTGCCTCAGAGTCGAGCCTGTTCCTTGATTTCGCCTTCCCATTCACGAGTGTAGTAAACCCAGTTTCACAAAGGTAAGTGGCAGAGAACGGTAGCTAGGTGCGCATTGCTACATTTCCAACTTTTTGGTATACGCAAACGTATTTCGTCCAGAAATCACTCAGAGGCATCGTTTGAAAATCGTATTTTGCGGTAGAGTTGAAGTTCAATTCCAAAAATTCCTCCTGCAGATCGTCCGGTAGGATGTCTTCGTTGACTCCAAAAGGGTTTCTTGTCACTTCCACTCTAGGAGTTCCGTGTTTTCCAGGTTTGGGAAGTAGCGCTCGATTTCTCGTTTCAAGAGCTCGAGGTGTTCCTCCACTTGCAACTTCAACTCGCCTTCCAGAAGAAGCTGCTTTTCCTCAAGGGTTGCATCGAGGTTAGGAAAAGAAGCCACGTTTTCTCTCTGAATTCTCCGAAGCCACAACCCTAGCTTCGCTAAGAGAGAACGTATTGCATAATAATGATCCATCCGACTCGTATTCCTTCATTGCAAGAGATGGTTGAGAACATTCAACGTTTCGAAAATACCGACAAGGTATGCCAACGAACAGCCGTGTGGAACAACAGTCTCATGATCAAAACTGATATCCTTACCCAGCATGGCAAACAGCCTCGAATTGACAGTACTTTCTTTGAGGTAATTGACGACTCGTATGGTAATGACCAGCTTATCACTCATTGCAGCAGGGAGAGTGCTGGAGGCCAGAGCTTCTCTGTGGATCATGCAGTGAGTCCCGATTGCTTTCGGGCTCTTCTGCTTCATCCTGAGGATAAATCCACTCCGTGATCCAATCATTGCAGGGGCACCATCTGTACAGACTCCTACAAGTTTCTCCCACTCCATGCCATTGACATCGAAGTACGAGGAAACTGCTTCGAACACCTCTTCGGCTTTGGTAGTCGTTTCAAGGGACCGGCAGAACAACATCTCCTCCTCAAATGAAGTACATAGATCACACAAAACGAACGTAGACCAGCAACTGAGACAGTTGAGCAACATTACTTGTCTCATCACACTGAATGGCGAAAAAGGGTGATACACGTATATTTTCAAGAACTTGAAATTCAATATCCTTTGCCAGTTCATCGATTCGCGTTTTCATTGTAGAATCAGAGCGGGAAATCTTCTCTAGCTTTTGGCAGTTGACCCCCCCCCCCCCGGAATACAAGACTGCATGCTTTTAGCATGCATAGTTTGATCAGTGTTTCGCCATTGTTGTGGGGGAGTTTTGCACGAGCAATCATATGAGCGATTTTGAAAGACGCTTCCACTACTTCAGTAGATGATGATTGACGAAAGTTTTCCCCACCCACAATCTTCAATTTCTTGAAAGATTCATCCTTCATTTGAAAGAACAGCAATGACTTGTTCTGAAGGCCAGGGTATTTTGTCTCTAGGTAACGCTTCAAGCGACTCGGCCTCAGGGCGTCATTGCTCAGGGTTTCGAAACATATCACGCATTTTTGTACGCTCTGACCCATTACCGTGGCATAAGTGAACCCGTAATCAAGATAATCATCGAGGTATTGCTTTTTTTTACCGCTCATCATATATCAAAATCTGCGAAAGTAAGAGAAAACAATTAACACAAATCGCTATATAGATTCTTTATTGATTCAGTTTTAGTTACTCATTCGATTCAATTTACTCAGTTGGGAAGAAGTACAGTAGGTATCGGGGATTAATAAGCCATTCTGCTTCTTCCCCCAGTTAATGTTGTCATTGCTTGCCTGCTTAGTCTGTGCATTGTGGTGAATACATGATATAATGAAATGATGTTTATTAAAAAATTATCAGGGTTATTCAGCACATCCTATCAAAGATTGCGATCTAAATTCAGCCATAAACTCAATGTAACCTAAATATGCCACTTATTGTTTGTATGAATTTTATGTTGGCCATATTCTTCTTAAATAATATTTTATATTGATGTATTGCTTATTATTAATGCTATATAATATTTTAAGATTACCCTTACATGTAATTACACTATTCACAGATAATTTTGATCATGTTTGGACTAAATTTTTATTGGACTACCTGCACTCACTGATCCACTGTGCCAACTAGGTAAACTTGTTTTCAGCTAAAGAGCATCTGACTATGATATATCTGATAAAACACTATAAATTATTGTTTGGTAAAACAGCAAATAAATCAGATCGTATATTGCACATCAAAACCACAACCCTAACGAGAGATCATACATGCATAATATAAAAAGTAATATAACTAGGTGTTGGGAATGGTGCATAATAAGACTTCTTTAGCTATCAGTGCACAAACAATATGAACCCTCTCCTCTCATTTGTTGTTGAATCACAAAGAACATGTGAATTTAAAGTCCTCCAAAAAGATACTTATTACTAGGTACCTACACTATTTGATTTTGTTTAATGAATGATCTACTCAACATACCTAGCTCACACATCATAATTATATATTCTTCATCTTCACTTACTCTAGGTACCTTAATTGTTTACATTTTTCTGTATACTATGTATTTTCTCTTCTAAACTGTCAAGAGCATTTAACATACTACCTAATCATATGGTTTTGGATTGGATTCAGAAGCAATACAGATTATACAACATAACTTTACTGCACCATGTACTTATAAATGACATATATGAATGAGGCACACAAAATAATGCACTTAAATAGCATCACTTTACTGCACCTTGTACTTCAAGATGACACAGTTGATGAACGCTACCATTAACACTTCGTCTGAATATTAAGTCTCACATATTTCCAGGACGTCGTGGGTTTTTCTTATGCAAATTATATACTCAGCAATCGAAATTAACATCTAACCTATTAAATGTCGTAGATGTTATGGTAAGAGAGGGGGTCAATAAGTTTTGTAAATCGGTAGGGCAAAACAGAGGAAGGGGAATGGCTGTTGTGGGGGTGTTAGGATAAGGTATGACAAGTCAGGACCTGCAGCCGCACGCTCCTGCCTCGTATATTTAAGAAGCAGTAGCTAATCGCAGATGGTCATTCAAAAATTTTCCAACAATGGAGAAGGTTGAGCACCGCGCAGTGATCAAATTTTTGACCAAGGAAGGCAAGAATGTAAAAGAGATCCATGAACGCATGGTTGCAGTGCAACCATTGCTCGCTGGAATAGGGAGTTCCACCATGGTCATGAGTCCCTTGAAGATGACCTCCGTCCAGGACGCCCGTCAGACGTGACCAACGAGGACAACGTGGCCCGTGTGGAAAGGAAGATCCTCGAAAATCGACGGGTGAAGGTAGAAGAAATCGAGCGAGAACTTGGAATATCACATAGAAGTGTTATCAACATCATCCACAACAATTTGGCCATTAACAAGGTCTATGCCTGTTGGGCCCCTAGAAACCTCACGCCCCATGATCGACTTCAACGTCGTCAAAGTCCATAAGGCCAGAGTTGCACAAGCTGCCAGGCGCGAGTGCGGATTTGAGGAGCTCAACCATCTCCCCTACAGTCCAGATCTGGCCCCTAGCGACTACTTTTTATTCCGCCAGCTCAAGGTTGCAGCGCGTGGACCCCGGTTTAGGGACGATGAAGATGTCCAGCTCGTCGTCCAGGAGTGGATTGAAGAGAAGTCGGGAGATTTCTGGTTGTCGGGAATTCGAAGCCTCAGCAACAAGTGGCGCAAGTGCATTGAAGACGATGGTAGTTATATTGAAAAATAATAAAACACTTTTCCTCATATCTCGTTTCCTTATATCCGAATGGCAAAACTTATTGACCACCCCTCCTAATTACATATATTTTCCATAGAAACTTCTACAAAATCATTTTTATACACAGCGTCACGTGATAAAACTCTGAGAACCACATTATTACCGAGTTTATTATTCTCTATGTATTGTGAACCACCTGAAAGATTAAAAAAATGAATTGACAAACTGGCCTTTGAAATGTTGCCTGACTTTCAGTCACTTCTTAAGATTTACCAGCATAAAGACGTCACACTGGATCACACCACGACTCCCCTGAGAACTCTTCACGCTCCCCAGTTTAAGAACCCCTGGAATAGAGAGACGGACTCAGACATCCGCCTTTGGGCAAACCCACAGCGAGCTCAAATATTTCACCCTGATGTCGTCCTATTTCCACATAAGCACGTCTCTCCATTACATAATCTCACAAAATCCTTTCGATCTTGTTGTTCATTCCTAATCTGAGTATCTTGAGTTGTATACCCCTCTGCCATACTTTGCTGAATGCCTTGGACACGTCCCGGCATACGATCGATGTCTACGCTCATTTTTCTCTGTTTGCTTTCGCTATTTTTTCAAGAATGACTCCAAGGACCATCTCTATGCTTTTGTTATTGCTGAAGGCCAATTGGCTGCTGTTTCTTCGGCCATTATCATCGAGGAGTTTGGACAGTGTGTTATTTATTATTTTTTCAAAACCTTACCGATGAAATCTAGCAGCGAGACGCGGTGGTAGTTACCCACTTGATATGGGGGTTTTCCCGCCTTGGGTATGAATATCATCTTCGCCAATTTCAGTTCATCAGGAAATTATCCCGTGTTTAAGCACGCATTGAAGACGTTTCTCACTCACTCCAGTATGTTCGGGGGTGCTTCGATGTAATTTAATCTGGTGAGTCCCGATCTGCCTGGGGCTCTCTGTCGAAAGTTCTTTATGGTTTCTTTTAATTCCTCAGATGTAATGATTGCGTCTATTCCGTCGTTGTTGTTTCTCCTTTCCTCGACAAAGTGGAAGGGGTATGTCCTTTCGATCTCTCCATTGAGTTCGTCCACGATCTGATGTTCGAAATCAATGTTATAGTCCTCATTCTCTTCTTCGCTAATTTTGAATACATTTCTCCAGTGCTCTCTAAATAATGCCTCTTTCTTCCTCATCTTCTAAAATGTTGTTCCCTGCATCCTTAATTTTCATTTTATCCCTTGTTGTCCGAGTCTTTAATCTGTTGAAATGTTTCCAAAACTCCCTTAGTGATGTTTCCACATCTATTTTCTCGATGTGCTGATCCAATTTATCTTTCTGTTTTTCATAAATTAGTGCTATTAGTTCTCTTTTCTGTCTCCTTAGTGCGTTGTATGCTTCCCTTGATGTTCCGAATCTTCTTATATGTTCTGCTACCCGGCCGATCTCACCGCTCAAAGCTACCATTTCCGGTGTCGACCTAAATTTTTGAATGGTTTGGAACGAGTTAATAGGGACAGCCCCCTTCTCTGCCTTTTTAATTTCTTCTCTGATCCTATCCAACTCCCCGTCGATTTCCTCTAGAGTGGCTACCCCAAGCGGGCTGGGCACGTACGGCTGAAATAATTCTTTGTACTTATCCCAATCCGCTCTATGATACGCCTTTCATTTCTTCGAAGGAATTTGTATAGGATTCTTGTTTATATACATTAGAGTCGCAGTGTGGTCACTGCAAGGAACATCCACTGGTTCCATAAAATAGTTAAAGGGCAGATTGAAGTTAGCCAGGCAGATGGCCGGTTTTGTTGCGTGATCTCTTCTTAAGTATGTTGGGAAATTGGGTCCCAGTCTTTGCAGCATACGTCTATTGATAAGCGTGTTAAGTTGTTTTCGGACTCTGTTTGTATTCCTGTACCCAAAAGCCCATCATTGGGCGTTTAAATCGACCATAAAAATGACCGGTATCCTATAGTTGAAGAGTTTAGTAAAGTTTTGTACGGGTAATTGGGGATGCCTGGGTGGCTGGTATCCAGTTGCGACAATCATGTTGCTTAATTACATTTTAATTTCTATAGATAAATCTCATCTACCAATCCTTGTATTGCTTTGTACTGAAATCTCTGCTTGACCACTATTTCCCCCCCGTCGTGTGTTTCTCCTGAAGGATTTGTGTTAATAACATTGTAGTTCCATATCTTTAATTTCTCGCTTTCTGTTTCTTCCATGTTCTGATATTAGTATAACATCTGGGTCAATCTTTTTGAATAAGTTTCCTTACATAATTTCCTGGTCTTTCCATCCGCTTGTGTTAATTTGTAGTATTTTTAATTTCTTAATATCCATAATCTAATTGCCCATTTCCGTTCTTTTATTCGTTTTTCGTTTAGTTTGTCCTATCTGTTAAGTTATTGGTGTTTCTTCTCTTTCTGGTTCGTCTTTTGTTTCTCCCTGGTTCTTCCTCTGCTGAGTGCATTCGAGAGTCCCTCTGGTAGTTGATCTCTGGTTGATGGACCCCTTTTACTTGCAGATTTAGATTTGTCCTTTCTTTGGGCTTTCCTGCGAGTAACCAGTGTGCACTCTTGCTCTATTTCGGAGGAGGAGTTTTCAGTCTCTGAGTCTTCGCTGATTGTGTCCTCTTATGATTCTTCAGCCTGTTGATTTCATTTTGCCTCTTCGATTAATTCATGTTTTGTATTTTCTGTCACTTTGATTCTGAAAATGGCCGATGAGTGGACTTCTTTGGGGAATTTCATCGGTTCGAGCCAGTTTTCCTGTAATATCCCGGAGTAGAGTGATCTCTCCCTGGTTTGCGAAAGGCGAGCACAATAGCGATTCAGCAGGAATCCGGGAGGAGACACTAGACAGATCCTGTTGTACAAATCTAACAAAAAAGCCATGCCTCGCTTACCTAGGTGTCGAAGCGTGGTGTACGGCACATCGTCAGGATCATGGGAGGTGTCCACGCACGAAGCAAAAGCAGAATGCAACTTACTCAGAGTAAACCTGTCGTTGAAAGGTTCTCCGCCTCTGGAGGTAAAGTCCAGCCGGCGGCCTTCCGCGACACCACGAGGTGCATTGAATGCTGGCGGAGCAGCATCCCGGCTAGAAAATGCGGAGAAAGCGGTCGTGAAGGATTCCACCACGGACGCGGGGTCCGAGATTGCGGTCCCATTCTCCTAGAGAAAAGGAGGGGGGGGTCATGCGAGAACTTACCCCGAACCTTTTTGAATCGCTTCCACACCTCTGTTAAAGGGGTCTTCCCGTTAAGTAAAGACACGTACGCCGGAAGAAGAGCGGCGGACGTGCTTCGAAATATACCGGAACCTAGCCCTAGCCCGACGAAATTCACCGACAGTGAAATCATGTAGGTATAGCGCTTCTGCTTAAGGGCCGTCTCACACTCAGCTGACTACCACAGCAGTAGTCGGCGTGAAAAACGGCAAGACCTTCTAGGAATAGTAACCAGGCCTGCAGCGATGAGGTTCCCGGAGAAGAACTCAACGGCTTCATCTACCGACCTTAAACTCTTCGACTGAAATAGAGAATTCAGTCATTTCCTGAAATGCAGGCACCCCACCCGTGCCAAGCACCACCGATGCGGGCTTTTGGGCGGCAGCGGCCAAGAAATTTATATTTGAATGGGAAAGTGATCACTACCATGGAAGTCATCGACCACTCCCCAATCAAAATCGGGCTGTGCATCCGGAGAGCACAAAGATAGATTGAGGCAGGAAAATCAAGCAGTTCTCGGGCAGTGATGCGTAAACTCATCCACATGTAGGACACACATCTCAAGCTCGTCGATCAGGTCGGCAAGGACTTGACCTCGGGGATTTACAGAGTAGTCTCCCCAGAGGAGGTCTCTACCGTTTAGATCTCCGAGCAAGAGATAGGGCCTCGGCAACCGTGCCACGACGCCGCGGAATTTCCCGGCGTCGAAGTCGGCTGACGGTGGAATATACGCAGAATAACAGTATACCTCCTATCAAGGTGCAGCTGCACACCTACTGCTTGAAAGGAAGTATATAAAGCGAGAGAAAAACGGAGACATTATACCGGGTGTCAATCGCACATCATCTCCCACAGCTCCCATCTCGTGTTGGTAGGGTCGCAAAAAACTTATACCCCGAGAGTGTGGGTATAGGGCATGCGCTCAGCATGGTGTCCTGCAAAATGATAGCTAAAGGGGAACGGAAGGAGGCGAGCCTCCGCAGCTCAACACAGTTGGCCCGGAGTCCATGGCAAATCCACTGAAGGAATATGCCTTCCAGGCCTAGCTCAGATGCCCTATTCGAACAGAAGACCCTCACGGAAATAGCCGTACGTTTCCCGGAGGCAGAAACCAGGGCGTTGTAGGCTGGACAATGCGGTGAAGGCACTTTCGCCTTCGAGGACTTATTGGAGGAGTTTGAGCTCGCCATGCGAGTCTTTTCCTCCCTCCGCCTCGAAACCTTAGGTGAGCGTTGCGGCTTTATAGGCGGGGGCCCTGTTTTCGAAGATCCATCGTCTCCGAGCCACCCAGCCCACCACTAGTTGTGGGCGAAGGAGCCAAAGCTCCTTTGTTGCTGACCTCCTTTATGGGGCAGCTTTAGGAATCCCGGAAGATTGCCTAGCGACCAACTTCAGGGGGTGTTGCCTCCTGTGAGTCTAACGACTCGGTGGAGGCGCGTGGCCGTTTCGCCTTACGGAAAACGGTCACGATGGGGAAAGTGTGTGTGGGGGGGGGGGGGTAGCCGGAGCTGGGTGTGAACTCTTCGTGCCACAGATTTAACAGAGAAGCGCCCAGGTTAAGTAGAACCCGCATAAGGGCTCGAATGGGCGCGGAAACAACTGTGCTCATATGCTGAAAGGGCCAGGAACAGAGGGTATCTTTCTTAGCATTGAGGCGTAAGGCGAGCGAGGCAGAGTCGGGCGCGCCAAGTCCTTAGCCTCGGGGAATGAGAGACAATCATGGGCCTGAAGGGCCAGGATTTATTTCTCAACGAAATATGCACCACATTGCTTTGAAGAAGTGGGAGTACGTATTTCCGCAATTGACACATGATTTAGACTTATCGTGTGCGGCCTTTGAGCAACTTACAAAGTCTTCAGGTGACCCACGACTTTGCACGTCTACATGAGCGATTTGTATAGCCAAGATGGTGACAGTATTAGCACCTCCGCGGCAGTGGCACGAATGCCTTCACGCGGTAGTGGTACCAACCGGCATGCACCAACTCAGGGAGCATGTCACAGTCGAACGTGCCGAAGAGTGTAACGGTGGGTCTCGAGGCCCCTCCTTGTTTTCTCATCACACGATCACCTTGACCGCCACATGGTCGGCCAGCTCTAGAGTGATGTCCTCAATGGAGTAGTCAACGAGCTCCCTCGCATAAACTACTCCTTTCACAAAGTTCATGGTAGAGTGCGGCGTCACACTAACCGGGGTGCCATGAAGTATCGGAAGAGCACCTATCTTGGCCGCCTCGGAGGGAATTGCCTTATTCATGGATGGCTCCAGTCCGAGAAACTGGTCATCTTCGGCTCTCTACCAATCACACTAGCTAAAGCTCTTCTATGATGGATCATGTTGCCCTTAGCCAACAGGGTAACATTAGTGAAGCGAATAACGAGGAAACGTTTGAAGCCAGCGGGCCCGAAAACACCGAGTAATTTCTGAATGAGGGGCCCCGATGTAATCGAGGCTCCGCTCTGCGCACTTTTGGTCTTATTTTGAGATTTCCCTCCTAGGCGGGCACCGGGGCCAGACGTGCCGATCTTAGCTTGGTCGCATCCAAGGCTGGTAGCGGCCTCGTCCTTCCCCGCGTCCCCCGTGGAGGGAGAAGAGCCCCGAGTCTTTTTTGGTTTCTTTTTATTTAGTCTTTTTCTTTTTAGGAGAGGATGTCGGGGAATTGACGTGCTTCTCCCCTCCCCCAGCAGGAGCCCCAGGCCAGATTGCCTAGCCTCTGCTAGGTCCTTCCCAGAGATGATGAAGGTCCCAGCGTTCGTGGGGGCACCGGCCGGAGGTGGAGATCCTTCCCCTCCTTGTGCTTTCGTCTTAGAAGCCCGACCCTTCTGGCGAGGGCCCCGCATAGGAGCAGACTCGGACTCGGTGTTTAATGCCGAGCTCGAATCGAACCCCATGGAAGGCCCCACCTTCTGAGGTTGGGCTGTGTCTGGAAGCATGTCTATCTGAGGGAGGGGGGCTCCATTTGCCTCTCCCCCAGGACATCACAGGTCATGTCAGTCTTGTCCATGTTCCTTGGGGAGGCATAGGCCTTCACTCCCGCTAGATTTAATATTTGGGCCAGCAAGTCTTTAGAGGGAGGCGGCAGATAAGGCCTTTATTCTCTCTCCCTCCTAAGGAGGTTTGCCCTAGCAACCCGCTTCAATGGGGAGTGGCTGGTTATGGGCTGCCTGCTGGTTTTTCTGGCAGTCCCCTATGAAAGCAAAGGCGGGACTGCCAGATTTGAGCTGGTGTCACGTGGTGACTCCAAGGAAGGGTGTGAGAGGGAGGCCCTTGGACCCGTAGGCACTGGAGAGAAGTAAGCCTTCTCTCCGATTGAAGAGTTATGGAGGGTCCCCTGGGAAACCATAGGGCGGGGGAACCTCCATTTTTCTCTGGAGCTGCTTGAGGGCAGCTCCGTTGTTCTTAAAGGGAAAATGGGGAGAGATTTTGTGTGAAAGTTTTCATCATTGGGCATGGTGACCGTTTTTGTTCACAGGATGCAAACGCTAAGCACCTCCTGCAGTGGCTCGCTCTGCGAAGGGTGAGTACAGGCCTAGCAGAGCCAGGTGCCGCCATTTCGGACCACCCCTCCCGCCTGGTTGCCTGACAGTCCCTCATCATAGCGGCTCCACCTTGGACACGGCGTAAAATGGATAGTGTTTGAAAATATAAAGGAAGAGGAGATGAGGAATAAACAGGTTATTAAAAACCCACCATCCCAAAATGGAGCTCAGGGTTGAAGGATCATTCTCCCCTCCCCCCTCAGTCCCGATCCGGGATAGTTGGCTGAGAAAAAGGTTAGCATCTACCCTGTGAAATTAGAGGCTGACCAGAGAAAGTTGTGGGAGGTTGTATGAAAAGCGAGGAAACGGGGGGAGTGGGGACACAAGTGTCTGAATGAAATAGAAGAGGCAAAGCTTGAGTCGGGCGAGGTGCTGAGTCTCGTCAGCACGGCGGCCAGGATGGCAAATCGCCGCGCCCCTTATGGGGTTCAGGGTGGGGCGAGCGTAGGGATAGAGAGGCTGGTGTCGGGTGGTAGGTTCTGAGCGCTGATGTGCTAGACGTTGGTAGAATGCAGTAAATTCTAGGAGCATCGCTCTTCACAGCGGGGAAGGTGGATGCTGACAGTTTAATGCTTTCTTCACGCGTGTCTATTTTGGCTTAGCGTATAGATAGATAGAAGCTCCTCAATGTTATTGCGAGTCTTGAAGTCACCAGTTATAGCAGGTCTTCGATGTTAAGACCGGGTCATCGATGTTGTTAAACAGTCTCGAGGTGAGTAAATGGGTTTTGAAGTTTATAAATGGGTAGCCAGTAATTAGGGCTCAAGAGTTAATAGGAGCACCGAAAGTCTTGTGGTAGGTTTGGGTGTGTAGCGAGGAATTCGCTTGACCGAGACTTAAGATTATGTATGCTGGGTTTACAGGATCGATGCGGATTGCCTGTAACAAGGAAATCACAAACGGAGGAATCTCGGACTCTTTAT
This sequence comes from Ceratothoa steindachneri, assembly GCA_963969495.1. Taxonomy (NCBI): domain Eukaryota; kingdom Metazoa; phylum Arthropoda; class Malacostraca; order Isopoda; family Cymothoidae; genus Ceratothoa; species Ceratothoa steindachneri. Next base: position 29,303,931 of record OZ018331.1, on the reverse strand, counting down.
TAATCCGTAGGGTGAGGGGGGGGGGGGGGGCACCAACCGAATGCTCTGGTACGATAACTATTTCAAATTTGCCGCTGCCACTCACCACGAACAACACGCGAGCAAGGAGTTTCCGCCGATCATCACGATGTCTGTGTTTACCAGGTAAGAAAATTGATTTTTCGAATGTCTGTTGTTATTTCTCACGTCGGTGAATATGGGGTGATTGTTTTGAGTTAAGTTTCATTACGATATTTAGCCCTATTGACATTCTATCGAGTCAAATGAAGTGCGTCCTTTCGAAGTGGCCACCATGGCATTGTTGTGAAAAAAAATGGTGGTGCAGGAGAACATCGACCGCCAACATGTGGAAGAACACCGATGCGTGAAATTTTAAAAATTCGATATACTTTGAAATACTTGAAAAACAACAAAAAGTGACGGATTATGTATATTAGCTTGAAAATAAATGGTGGTGGTGAACTAGTGCATTTAAATGAAGTGGAACAGTGTTTGTTTTTTGGGGGGTGTAAAGTTGAAGGTGATTTTTAGTAAATTATGATGCGATATCAGTGTCATTATGCTATAAGCACATGAACGTAACCTAGGTTATTAGAATGACTCCAGGATTAATATTCAATTCGAGGCATGGCGGTCGGTTTACCCCCAGATCACTAGGATTTTTGAAAAAAAAAAAATTAGAAAACTAGTCAAGGTTTAAATACTGTAATATATAGCTAATTGCTAATATGAAATACACAAAACTAATAATTCTTAAACTAAAAAAAGGAATTTTGTTTTTTGGGGAGTTCAACTTTACCTATTCATATGTCTAATGTCATTAACTCTTTCAGATCTAGCCTACTGCCTTCTTGGAAGCTTGATCATCATGCCCCGCAAGTATCTCAGGAAAAGTGACAAGCAGCTCGACCGCACCAACCTGGAGGCTGCAGTCAAGCACCGGGTTGCAACCAATTGCAGCATCAAAGCGGCCGCTGAGGAATTCGGGGTCAAGAAAACAACTCTTGTAGTAAGTTTAAAAAATCATTCATCTCATTTAGGCTACATCAAAGGTCTGGAATTCATTTCCTCAGTCTGTGTTTTACAGACTCTTTTAACATTTCCTCTTTTAAGAGGCAAGTCTGCCAGCATTTTTGGAACAATATTTCATTTTCTTTAGTTTATTTTGTAGCCTAGGTTTATATATGTTATTTTTTTCATTTCTTTAGCAAGGGCCTTCTAAGTCCTAGTTCATTTCTTTTGTTAAGGAATACCTTCAATCGGTCCAAGAAGTTGTCTGACGGGGTCACTTATGTGCCTGTGCATCCCCATACTAAAAGGGTTTTCACCCCACAACAGGAGCTGCACATAGTGGAATATACCATCCAAGCTGCCAAGATGTTCTATGGCCTGCTCATGAACGAGGTGCCAAGGATGGTATACCAGTATGCCAAAGCTTGTGTGATCCAGACCATCCTTGATGCCTGGGAGGACAGAATGGCAACGCGAGACTGGTACTACTCGTTCATGGACCGTCATCCAAACCTTGTGTTGAAGTTCCGGAAGGCATGACAATTGCCAGAATTGTGGCCTTCAACAAAGTTAATGTGGAAACCTTCTTTAACGCTTACACATTAGCTATGGAGAAGTACGAATTCACTCCGGATCGGATATATAATTAGGATGAGAGTTCTTTGTCCACGGTTATGAAGCCTGTTAAGGTTGTGTGTGCGAGGGATCAGCCAGTAGCCACGCAAGTAACCTGGAAAGAGGGGACACCGTGACGTTTGTGGGTATTATAAATGCTGTGGGGCAGTCCATCCCTCCAGTGTGTATAATTTCCAGATGCAGATGGAACCCAGCTTTCATGAGGAACACGATCTTCGGTTCCAAAGGCATATTGCATCCTAATGGCTAGATGAACAGTGAATGCTTGGTGCACACACTTCAGCATCTTCGTGAGAAGTCTGGTTCTTCTGTAGAGAACAAGATTATTCTTATCATGGACAATGCTGAATGACACATACACATTCATGTTGTGGAGTTTGCGATCAAGCATGACATCGTGATTGTTACCTTGCCTCCTCATACGCCAGACAAACTTCAGCCATTAGATGTGAGTGTCTTCGGTCCCTTCAATAGGTTTCTCCGTGGCCTACTGAATGACCACTCTCTCATGCACCCTAACGAGCACATAACAGTACACCAGTTGCCAGAGTTTGCCTCTGAGGCTTGGACTAAAGCCAGTACTCCCTCCAACATTCTCGGTAGTTTCCGATCGACTGGTATTTGGCAATATATATTTCGGGAGGAAACAATGGGCGTTACCTATCATTATCCAATGATGCTCTCTGGGTGGAGACAATTATACTCCCCGTTAATTTATGTCAATGGAGATAGAGATTTGTTTCTGGTAAAAATACCAAAGATGGAACTTAAGGTTTCGCAGTTTTGCGGTAGTAATATGATCCATCTCGTCGCTCGGTCGATAAAAGATAGTAAATACTGATGATATGAGGGATAGGATTTTCTAGGCAGTGTACAAGGGGAAAGTGTTCTAACTATATCGATATGCACTGTGTCGTAGAATGACTCCCGACGATACCATATATATCTATTCGTTGAGGGAACTTCCTTAATTATCTTTAGAGTGCGTTTACTGTCTGGCGGCCGATATTAAGTATCTTCGATATGCTTAAGAAGTGGAACTGAGCTCAAGGATAATAATATTGCTATCATTAATAAAATAGAGTTTTATTAATAATAACTATAAACAATACACAAAAACGGAAAATATTGACATAAACAGAATGGAAAGGGTCGTGGAGACTCGGGCTAATCCGAGGATTTAAAGGATTAAAAAAAGGTAAAACAAATATAGAGTTAAAGAGATGGGATGGTTCGATAAACAATTTAAAGCACAGGATAGAATTGACAAAAGGGATCAATACTCAAAAGGTGACGTTTGGCTTACGTAACTTTTCATTAGGGTGCAGTGGAAGGTACTTGAAGGAATATTCGGTCCGCTGGCGAGTTCCAGCCGAAGGGGGGGGATAAAAGGATCCTGACGAGGCGTCTTGGAAAGGAGAACCGTTACTCGACGAACGGCTTGAAGAACAATGGCTGTTCTACTTTGTTCTCTTCTGAACAAAGGGGGGAATGAGAACCGTCTCTTGTCTACGGGCTCAAGAACAATGGCTGTTCTAATGTTGTTCTCCTTTGAACAACAGGGGGGGGATGAGAACCGTTTCTTGGCGAAGGGCTCAAAACGAACAATGGCTGTTCTAATGCTGTTCTCCTTGAACAACAGGGGGGGATGAGAACCGTTTCTTGGCGAAGGGCTCAAAACGAACAATGGCTGTTCTAATGCTGTTCTCCTTGAACAACAGGGGGGGGGATGAGAACCGTTTCTTGGCGAAGGGCTCAAAACGAACAATGGCTGTTCTAATGCTGTTCTCCTTGAACAACAAAGGGGGGGGGGAACCGTTTCTTGGCGAAGGGCTCAAAACGAACAATGGCTGTTCTAATGCTGTTCTCCTTGAACAACAGGGGGGGATGAGAACCGTTTCTTGGCGAAGGGCTCAAAACGAACAATGGCTGTTCTAATGCTGTTCTCCTTGAACAACAGGGGGGGGATGAGAACCGTTTCTTGGCGAAGGGCTCAAAACGAACAATGGCTGTTCTAATGCTGTTCTCCTTGAACAACAGGGGGGGGGGCCTTGGGGACTTGGCGTCGGAAAGGCTCGAACCTTTGGCACTCAAGGAATATTGTCCTCCTTCTGGACAAGTGATGGTGAATCTCGAGGTCGAGGTCCCTTGGCGCACAAAGGGAGAGAGGGTCGTGGTGATGTTTCGCGACGAAAATCTGGATCTCCAATCTGATCTTAGTGGTAAAGTTTCCATATAAATAGCCAGGACATCTCCTTGGCGTGGGGGAAAATGGAGTGGAAGCTTGGAGGGAACGCACAGCCGGGCCGGGGAACAATGCCTTATCTGTTCATAAGCCTAACTCGATCTGGCGAGGTCGGCGTATGGGGGCGAACGGGGGGACGATAACCTCCTTGTTTAAACATTGGCATCCGGTAGCTGAGATAAGACTCCAAGCCTCGAATCGAAGATGCACGTGGGCAGCATCGTGGTTTTAAATAATACGGGGTAGGAGTTGAAATTAAACGCAGCTTCAACACGTTCTATCACACACTGTTTCAAACTTTGAGGATGGGATATCAATGGGCAGGATCGGGGATTTCGTGTAGCGATTAATCTTAGAAGATTGACAAGTGAGGTACTCCCTCGTCCAGGCGCGAATATCCCTATCCATATTGGGCCAGAAATATCGAGATTTTATGAGACGAAGTGAAGCCTTGATTCCATGGAGTGACATATTATGTAATTGATTGAAGATAGTTCTCCTGCATACCAAAGGGACAAACGGTCGTGGTTATCTTGCTGTTATTTCACACCAAAGCTGAACTTGCTCTGGAAAAGGGTAAGATTTTAGTCACGAGCGAAATTCCTTCGTTTCTTTCTCATTATCCTGCGCTGCCCAAAGCTCGGTGGTCAAGTGAGTCAACTTGGACCGAATTGACGTTCCTTGAAAGGCAGCTGACGACTACGTTGTCCTGACCACGCACGTAAGAGATATCACCGACGTACTTTAGAATGGCTGACAAATGGCGCTGTTGCCTGTATGTTTTAGCACTTAATGGCGATGAAAAAGCTAATAATAGAGGCTTGTGATTAGTGCACAAGATAACATGGTGACCTTCACTCAGGTGCCTGAAGTGGATGACAGCAAGATACGCCGATAAGAGCTCTCTGTCGTAGGTGGAGTATAATTGCAGCGTCCTGCTTAGCTTGCTCGAAAAGAATGCAACCGGCTTTGCAAATCCGTCAGCAATCACCTGCCGCGTATATGGAGCAATCTGTTACCAGCTATGGTATGGCGAATCATTGGGCAGCGAGTGACACAGTTTAACAGAGACTATTAAAACCGATTTGGTATTTACAAATTTTCCTCGTGCCTCCTCATTCCACAGGAGCTCCCGAGCCTTTGGTTGCAGGCGTATAAGCTCGGTCAACGGGGCTGCAATCGCGGCTAATTTAGCAACCATTCTGTCGTAGTATCCTAACCTGCCCAGATATCTTCGAAGTTTCTTATTGTCTTTTGGTAATGGTATGCCTCCAATTTCCTCCATTTTCCTCACTGGTGGGTAAATTCCTTCCTCCTTCGCCAGCTCGCAATACTCCAGGGCAATTATCAGACCATTTTTTACCAGGATTTTAAAGACTTGCTCCAAATTAATCATGTGGTCATCCATATTGTCTGAATAAATCAGGATGTCGTCTATATACACAAAAACGAAACCTAATCCTCGAAACAGGTTGTCCATGTGCCGTTAGAAGGTGCAACTTGCACTTCGGAGACCGAATGGGAGCTTAACGTACTCCCACAAACCAAATTGGGCTGTGACCGCAGTTTTCTCTATGTCTGCCTGGCTCACAGGGATTTAATAATAGGCACGAACCAGGTCAAATATTCAAAAGATCCTTTGCCACGGAGGTAGTTCGTAACACCTTCAATTCACGACAGCAAACACACGTAGGATTTTGTTAGCGCATTGAGGGCTCGATTTTTTTTTTTTTAATTTTATAGAGCCCATCTGGCAACTGCCAACTTGGGCATAAGTCGCCGAAAAACACGACAGCTAAGAACTAGGCTACTTTAAAATAAAAATATGAAAATATAACAATGATATAAATTGGAAAAACTTAACAACCAGGGAGCAATCTCACCCCGGTGCAAGGGAGTGCAACCGACAAAACAATAACAACAAACAAAAAAAACTTAAATAAAGGGGAGAGCCCGGCCTCCCCCCAAAAGTCAACAAGTCCACAAGTCAATGTGCACGAATCCGTCCCGAGTCAAAGGGACAGGAGGTAGCAACCCCACCCATCCCGGTACCGGGACAGGTATCGTGCGCGAAGATCACCCAGACTGGGACATTCGAGAAGAAGGTGGCGAACAGTCTGGGGGACGACGCAGTCGTCGCAATAGGGCACTGGCGAGCGCTCCATCAGATAGCGATGCGTCACACGAGTATGTCCGATTCGGAGACGACAGAAAGCGACCTGAAGCAGCCGCGGCATTGGGGGATAGGTCCATGGGAACAGTCGCAGTGCAATGGCACGCAACTTTAAGTTCCCTTCTACCGTCTCCCATCTCTTTTGCCAAGCAGTCCGAAGAGCTGCCCGTATTCCTGCCATGTAGTCGGTGTGAGTAAGAACGAAACGCTGGTCCGGTCGCAGAGTCCTCGCGGACTCTTTATCACCCTCATCGGCGCGCTCATTCCCCGCAATTCTTATATGTCGAGGAGCCCAGCAGAAGATAATCTCGACATCTGCCGGCTCGCCAAAACCGTGGCGTCACGGATATCGCGAACCAGAGGATGCGGAAATTCCAATGCCCGGAGAGCACTCAGGGCGCTTTGAGAGTCGCTATAGATCACAATCCGGTCTCCAAACCGGGCACGTCGCGTAATCTCCCGTACCGAATGGTGTATTGCCACCAGCTCGGCCGTGGAGACAGACGCAGGGCCTGTTAGAGCCCCGCTGACTTAAAAAAGAGGGGATACGGCGTGAAAGCCGACCCCCTCTTGGGACTTAAAGGCATCCGTATACACTGGCACGGTTCCAGCGTGACACGATGTGTGCTCCAAAAAGGTCGAACGCAATACTCCCGGCGCCGTACAAGCTTTGGGAGCAGAGGCGTGGCGACAAATAGCTAAATGTGGTACCTTCCAGGGTGGCGTCCTGGGCAGAGCCAGGGGCGCCACCGGCCCGAGAGCTATATCTAGCTCTCGAAGGAGTTTCCTGGCCCTAAACCCAAAGGGCATAGGCACCATCGAGATCAGCTGTAGATGCAGAGAGAGCTGTTGGCGCCTGAGGGAGGCGCCGGGCTTTCGCATACACGCGAGTGATGCACTGCACGCGGCGCAGAGCGAGTGGGATCTCCCTAGCATCGACCGGCAGGCTCTCAATGGGGGAAGTGCGGAAGGCACCGGTCGCAAGGCGAAGGCCGGTTTGGTGGATCGAATCCACCTTCCGCAGTAAACGGTCGGCTGCGGATGCATAAAACTCGCATCCGTAGTCGAGCTTCGAACGAACATAGGATAGGGCTGATAGGGAAGTAGCCCTATCAGCGCCCCAAGAGCTGAACGTCATTGAACGGACAATGTCCATGGCGCGGGTACAAGAGACCCTAAGGCTGCGAATATGAGCCTCCCAGGTGAGGCGTCGGTCGAATACAAGACCAAGGAAACAGTGCGATTCCACCACATCCAGGCGCACCCCATTAAGAAACAAATCTGGGTCGGGGTGAAGCCGTGGATAGCGGCAGAAGTGCACCACCTTAGTCTTCGCCAAAGAAAACCGAAATCTGTGCGCGTCGGCATAGCGAGAGACGCGGTTCAATGCCTGTTGGAGTCGATGCTCCAGAGTTGGCATCTGGGCCGCGCCAAAAGAGATCGAAAGGTCGTCCACGTAGAGCATAGCGAGAACATCTTCCGGCAGCACCGATGTGATGCCGTTGATGCTCAGGGCAGAGTGTGACACTGAGGGCACTTTCCTGCGGGACACCCTCTTCCTGCTCATTTGGGCCGGAGAGGGGCCCCCCTACCCGTACGCGGAATCGAGGATCTTGCAAAAATTCAGATAAAAACATTGTGAGGTGTCCCCTCGCCCCCAACGTGTGGAGAGTCTCCATGATACCGTATCGCCATGCGGTATCATAGGCCTTCTCCAGATCGAAAAACACCGTGGGGTAGTGCTGTCTACGAAGAAATGGCCTCGCAGAAGGCATTTTCCAGTCGGATGCTCTAATCCGACTGGAGTAGAGCAAGTTGTAAATTTCTGTGACTAGGGGATGGGAAGCATTAAAAGATCTAATTGACTGTAAGACACTCCTTGAGTTGGAAAAAAGGACAAAATCACTAAAAGGTAAAATTTGGATGAGTCTAAAGGCTAAAAGGATTACTGAAAGTTCAGCGGTAAAAATGGATGCTGCTGACAGGAAAGATAGAGTTAGGAATTCTCCTCCTGGGTAGGTGGCTGCGGCACACACGCTACCTTTCGACTTAAAGCCATCCGTGTATAGTGGGCAGCATTGTTTGTGTGGAATCGAATGCTTTAAGAACAAGCTCTGAATGAAGCGAGGGTCCATGGAAGTCTTCTCTAGGCTCCACATGTTGGTACATACTGTGTGGAGAGGACCACACCAACTAGGGGTCAGTAAGGATGGAAGGGTAAGGACCCTTGGAGCACCCAGGTTAGAGAGACGATCTCCTATGCGAAGGTTCAGGGGGCGGGGTAAAGATGGCAACTTATCATATGCCGCCGTTGACTCAGCAGCATACAGGCATCTGTAGACCTCTGATACAGGGGCTTGTTGTACTCGGCAGAGGTTTTCGCATGCAGATTTGAAGTCTATGGTAGAGCAAAGGGAGTGCCCCACTCTCGCAGTAAAGGCTGTTGACAGGAGAATTACGGAAGGCTCCACTAGAAAGGCGAACTCCTAGGTTTCAAATGGGGTTCAACATTTTAAGGGCTGAAGGCGAAGCCGATGAGTAAATTTGACTGCCATAATCCAATTTGGATTGGAAGAGGGTTGTGTATAATGTCCACAATGTTTGTCGGTAACTGCCCCACGAAGTGTGTGAGAGGACTTTCAAAATGTCTAGAGCCCGCAGACAGCCTGTTCGAAGTCGGCGTAGGTGTGGTAACCAGGATAACTTTCGATCGAGAGTTACGCCAAGGAACCGAAACTCGGAGACAAACTCTATATCTTCGCCTTGTAGGGAAATAGATCGTGGAACAAGAACACCTCTGTCTCGGTGGAAATACATTGCTTTGGTTTTGTTCGTGGAAAGGCGGAATCCCTTAAGTTGTGTTCTTTTGGATACAGCATCGACCGCCAGTTTTAGCCGACGCGCTGCTGATGGAAGGCGAGGTGAGGAACAGTATAGTGCTAAGTCATCGTCAAACAGAGTTGCCGATACACCCTCTGGGAGAGACGAAATAATATCATTGATGGCAATTATAAAACACAAGAAACTTAAAACACTGCCTTGAGGAACTCCCACCTCTTGGGCTGCAGGTCAGAGTATGCGTCTCCAACACGTACCTTGAAGGATCGAGATGCTAAAAAACTTTGAATAAGTGAAGGTAAAAGGCCTCTCATCCCCCAGACGTATAGTTGCTTCAAGATACCATATCTCCATGTTGTGTCGTAGGCTTTATCAATATCGAAAAATATGGCAAAGACTCGGTGCTTTAATGAGAGCGCTTTCCGGACCGATCCCTCGAAACGTACTAGTAGGTCAAGGGTACTATGACCTTTGCGGAAGCCACATTGAAATGGAGAGAGAAGCTGATTGCTTTCTACGAACCAGTTTAGGCACTCCAATATAATTTTTTCCAGCAACTTACTCAAACAGCTGGTGAGAGCTATAGGGCGGTAGTGATCTGCGTCCAACCCGTCCCTGCCCGGTTTGACAAAGGCAAAGATGATCCCAATGTGCCATGATGACGGGTAAAAACCCTTCAACCATATAAGGTTGTACAAATCAAGTAAGAAGAGAGTACATTGTAGATGTAGGTGCCGAATCATATCTAAATGAATCTTAAGGCCAGGGAAAGTAGACCAGCAAAGGGACAAAGCGCTATGCAGGTCATGGATGCTGAATAGAGCGTTATATGGAAGGTTAGATTTTGTTGTGAAGTTGAGAGAATGAGATTCTTCCTTTGATTTGTAGGATTGAAAAGCCTTATCGTAACGGCTGACACTGCTGACGGCCCGGAAATGGTCAGCAAAAGCATTGCTGACCGCCAGGCCGTCATTCTCCAAGGAACCATCTAAGTTGAGAGTGGGGGTATGATGATTAGCATAACGGCCCCTGATCTTATTAATCCTCTTCCAGATCTTAGCAGTAGGTGTCATAGAGGAAATTGATGAAACGTAATGGCGCCATGAATTTCGTCGAGCCTGACGAAGGGTTCGTGGGCGAAGCGCACGAGCTCGGTTTCGGTCAACCTTGTTGTAAAAAGTTGGGCTCTTTCGAAATCGGGTATAGGCTAACTTATAATTTTTAATAGCTGTTGCACACTTCGAGGTCCACCGGGGCACGGTAGAGCGGCCCGTGGTAGGTCGCCTCCGTGGGATGGTCTGTGTTACTGCATTGTAGATAGTCGATGTAAAGTATTCTACTGCCGCGTCCACTCCATTTAAGGTCCCCAAGGATGCACTGGTGAAGGACGCCTCTTGGAAACCTTCACAATCTGTATGACCTAAGTCGCACTTAGGGGCATGGTTGTATGAGGGCTAACTTGAAGGGCCGACAAGACAATAGGGAAGTGGTCACTCCCATGGAGATCGTCAAGAATTGACCATCGAAATTCCGTGAAGCAATCAGGGGAACAAACAGACAGGTCAACACAGCTAAAAGAGTCCGTCTGGACATGATAAGAGGTAAAATCGCCAGTATTTAAAACACAAAGAAGGTCAGATAATAAAAGAGACTCTAAAACACTGCCTTTGGCATTTCGAGTGATGTCACCCCAATATGGGTGACGGGCGTTAAAATCTTCTAGTAATAATAATGGGAAGGGCAACGGGTATATAAGTTCTAAAAGGTCGGGTCTTGACAATGATAATCAAGTATGTAGGTAAATAGAGCAAACGGTAAAAAGCTTAGTAAGAAAAACCCTCACGGCAACAGGTTGGAGGGTAGTATGTAGGGAGATGGGAGAAACATGCTGGGATGAAGATACCATGATTGACACCCCCTCCATGAGAGGGGCTTCCAGCAGGAGCAATAAAGTTGAAAGTGAGAAAGCCGGGTACCGGCGGAAAGGGCCGTATACCCAGTTTATTCTCCTGAAGACAAATAACAGCGAGTTGGATAGTCGTCAACAGAATTTTGAGTTCTTCCCACTTTGGAAGAACGCCTTGGCAATTCCATTGTAAAATGGAAGATATTATGTGTGACGATTAGATACCACTGTGGATATCTTTTTCTCTTTTGAGGCCGATATTGTACTTGAGGTTCGTCCAAAAGAGCTTGGGAGACGGAAAGCTAATTTTTAGGTGCTTACTTTTGCAGGCGGAGAGATCCTAGATGGAGCAGTATGTGGGGATTTTTTCGTGGGTTTTGGAGAACCGACCGAGGCCCTTGATTGTAATTCGGGCTCACAAAATGGCGGAAAAGGAAGATCAAGAAGGGATTTTCGGCCGGTAGATCCGGATTCATGGGTCGAGGGTATTTTCGGTGTCTGAGGAGTTGGTCCAACCGTCGCGATTAGTGATGTTGTGAGATCAACTGCTTCCATCGGATCATGGGTTGAAGGGTGAGCGGAACGAACAGGTGATATGAGCGAGGTGTGTGGAGTTGGGTGTATATCTGGCCTTGTTTGGATCAGGATGGGGCTTAAGTCCTGTGAAGGGCGAGTCAGCTCCAGAGGCTGCCCGCTTATTGGTGGTCGATGACCCAGGCGAGGAATCCTTCCTCTTACCACTGGACTTTGGGTCTCGGGGCCGGGTGGATGAACCTTCACTGGTCGATGTTGAGGATTCTTTCCAATAGCGTCTGATGTCTTCAAGTGTCTCACCCTGAGCGTCTGTCCCAGCTAGAGCTGCTGGAGAGAGGGGGGGCTACATTGGTTATCTCGGTGTGAGTGCGATGCTTCGACTGCATATTCTGGATGTTTTCGACGCTACGAATAGATCAAGGGTGAAGTGCTTCAAGCTGGTCGGAACTCGCGCGTGATGGTCGGTTTTGTCCGGCGTCACGTAAAACGTCAGAGAAGAGCTGATCGAGTGAGGAGATTTATGCTCGGGCACGCTGGCGGGCCTCTCTTATATCTAGACGTAGGGAGTCGCGCAAAGCGAGCACTTCCTTTTAATATAAAAATATAGAGCAGAGTTTTGATGCAGCACTGTGGGTACCTCCACAGTTGGTACAGCCTGGTGTTTTGGTGCATTCGGGACCATGGTAGTCAGACCTAAAATTCACGCAGGAGCGAGGGTGCCTACAGGCACGGCCAACATGTCCAAATTGATTGCAATTGAAGCAGCGTCTGGGTAGTTCGATGTAGGTACTTACCGGGACACGAAGGTACCCAGCTTTAATATACTGCGGCAGTTCTTGTCGTTCAAATGTTAAAATCAGTGTGGCGGTTGGGACTTTAGTGGAGCCTAATGTTTTGGTTTCCATGTGTACGTGTGTGACATGTTGGGTACTGAGCTTACTCTGAAGGCGGGTGGGGTCGTAGTCCTTTAGTTCTTTTGAACGGACGACACCTTTGACAAAATTCAGACGCGGATGGGGCAAGACAGTTATTGGAATTTCAGCTATCGAAGATAGATTTCGAACAAGGTTGTGTTGAGAGTGTGGTGACACCTCGACTACGACATCACCACTTCCTCTTGGCCACATCCGGCGGGGTTCACCACAGCGGGACTCAAAAGATTCATTGACGTCAAACACATCAAATTTGCAAGTGGGATGTCAGATGATGAATTCATGACAAGAAAGCGAGGATAATCTAGATCTGGGTCTACTTCGTTGGAATAGGGGTCGACGAGCGAGGGAAGGCTGAAAGGGGAGCTAAGGAACGTCTGGCACGAGAACCCTTACGAGAAGGGAAGGTTTTTGGTTTATGGCTAGCCATTGCAAAAAGAAAAAAAATTCGCATTCTCCCTCGGGGCTCCCCACCATGGAGGCCTACAAGGGCCCAGCACTACTGCAACTATACAATCAGTTACGTCCGGTATGTCCTCTTAGAGAATGGATACGGATCCACCACACCATCTTTTGAAACCTAAAGAGACTGCCCGAGTTCTCCTACGCACGGAGAAAAGGGGGCCAACGATGGGTTTCTCCTTGGGCATGCGGTAGAGATGCCCAGCCTCTTTCACCTTAATGAAAGAACAATCCCGAACCAATCCATTAAACGAGCAGAGGTCGGGTATCGATAAGAACCATTAGATAGGTGAAGGAAGAGGGGAAAATAAAGAACAGTGGAAGAGCGTAATAGGGAAGGAAAGAAAGAGGGTCATGTTAAAAGTCTTGTTGGCAGCACTATGGGTCTCCTAAGGGGCCCAGGGCTGACCACCCTCGTCACGAGAAGGGCAGAGCCTCTCTGGAAACAACCCCTAAAGAAAAGATCCCAGAGAGAGAAGGGGTATATATATATATATATATATATATATATATATATATATATTCGCCGAAAACCGACGATAAACCTCCATCATATATATATATATATATATATATATATATATATATATATATATATATATATATATATATATATATATATAATCATATAGTTTCTTCAGGCTAAAGATAATTTATTCTTAAAAATGAATCCAAGGACCAAAAAGAAAGTAGTTTCCATTAAACTGATTCTTTCATGGCAACGTTTCAGGCTCCAAGCCTATCATCAGGTATGACAAAGACAAATGAAGAAATTTTAAATTCTAACATATTAATTATTCGTATAAGGTACAATTCAAAACATCATTTAAATGGGGAAGACTAAGGAGAGAAACAAATTTAAACAGAAGAAAGTAAACTATTTACAAATACCAAAGGATTCTTAAAAAAAATCTATAATTGAAACATATTAAAGTGTAATTGAGGTAATTTACTCTCGCATATACATTAAAAATATCATAAATATGATAATACAGTAACTGGTTTGGCCTTTATAGGCCCACCGAGAGCAAAGGGTAGCGACGGGGCTTCAGGTGAGCAAAATCCTCTACTAGCTCCTCTTCTCAGTGGCCATAAACATCAAGCTCCATAGGCAGTCACCTCAAGTTATTGTTCTCAAGTAGTATTTTACTCTTTTAAGAACAGAAAAAAATAGCTCAGTGCCAGCAGTAGTAACAGAGATGGTTAGCAGTATTTTTTATCCCATCTGTCGCCTACCTGCTTCGGCATAGGTTGCCGTACAAGACAGCCTCCTAGTAGGCTATATTAAGTAACAAGTAACAACAAAAAGGAAAACAAATAACAGTATGGAAATAACAAATAACGCTAAAAAGGACAAGGGATAAACAAATAAGAAGAAAACAAAGCAAGAAGGAGGCACGCTCCGCCGTCTGAGGTAGGCCGGCCTACCTCAGGCGCAAGAATATGCAACCTACATGCGCTGGCGAGCGCTACATCAAATGACGGTGCGTCCCGCGGGTGTGCCGAATTCAAAGAGGACAGAAAGCAACCTGAAGCGTCGCGGCATTTGGGGTAGGTCCATGGGAACAGTCGCGGCGCAATGGCACGCAACTTTAAATTCCACTGGACCATCTCCCATCTTCTTTGCCAAGCAGCCCGTATTCCTGCCATTTAATCGGAGTGAGGAAAAGCGAAACGCTGGTCTAGTAACCGAGTCCTCGCGGACTCTTTGGCGCACTCATTTCCCACAATTCCTACATCTCCAAGAACCCAGCAGAGGATAATCTCGACATCCGCCCTGCTCGCAAAAACCGTGGCGTCACAGATATCGCGAACCAAGAGTTACGGAAATTACAATACCCCGAGAGCACGCAGGGCACTTTGTGAGTCACTATAAATCACAATCGGGTCTCCGAACCGGTCACGTCGCATAATCTCACGTACCGAGTGGTATATTGCCACCAGCTCGGTCGTGAAGACAGACGCAGCGCCTGGCAGAGCCAGGCTGACTTCAAACAGATGGGATACGGCGTGGAAACCGACGCCCTCTTGGGACTTGGAGCCATCCATATACACTAGCACGGTTTCATCGTCACTCGAAGTATGCTCCAAAAAGGTCGAAATCAATACTCCCGGCGCTGTAGAAGCTTTTTGGGACTAGTTGGGGAGACAAATAGACAAAGATGGTATCCTCCAGGGTGACTCCCCCCACACGTACGCGAAATCGACGATCTCGCAATAATTCAGATATAAAGATTGAAAGACGTCCCCTCGCCCCTATCGTGTGGATAGTCTCCATATTCTCGTATCGCCATGCGGTATCATAGGGATTCTACAGATCGAAAAACACCGTAGAGTAGTGCTGTATACGAAGGAGGGTCTCTCAGACGGCATTTTCCAGTTGGAGCCGAGCATTTGACGTGGAGTGGAACTTGCGGAAGCCGCACTGTGCAGAAGACAGATGGCCTCAGCTGTCCAGAAAAAAAAAGACTAATCTAATATTTACCAATTTCTCCATCAACTTGCACACGCAAGAAGTTAGAGAGAGTGGGCGGAGACCAGCCGGGGTATAGTGATATTTCCACGGTAGTGATTCGCCAGGAATCTGGGATATCCCCAGATCACTCAAGCGAAGAATGGCGTACGAGACATCGTCCGGACTAGGGGTGGTGTCCGCGCACTCAGCGAGAGCGGAGCGTAACTCACTCAGATAAACCTGTCGTAGAAAGGTTTTCCGCTTCTAAAGGTAAAGTCCAGTCGGCATCCTTCGGCGATATCACGAAGCCCCCGTATAGAGTTCGGCCGACGGTGGAATGTACGCGGAAATAACAGTATACCTCCTATCCAATGCAGATGCACAGCCATTGCCTGAAAGGAGTTATCTAAAGCGAAGACAAGAACGGAGACATCAAGTAAGGTATAAATCGCGGAGACTAGCCTCCGCAGCTCCTATCAGTTGGCCTAGAGTCCTCAGCAAATTTTATTGAAGGAATATGCCCTCCAGGCCTAGCTCGGAGATGCGGGGTCCATCTTAGAAGATGATGGGTTCTTTTGGCCGGACAATGCGCTATATCGCCTACGAGGATTTGTCAACCTACCACTGGATGTGGGTGAAGTAGCCGAAGCTCCTTTAGTGCTGTCCTCCTTAGTGGCAGCAGCTTTAGGAACCCCGGAAGATGGCCTCACGACCAACTTCAGGGGTGTTGCCGCCTATGAGTCAAACTACTCGGTGGAGGTGCGCGGCCGTTTCGCCTTACGGGAAACGGTAACGCTGGGAAAAGGGAGGGTATCCCTGGTTTTAACCGGGGCTAGGTGTGAACCCTTTGTGCCGCCAGCTTTACCCGGGGTGGGTCGAACCAGCAGAAAGGTTCCAAATGGCCGCGGACGACTGTGCTAGTAGGCCTGGAAGAGAAGGGAACAAAGGGTGTCTTTCTTAACATTGAGACATCGGACGTCCCACGTAACGCCGGGCGAGCCAGGACCAAGTCCTTAGCTTCGCGAAGTGAGAGAAAATCCTGGGCCTGAACGGATAGGAATTCCATCTCAAGGTGATACGCCCCACATTGTTCTAAGAATAAGGATGAGGATCTCCACAATTGACTCACTTGGCCTACACGATTTGGACTTATCGTGTGCGGCCTTGGAGCAACTTACACAGACTTCGGGTAACCCCGACTTTGCGCGTCTACAGGATGGATTAGTATAGCCGATGCGGTGATAGTAATAGCACCTTCGTGGACCTGGCACGAATGCCTTCACGCGGTAGCGATACTAGCAGGCACGCACCGACTCAGGGAGCTTGTCCCAGTCGAACGTGACGAAGAATGTAGGGGTGAGTCTTAAAGCCCCTCCTTGTTTTCTCATTATACGTTCGACCTTGACCGCCAAATGGTCAGCCAGCTCTAAGGTGATGTCATCTATGGATTAGTCCACGAGTTCCCTCGCATAAATTATTCCTTTCACAAAGTTCATGGTAGAGTGCATCGTCACACTCACAGACAGGCCATCAAGTGTCCGAAGTGCACTTATGATCGCCGTCTCGGAGGGATTCGACGCATTCTCCAAAAGGCTCCCGTCCGAGAAACAGGACAGCTTCGCTTCTCTACCAATCACACTAGCTAGAGCTATCCCATGATGGATTATGTTGCCATTAAGAGAGCGAATAACAAGGAAGCGTAGGAACCCAGCGGGCTCTTAAACGCCAGGTAGCCTCTGAATGAGGAGCCCTGACGTAATCGAGGCTCCGTTCTAGTCTTCCTCTGGGACTCCCCAACCGGGGGAGCAATGGTACCGGACGTGCAGATATTGGTTTGGTCGGATACGGAAATGACAGCAGACCCGTCCGTCCCCCAGCCTCCGCTAAGGGAGAGGAGCCCAGTCTTTTTTCTATTTTTTTCTTTTCTAGGGAGGATGGCGGGGAATGAACCCGCTTCTCTCCTATGCCGGTGGGTGCCCCTATGCCAGATGGGACGGCCTCGGTAAGTTCCTTCTCTCAAATTGAGACGGTCATGCGTGTTATATGAGCACCAGCCGTGGGAGGAGAACCCTCTTCTCCTTGTGAGGCCTCGAGGACCCAAGCAATTTGAGGAACTTGCATAAGGGCAGACACGGGTTCTGTGCTTGGCACCAAGCCCGGGTTCGACCTATGGAAGATCCTCCCCTCTGGGGCTGGGGCACCTCAGGGGGGCTTCATGTGCCCACTCCCCAACGAGACATTGCAGATACCATTCGAGGAGCCTTTCGTCTAAACTGCCGGCGAACTGGCCTCCATCGGGAAAGAGTGGTGCACGTACACTAAATCCTTCTAAGTTCCATATGCACTCCCGCAGGACTATCGAGGGCACGTGCCGATAGGTCACGTGATTTCCCCCACCCGGGGGGATTAGCCCTATTTAACCGGACCCAGCGGGAGCGCTCAATAGTCGGCCGCGTGACTGCTTTCTTGGCAGTCCCCTTGGAATGCATAGGGTGGATTGCCGCTAGTAAGACTGAGTCACCCTAAGGGCGACTCCAAATAAGGGGATGAGCGTGAAATCCCCTACACCCTTAGGCATGGGAGAGAACTAAGTCTCCTCTCCGGTACGCGAAGCTAGGAGGGTCATCTGAGATGGTGCAGGGGAGAGGGGGGGACCTCCTTTCCTACTGTGGAGCTACCCGAGGGCGTCTCCATGGGTCGAGAAGGGAAAGTGGAGAGGGTTTTTTGGGGGATTTCCATCATTGGGCATGGTGAACCTATAGTTTACACGTGATTCAAACGCTAATCACCCCACGCAGTAGCCCGCTCTTCGAAGGGTTAACACTGGGCCGGCAAAACTAGCTGCCGCCATTTAGGACCCAACCTTCCCGCCCAGTGGCGGCTCCACCTTAGGCACGGCGTAAAATTGATAGATAGTGAAAGGAGAAAGAAAGTCTAACTGAAGAAGGTATGTGTGGGGATGAAGCAGGTTGTTAAAATCACACCATCCGAGATAATAGCTCAGGAGTGAGGGGAAGCTGTCCCCTTCCCACCAATCCGGGATACTTTGGTGATAGGAAGCTGGTCGGTATCTACCCTGTGAAATTAGAGATCGGCCAGAGAAAGTTGTGGGAGAGGTTGTAGGGAGAGTGAGGAAGAAGGTAAAAACGCGGTATGTCACAAAAAAGAGGCTAAGCTAGGGCCGGACGGGCTAAAGTCGTTTCAATGACATGATTAGGTACGTCTTGACATCCTTTGTGTTTTAGGGCTAAAATTTTTATTCGTATTTCTTATAACCCTCATAGAGTAATATTTCGTCAACTCTGCAGTTTTCTTTCAAAACTACTTTAGCAAAGACATTTCCCTGTTTTAAGTCCGCCTGCACTCCGGAGAATGCGACCAACACCAAAGAGTCAACTAGAATGGAGATGGGCAGCATCCTTATGCTTGCAGGCCGTTTCACTCAGTTGAACAATACGGAAGCGCTCGATAAATTCGCCCGCTGTGCAATAGTTTAGGAGGTGCTGGTAGCGCATTGAGACATTTTGCTTCTCTTAAGGTTTATTTATCACCAGCGTGCGTTCTTAAATGTGTTACAAGATTGTCCTTTCTTTTATCCTGATAAGTACAAAGACTGCATTTGAAAGGCTGCTCGCCTGTGCGAATACATGAATAGCTTTTAGCTGATCTTTTCTTGGGGTCTGCTAAGGGTAAAGGCTCCTTATGAGTGTGAGTGGTTGAATGTCTTTTAACATCTCCTTTCGTAGAAGCCTGATAGGGGCAAAGACTACATTTGAAAGGTTTCTCGCTAGTATGAGTATATGAATGCCTTTTAAGCTGACATTTCTTTGCGGCCTGATAAGGGCAAAGGCTGCATCTGAAAGGCTTTTCGGCAGTGTGAGTCGTTGAATGTCTTTTAGCATCTCCTTTCATGGAAGCCTGATAGGGGCAAAGGCTACATTTGAAAGATTTCTCGCCAGTATGAGTATATGAATGCCTTTTAAGCTGACATTTCGTTGCGGCCTGATAGGTGCAAATACCACATTTGAAAGGCTTCTCACCAGTGTGAGTCTTTGAATGTGACTTAAGATCACCTTTTCTGGCAGCCTGATAAGGACAAAGAAGGCACTTGAAAGGTTTTTCACCAGTGTGAGTCGTTGAATGTGTCTTAATATCTATTTTTCTGGCACCCTGATAAGGGCAAAGACTGCATTGGAAAGGCTTCTCACCAGTGTGAATCATTAAATGCATCTTAATATCTCCTTTTCTGGCAGCCTGATAAGGGCAAAGGTCGCACTTGAAAGGCTTCTCGCTAGTGTGATTATATGAATGGATTTTAAGTTGATCTTTCCTTGCAGCCTGATATGGACAAAGGTTGCATTTGAATGGCTTATGGCCATTGTGGGTTCTTAAATGTATGCTAAAAGCTCCCCTCTGTTCAGTCTGATAAGGACAGGAACAACATTTATAAATTTTCTTATTCATTCTCGAATGATGCAGCGCATGTGAATTTGTGTGTGTCGACTGGGAAGGTATGGAGTTGTTTTCGGCGCATTTTCCTGGGCTTTCAGATCTTGAATATACAGCAGTGGTCCGATTTAGGTCATAATCAAGAGCTCGAAGTGGCGATGGTACTATACCACTAAATTGAGGAGTTACTTTAAGGTTACTGGAGGAAGGCGATTTCATCTCCTGAAAAAGAAAAGGTGATTTTACAATCTCTTGGTAACAATATTTCTGGCGTACGGAGAGCATTCGAACAAGAGGAAGAAAGGTTAGGGACCCCACCCAACCTATATTCATTCTTTAGTACTTCCACCTGATTATGATCACAACAGAAAGTGAGGGGAGTCTATTAGAGGGCACTGCTGCGGTAGTTGCAAATAGGCACTTGTTGACGGCTGAAGAAAGAATGTATGCACACCTCCAGTCTATGGTATGAAAGTGGCAAGATGCCACTCATGAATGACGGTAGTGATAGATGATGAGTATACTTGATAACAGCAACCAAGAGTAGTTACCATAATTATACTAGCCTATTTAAAAAAAGGAAACAAAACCTCAAAAGGCCATGGCTCACTTTCCTCTAGCATATTAGCATGCAACTTCGGTTCTCTATCAATCACATTAGCGCTAGAGCTCTCATCTGAAGGATCATGTTGCACTTAGCCAACATGCTGCCATCAGTGGAGCGAATAACAAAGAAGCGTTTGAAACCAGCGGACTCGAAAACGCAGGGTAGCCTCTGAATGAGGAGTAGCGACATAATCGAGGCTCCGTTCTCGTCTTCGTCTAGGACTCCTCACCAAGGGAAGCAACAGGGCTGGACGTGCCGCCGATCTTGGCTCGGTGGCTTACCGACGATTGAAAGATAGTTGGCTGTGTTACGTTTCTGTCTCAAGTCATTACAGCCATTTTTGTATGGAGTATGTATGATTTGTTGTGACCACGGATCACCAGCTATTAGTCTATTTTCAACGTATGAGGTCAGTACCTAGTAGACTTGCGAGGTCTTGTGAGGCTTAATGGTCAAACATACCATCGGATGGGCATGGGAAGTTGGAGAGCATTTTTGCCTGTGTGACATCTTTACCATGTATGAGGACACTCTCCCCATACTTTTTTTTTAGATGGCCTTCAGGGTTGAGTCCTATCTATCTCTCCACATACACAGTGGCTCAGATGAAATTGGCCTTGGCGTCTTTGTTTGTAGTAGGCAATGAACCAGTATGGAGTGTGTACTTAGTTTGGCCTTGCTGCCTTCTCTGCCAGTATCTCATCCCCAGGGAAACTGCTCGTTTTAAAAAGCATGCCCTGTGATGCGTCATTTTTGTCCCCGCCAGAGCTGACCCTCTTCACACACGTATCCCCAGCCAAGGATGACTCTAATGAGTGATCCCTCCGGCCGGTGGCACTGTTGGCCCATACAAGAAGCCTAAGTTGGAGCCGTTTAGTCTGGTCCCTAGCTGCTGACCCGTCTATTAGGCTAACCCTCTCCCCCAGGATAGGCGGATTCGGGGACCCAGCTCCCCCAAGCATGGCTGGCCAGTTTCTTGGCGACCCATCCAGTGTATGGGTAGCCCTCTTTCTCAATGATGAACGGAGTGGCAAGCTTGGATCTTTCCCTAGCATGAGTCGTCAGATCATAAGGACACAAAATCCCTCCGACGAATACATAAATGCAGCTCATGTTAGGGGGTCCCTAAGTGCAGAACACCCAAGTTTCGAAACCCTAAGGAATACCAAGAAGAATGTGGGCCTACCTACTTTTCCTTCACTTATCCATCCCCCCTACACTTTTTTGCACATTACTGGTACCAGATATTAGATAGATTGTCATGACTGGATCCTGTGTATATAGTTTTGGGGTGTGTGACGTATTTATATTTCACATTGGCCCTATATATATTTAGCTTTTTGTGTACACATTTTTTTCTTTATTAGTGTCTCTTCCCAATGGGCAGTCAGCTTATGACCAGTAAGGGCATTGTGTCCACCCTCACTGGGATTGAACCCCCTGCCTTGACATCAGAATTCCAATGCTGGATCAACTAGAATAGGGAAAGGACTGCTTTCAAAGCATTAACTACCACTCCTCTTTCCTCTACCAGGTTCAAATGGCTCCCCTGTGTCTACCCTTGCAGGAGTAGGTAGCTCCTACACACATCATCAAGCTCATAGCCAATTACAGCACCACTGTCTTTCTCCTCTGATCTTTATATGAATTTCAATAAGATCTTATCCATGAGGAATGGATAGAACCATTTACTTTTCCTATTTTATATATAACCCATTAAACCATAGGATGCAGATTAACCACCATGACAAGGTCTTCAAAACTGTTGGCATGGGCAGAAGAGTCTCAGGCCAGCAACCCAATATCTTCACTTGGTTGTCTTTTATTTGGCATTCGGTAGATTTGGGAATAAATTTGGTATTAATTCAATTTTAAAGTGGGCAAAATTACCTTTTCTTGATGGGAGTTTTGCAGGGCCATTTCAATAGAGGATTTGGGGCTCAAGTTTTCCTCTTCCGAATTGAGTCTCGCTCCATCAAGGAGAGGAATTTCATCTTCCAGGGGTTCTTCTTTAATCTCCTCTTTCATTACAATCTCATAAAATCGCTCCTAAAGTTAAAGACAAGTCAATTCTATTTAAATACTAAACAACAAATATTTTTATATATATAAAATGGAGGAAAAAGAAAGACCAAAAGGCTACCCTCAGATTCATGTTTGCCCACCAGGCCCTACTAGTGGAAAAAGACTATGAATAAACTTTCCAACCATTTTTAATGTTTTCTCTGCAATCTTACTCGACGAAAGTTTCTTAAGAGATTTAACAGAAAAAAACTACATAGGGCAGGCAAAAGTCTGACAACCATTGCATTCAATTGGTTGCCTATTACACTCATTGGTTTTATCTCATACTATAACAAGAAACATGTTAGGAGACCCTCAGAGTCCTACTGTGGCCCATCAGCGCCTCCAAAGCCATAAGAGGAGATTAAAGGCTTGCTCTGGTTCCCAGCTGATGCCTTTCTCATTGGAAAATACCACTTTCTATCCTAGTGCCCATGGAGCATGTCATCCTGCTCTTGGGTATTTCCACCTCTTCATACCCATCTCTCTGAACCATGTTGCAACAACCATCTCACACTACTTAAGCAATAAACACAAAGGATTGAATACTTTACTTTCCAATCCACCAGGATTGAAAAAATTATGAATATTTTAAATCTTTTGCATGTAAATGTATAACCCAGAGACAACTTTAATCATGTAGTGTCCACATATTTTCACCACCACTTTATTTAGAAACTCTTTTTAAATACTTTCAGGTATACTAGCATTCTTTGTTGGGTATATAATTTATAAAGAAATGTGATTTTTCTTTAGAAATGCATAAAGAGATCCTTATCTCTAGAGTTACAATCTTAAATCATATTTAAGACTCAGTAACTAAAGAGTCAGACCTAGTGCGGAATGCAAGATGGGTACCATTGATAAGATGTAAACAAATGGAAGGCAAAGAAAAAAATAATAAACTAACCTCTTTGTGCGAGCCAAATTGGCTGACTATTTGATAAGAACCACCAAACACTTCTTCTTGACTTCTTAATCCATGTCGTTTTCCATTAAAAAACTCCTCTTTGATCTTTTGGGCTTGGTTATCTATACAATCATCCTAATAAATAATTTAATTATCTCATTTAAAATGATTCAATTATAATAATTAGACTTATGCTAATGATGGTAAAAATAAAAAAAATGGAAACAATGAATAACAATAGGCAATTTTAGTGTTCTAGCTTCTCTCACCTTTTTATCATCAAAATTGCCACCAAGTGGATCTTCACAGAATTTGTAATTTAATTCTTTAATCTCTCCAAATGTATCCTGTAAAAGTTAGAAAGATAATTTCACACTTTGATAAATCTTATAAGTTTCAAGAGCTAATTATAGAGGAATTGTATTGATAATCAAGCAGGATGGATAAAAAAGGTGATGTATTCAAGTCAAAAGTTTAATTTGGCGATGAGAACAATGGTTTAAAGGTCTCTTGACATCAGGGATACGTTCCCTGAGCCATTTGAATACAAGTACAATCATAAAATATCCCATTTATCATTATTTTTTTCAAAGGTACCCATCTGGCGACACCTACCAAGATCATAGGTCACCGGAATAACCATTTTATAATTCAGGTAAAAGCAGCTCATCCTGCGAGTGCCTTCCATATTACGTTGATTTGAATAACAAATTGATTCTAAATCAAGATTTTTTAAAGTTCTCTCGGCAACTCCACAACAATATTCTCTGCTAGCAGGGTAAGGTAGTGTCCCCTCAGCCTCAGAATATGGACTCAACATAAGGATTGTATATTGAGTATAAAGGAAAGTGGTAACTATGCCACTCTGCCTGGTACTGGTAGCATGTGTGATTATCCCCCAGATTTGGACACTCAATAAGAATATGCTAAAACAGTCAGCACGGTAAGGCAGAGGCGAATGTTTCATCAAATGATGGTGCAGACTGCAAGTATGTCCAATCAGAAGATAATAACATCGACTTGAAGTCAGGGTGAAGGTAGAGCCATGGATTGTAGCAGAAATGCACTACCTGAAGCTGGTACAAAGAAAACCAATGCAGTTCTGAATGGGAAGAGATCCAGCTCAATGCTTATTGGAGTTGATGTTCCTGATTTGGCCACTGGGCAGCACCAAAATAAATTAAAAGGTTATCTACTTAGAGAATAGCCAGAATATCTTTGAGAATCACTAAGGTGATACCATTGATGCTCAGGGCAAAGAGTGTAACGCAGGACACTTCCCTATGAAATGCCCTCTTCCTGCCCTATTAGGCTGTAGAAGCCTCCCCTGTACACTCAATTTTTTTTTTTTTTTAATTAAGGGGCTATCTGGCGACTGCCGGCTTAGGCATAAGTCGCCGTAAACAAACAGCCTAGTTCTAGGCTACATTAGAAAATTGAACAGGAAACAACAATAAAAAGAAATAACAATAACAAAGCAATAACAAAAACAACAACAATTGAACCTGGTTAAATGAAAGGGAGAAGGCCGGCCTCCCCCAAAAAGTCAACAAGTCCACCAGTCAAAGTGCACGCACTCGTCCTGAGTACAAGGGACAAGCGGTAGCGACCCCGCCCATCCCGGTACCGGGACAGGTGTGGTGCGCGAAGATCACCCAGACTGGGACATTCGAGAAGAATGTACCGAACAGTCTCTGGGACGACGCAGTCGTTGCAATAGGGCGCAGGCGAGCGCTCCATCAAATAGCGATGCGTCACACGAGTGTGCTCGATTCGGAGACGACAGAAAGCAACCTGAAGCCGCCGCGGCATTGGGGGATAGGTCCATGGGAACAGTCGCGGCGCAATGGCACGCAACTTTAAGTTCCCTTCTTTGCCAAGCAGTCCGAAGAGCTGCCCGTATTCCTGCCATGTAGTCAGTGTGAGGAAGAGCGAAACGCTGGACCGGTCGCAGAGTCCTCGCGGACTCTTTGGCGCCCTCATCGGCGCGCTCATTCCCCGCAATTCCTACATGTCCAGGAACCCAGGAGAAGATAATCTCGACATCTGCCCGGCTCGCCAAAACCGTGGCGTCACGGATTTCGCGAACCAGGGGATGCGGAGATTCCAATGCCCCGAGAGCACTCAGGGCGCTTTGTGAGTCGCTATAGATCACAATCCGGTCTCCGAAACACGCACATCGCGGAATCTCCCTTACCGAGTGGTGTATTGCCACCAGCTCGGCCGTGAAGACAGACGCAGAGCCTCGTAGAGCCCCGCTGACTTCAAACAGAAGGGATACGGCGTGGAAGCCGACCCCCTCTTGGGACTTGGAACCATCCGTATACACTGGAAAGGTACCAGCGTGACATGATGTGTGCTCCAAAAAGGTCGAGCGCAATACTCCCGGCGCAGTACAAGCTTTGGGGGAAGAGGCGTGACGACAAATAGCCAAATGTGGTACCCTCCAGGGTGGCGTCCTGGGCAGAACCAGGGGCGCCACCAGCCCGAGAGCTATATCTAGCTCTCGAAGGAGTTTCCTGGCCCTAAACCCAAAGGGCTTAGGGTATGACTGGCGTCTCTCGGCGGCATAGGCACCATCGAGATCAGCTGCGGATGCAGTGAAAGCTGTTGGCGACTGAGGGAGGCGCCGGGCTCGCGCGTACAGGCCAGTGATGCACTGCACGCGGCGCAGAGCGAGTGGCATCTCCCCAGCATCGACCAACAGGCTCTCTATGGGGGAAGTGCGGAAGGCACCGGTCGCAAGGCGAAGGTCGGTGTGGTGGATCGAATCCACCTTCCGCAATAAATGCTCGGCTGCGGATGCATAAAACTCGCATCCGTAGTCGAGCTTCGAGCGAACAAAAGATTGATAAAAAAGTAAGGCGGTAGCCCTATCAGCGCCCCAAGAACTGAACGTCACGGAACGGAGAATGTCCATGGCGCGGGTACAAGAGACCCTAAGGCTGCGAATATGAGCCTCCCAGGTGAGGCGTCGGTCGAATACAAGACCAAGGAAACGGTGCGGTTCAACCACATCCAGGCGCACCCCATTAAGAAACAAATCTGGGTCGGGGTGGAGCCGTGGATAGCGGCAGAACTGCACCACCTTAGTCTTGGCCAAAGAAAACCGAAACCTGTGCGCTTCGGCATAGCGAGAGACGCGGTTCAATGCCTGTTGGAGTCAACGCTCCAGAGTTGGCATCTGGGCCGCGCCAAAAGAGATCGAAAGGTCGTCCACGTAGAGCGTAGCGAGAACATCTTCCGGCAGCACCGAGGTGATGCCGTTGATGCTCAGGGCAAAGAGTGTGACACTGAGGACACTTCCCTGCGGGACACCCTCTTCCTGCTCCTTTGGGCCGGAGAGGGCTCCCCCCACCCGTACGCGGAATCGACGATCTCGCAAAAATTCAGATATAAACATTGGGAGGCTTCCCCTCGCCCCCATCGTGTGGAGAGTCTCCATGATACTGTATCGCCATGCGGTATCATAGGCCTTCTCCAGATCAAAAAACACCGTGGCGTAGTGCTGTCTACGAAGGAAAGCCTCGCAGACGGCATTTTCCAGTCGGAACAGAGCATCCGACGTATAGTGGAACTTACGGAAGCCGCACTGTGCAGAAGACAGATGTCCTCCGCTGTCCAGGAAATAGGCTAATCTAACATTTACCAATTTCTCCATCAACTTGCACACGCAAGAGGTTAGAGAGATTAGGCGGAAACCGGTCGGAGTAGAGTGATCTCTCCCCGGCTTGCGAAAGGCGAGCACAGTAGCGATTCGCCAGGAGTGTGGGAGAAGACTTTCCACCCAGATCCTGTTGAACAAATCTAAAAGAAAGGCCATGCCTCACTCACCTAGGTGTCGAAGCATGGCGTACAGGACATCGTCCGGACCATGGGCGGTGTCCGCGCACGAAGCGAGAGCGGAACGCAACTCACTCACAGTAAACTTGTCGTTGAAGGGTTCTCCACCTCTGGAGGTAAAGTCCAGCCGGCGGCCTTCCGCGACATCACGACGTGCATTGAATGCTGGCGGAGCAGCATCCCGGCTAGATAATGCGGCAAAAGCGGTCGGTAAGGATTTCGCCACGGAAGCGGGGTCCGAGATTGCGGTCCCATTCTCCTGAAGAACAGGAGGGGGGTCCTGCGAGAACTTGCCCCGAATCCTTTTGACTCGCTTCCACACCTCAGCTAAAGGGGTCTTCCCGTTAAGTGAAGACACGTATGACCGCCAAGAGGAGCGGCGGGCGTGCTTCGAAATATACCGGAACCTAGCCCTAGCCCGACGAAATTCAGCGACAGTGAAATCGTTCGGGCGGCGCTTATAGCGCATGTAGGCATAATGTTTCTGTTTGAGGGCCGTCTCACACTCGGCCGACCACCATGGGTGTGGTTGGCGTGCAAAACGGCCAAAAGTCCTAGGAATAGTAGTCAGGCCCACGGCGATGAGGTTACCGGAGAAGAACTCAACGGCCTCATCTACCGACCTAAACTCCTCGACTGAGATAGAGAATTCAGTCATTTCCTGAAATGCAGGCCACCGCGCCCGCGCCAAGCACTACCGAGGTGGTCTCTCAGGCGGCAATTGCCCTGAAAATGATATTTGAATGGGAAAGTGATCACTACCATGGAGGTCATCGACCACCCCCCAATCAAAATCAGGCTGTGCATCCGAAGAGCACAAAGATAGGTCAAGGCAAGAAAATGAAGCGGTTCTCGGACAGTGATGCGTAAACTCAATCCACGTTTAGGACACCCATCTCAAGCTCTTCGATCAGATCGGCAAGGACTTGCCCCCTGGGATTTATGGAGTAATCTCCCTAGAGAGGATGCCTGCCGTTCAGATCTCCAAGCAAGAGATAGGGCCTCGGCAACCGTGCCACGACGCGGTGGAAGTCCCCCGCGTCGAAGTCAGCTGACGGTGGAATGTACGCAGAAATCAGAGTATACCATATATCCAGGTGCAGCTGCACGCCACTGCCTGAAAGGAGGTATCTAAAGAGAAGGAAGAACGGAGACATCATGCCGGGTGTAAACTGCGCATCCCCCAGCCCGGCCATCCCGCGGTGGTGGGGTCGCAAGACCCTTATACCCCGGAAGGGCGGGCAGGGGGCACGCGCCTAGCATGGTCTCCTGCAAAACGATAGCTAACGGGAAACGGGATGAGACGAGCCTCCGCAGCTCCTCCCAGTTGGCCTGGAGTCCACTGCAATTCCATTGAAAGAATATGCCCTCCAGGCCTAGCTCGGAGGAGACGCGGGGGCCCTCCTCGAACTGAAGACCCTCACGGGAATGGCCGTACGCTTCCCGGGGGCAGAACCCCGGGCGCTGTTGGCCGGACAAAGCGCTGAAGGCGCTGTCGCCTTCGAGGACTTATTGGGGGAGGTTGGGCTCGCCATGCGAGTCTTTTCCTCTCTCCGCCTCGAAACTTAAGGCGGGCGTTGCGGCGTCGGAGGCGGGGGGCCCTCTTTTCGAGGAACCAACGACTCAGAGCCACCCGCTCCACCTCGGGGCGTGGGCGAAGGGGCCGAAGCTCCTTTGTTGCTGTCCTCCTTTCGGGGTACAGCTTTAGGAACCCCGGAAGATGGCCTAGCGACCATCTTCAGGGGTGTTGCCTCCTGTAAGTCTAACGACTCGGTGGAGGCGCGTGGCCGTTTCGCCTTACAGGAAACGGTCACGCTGGGGAAGAGGGGGGAGCCCTGGTTTTAGCCGGGGCAGGGTATGAACCCATTTTGCCGCCAGCTTTACCAGGGAAGCGCCCGGGTTGGGTAGAGCTTGCAGAAGGGCTCCGAATGGGCGCGGAAACAACCGTGCTCGTTGGCTTGGATGGGCCAGGAGCAGAGGGTGCCTTTCTAACTACTGAGGCATATGACATCCCAGGCAGAGCCAAGTGCGCCAGGACCAAGTCCTTTGCCTCGCGGAATGAGAGTCGATCCTGGGACTGAATAGCCAGGATTTCTTAATGAACGAGATATGCACCACATTGCTTCGAAGAAGCATGGTGCGGCTCTCGGCAATTGACACACTTGGCCACACACGATTTGGACTTATCGTTTGCGACCTTGGAGCAATTTACACAGACTTCGGGTGACCCCGACTTTCCACGTCTACATGAGCGATTCGTATAGCGGAAGCGGTGACAGTAATAGCACCGCCACGGCAGTGGCACGAATGTCTTCACGCGGTAGCGGTACCAACCGGCACGCACCGACTAAGGGAGCTTGTCACAGTCGAACGTGACGAAGAGTGTAGGGGTGGGTCTCGAGGCCCCTCCCTGTTTTCTCATCACACGTTCGACCTTGACCGCCCCATGGTCGGCTAGCTCTAGGGTGATGTCCTCAATGGAGTAGTCAACGAGTTCCCTCGCATAAACTACTCCTTTCACAAAGTTCATGGTAGAGTGCGGCGTCACACTCACCGGGGTGCCATGAAGTGTCCGAAGAGCACTTGTCTTGGCCGCCTCGGCGGGATTCGCCGCATTCGCCAGAAGGCTCCCGTCCGAGAAACGGGTTACCTTCGGCTCTCTACCAATTGCACTAGCTAATCCTCTCCTCTGATGGATCATGTTGCCCTTGGACAACATGCTGCCATCAGTGGAGCGAATAACGAGGAAGCGTTTGAAGCCAGCAGGCTCTAAAACACAAGGTAACCTCCGAATCAGGGGCCCTGATTTCATCGAGGCTCGGCCCTGTGCACTTTTCGTCTTTGTCATGGTCAGGAGCTCCGTACCCGCGGGGGCAGAGGGGCCGGATGTGCCGATCTTGGCTTGGTCGCTTGCCAAAATGGCAGCAGACCCATCCGTCCCCGTAGCCCCCGCGGATGGAGAGGAGCCCCGAGTTTTCTTCGTCTTTTTGGTCTTTTTCATCCATTTCTTTTTTGGAGAGGAGGGTAGGGAATGAACCTGCTTCTCACCCCCGCCGGTAGAAGCCCCCAGGCCAGATGGGCCGGCCTCAGCCAGGTCCTTCTCCGAAATGGAGAAGGTCCTAGTGGTCGCAGGGGCATCACCCGGAGGAGATCCCTCCCCTCCTTGTACTGCCTGAGAATCCCCAGCCGTTTGAGGAGGACCTTGCATCGGGGCGGATTCGGGTTCGGTGCTTGGCGCCGAGCCAGGATTCCCGCCCTTGGAAGGCCCTACCGTCTGAGGCTGGGTTTCCTCAAGGACCATATCTATCTCAGGGGGGGCCTCCAGTTGGCCATCCCCCCCAAAGACATCGCAGGTCCCGTTGGCAGTATCGTCACTAGTCTTCTTTGGGGAGGCATGGGCCTTAACCCCGTCAAGGTTCAGTATTCTTGCCAGCAGGTCTTTTGAGGGAAGCGACCGAAGGGGCCTGGCTTCCCTCTCCCCCCTAAGGGGGTTTGCCCTACCGAGCCGCTTTGATGTGGAGCGGCTGGCTAAGGGTTGCCTGCTGGCTTTCTTGGCAGTCCCCTTGGAAAGAACAGATGGGACTGCCGCTGGTAAAAGGGAGACGCCCGAAAGCACCTCCAAAGAAGAGGGTGAGGGGGAGTCCCCTACACCCGTAAGCGAAGGAGAGGAGTAAGCCTCCTCTCCGGTTAGAGATATATGGAGGGTCCCCTGAGCAAGCACAGGAGGGGGGGGGCCATTTTTTGCTGGAGCTGCCCAAGGGCGGCTCCGTCGATGTTATAGGGGAAGTTGGGGGTTGGGGTTTTTTTTAAACTCATCATTGGGCATGGTGACCCTCTTTTTGACACGGGATGCAATCGCGCATCACCTCTCGCAGTAGCCCACACTGCGAGAGGTGCTTACAAGCCTGGCAGGGCCAGGTGCCGCCATTGAAGACTACCCCTCCCGCCGTGTGGCCTGGCAGTCCATCGGCATGGCGGCTCCACCTTGAACACGGCATAAAAAATATATAGATTGTGAAGAGGAGAGGAAAAGGGATATGAGGAAGGTATGGGTGGGGATGAAGCAGGTTGTTAAAAACCAGCCACCCCAGACCGGAGCTCAGGGGTTAGGGAACATTGTCCCCCACCCCCTCAGCCCCGATGCAGGACAGTTAGCTGAGAGGAAGGTCAGCATCTACCCTGTGAAATTAGAGGCTGACCAGAGAAAGTTGTGGGAGACGTTGTATGAAAAGCGAGGAAACAAGTGTTTTGAAGGAAGAAGAAGAGGCTAAGCTGGGGTCGGACGGGGTGCTGAGTCCCATCAGCACGGTGGCCAGGATGGCAAATCGCCGCGCCCCTTACGGGGTACACTCAATCAAGATCTCATAGAATTCAGAAGAGAAAATTGAGATGCATCCACTTGCCCCCATCATATGAGTGGTCTCCATACCTACCATAGGCCTTCTACAGATCAAAATACACAGGGGCATAGTGCTATGTTACATAGTGTATAACAAATTTCAATTTTCAAATTCCTTGACTTTCCCTGACCTTTTTCAGCATCTTTATATTTATAAGTAGGTATTTTGTACCTATAGAAAAATATTAATCACTAGAATTGTTGTCTTTATGTTCCTTTTTCCATACATGAATAGAGATTTACATTGTAAACAAATAAGAATAAAATAAAAATATAATTGGCAGCAAATACGATAAGATGAAATGAATGTATGAAAGGTTAATAAATATGTACTTACTAAATTTAATAAAAGTTTAAAGAAATAAAATTATGCCCAATCAGGACCCACCCCTTTCCAACCTAGTAGATTTAGTAAATTACTAGGCTCCTGCATTTGCATATTTTTATTACTTTCTTACTTTTTTATATTTATTAATTAACATACATAAAAATATATAAAAAAGTAACATTACAATAGAAAAAAGTACATAACCCTATAAACATATAAGAAAAAAATCAATAGCTCTACAAGTAGAAATTCAATTGTATTTCTTCATCTAATTTTTTTATTTCTATGGAAGCAGCTTCCTCAATTTTTCTGTTTTTCTTGCACTACTTTTATTTTGTCTTCAGCTTTTCTTTTATTTTGTGCTTTTTCAGTTAATTGCTTTTTTGTTCTTCTGCTAGATAATCTTTGTAGATGGAATTAGCATTTCTGCAATAAAGTAGCATCATTTTATCAATTTCAATGGAAAGTGGATCACCAGCATCTGCAACTGCTTCGCAAATTCTTCTTCTTGCAACTAGAGCTTTATCTTTCAGATTAAAATCTATGCAGTCCTTATTGATTGAAAAGCCCCTTTCCACATTGGCATTTCCATGGAACATGGTTAATATTGTAAATATGAACTTCTTATATACATCTGAAACATTTATATATTTGAATACTGATAAAAATAATAATCATCTACTTTATAATTTTCCCAGTTGAAGTTACTGCATAGTTCTTTAACTGTAGTATGTTTAACAACACAGGAATTTAATTCCTTTATTTCATCTGCTTGAATGCCAATTAATCTATTTAACTTAACAAAGTGCTCAAGGCAAATATTTAATCTGATCATTACTTTGGGGAAATACAGCTAAGACCTGAAGTAAGAGGATATTTTAAAGGACATTTTCATAATTTGAGCATTTATTAGGTGCATTGCGAATGCCATCTTTAGTGGAATGGTAGAGATCTAGTTTGGAAGCATGAAGGAAATTCTCTGTATCATTAAAATTTATTTTCACTAATGATTTTAATGAACCAGACATTTCATTGTAAATATGTTGCTTAACAATTTTTTCATAAATGACTACAATTATGATTAGTTCATCATAAATAAATGGAACTAGTGGGGCATTTTTATGAAACTTTTTTACAAAGCTTTCAAGCTAATAGCAAATGTCTAGAAAAAATCCCAGCTTGGCACCTAATAAGTGGTCATTAAGAAAAGTTTTAATTTTACAGAAAAGCTTTGAATCATATTCTTCTTTAACACTATTCACAAATTTTCTTAGATGAGGCAAAAACTTAATGGCAGTTGTGGCTGACTTAGGGGTTTGTTTTCACTGTGTAACACAAAATTTGACTAGAAACTCCGCACAGCAAGTGATTTCAGTAAAATTCCCTTTTCTAATTGGAAAGTCATTGAAAAAGTAAAATGTAGATCTTAAATATGTTCCAACCAGTCTTATTATGTCCTGTTTTTAGGGCGCCATATAAAATGTGAAGAGCACAGCTGCCAATTTCTAGCAACTTAGAAGATTCTGGTGATAATTCCATCTCTTGTTTCAATAATCTAAACAACTTCAAGTTAATATTTGGCCCAGCCATGCTAAGATAGGACAGTCTGTTATGGTTGACTGTTGTGCCCAATCCTTCCTTTAAATTTCTTAAGAGGTTTTCAGTCTTTGTTGACAACACGAATCTAGATGTCGAATATCTTGTTACTACTTTCTATTTTGTTGGATGCTGAAACCTTATGTTGTAGCGGGCCGAAAATATATCTCTGATCCCAATCGATCCAACCTGCTTCCTACACTGTCTGGACATGAGAAATCGAGGGAGAATGAAACGGATTGTATATACAGTCTCTTTACTTACAAAAAAAAGTACAATGATAATTACAGTAATTTATATTTACAAGGGAAGTGTGCACACTTCAAAATGAGGCCAAATTCCCCAATCCAAATAAGATACCAAAAGAGAATTCTATAACAGGCGAATACAACAAATTTACTTAAATATATCTACACAAAATAAAAAAACACAACAACAACCGCCAAACGAAAAGGGGCATGCGCTATCACTTGTGTGCTGGAGGTGGGTGGTAGTAGGCTAACATAAAAGGAGGCAGGCTTGTCAGCCAATGCGGGTGTGGTGGTCCAGGTGTCTAGCGAGGTATGAAAGCCCTCTGTCTCAGGGCTGGGCGGAGCACTCGTCTAGAGAACCCTTCTTGCCGTCCGTCCAAGCTTCCACTCACTCTAAATGTATATTCAAACAATCCTCAGCATCAACAATTCTCCAAATATTTAACTCTAAAAACTATTGTTTCAAAATATAATCTTTGATAAAAGATTATTTTAAACAATGTACAATTTCGTTAAATTTACTTAATGCAAAGTAATATCTGAGAAAGAAAAACAGTTTTATTACATGAAATCAAATACATATATATACAAAGAGAAAATATAAAAAAAAACCTCATTCCCACTCACACACACATTCTTACAGAGGGAGGGAGAGGGTACAGAGAAAAGGGGTGGGAGAATGGCCCTTTTACACACACTCACGTTCGCTCCACCACAATGTGAATATCTATTTGTGATTTTTGACAAACCTTATTAAGAGTTTCATCAATTGACAATGAAAAATTTTTACAATTAATGAAAACAGTCATTAGTTTTTTTTTTAAATATGGAGAAAGTCCAAACACAGACATATCCATGTTTATCTTTGAAAACAGAGAAATTTTGGGCAATCTTCGAATCCTGAAGAATATTTGGGAAAGATTTTTGACAAGTTTCAGCAGCTCTATTCGATAAATGTGCACTAGTTGAAATTAAAATCCATCTGATTTCTGATTTTAAAACCAGCAGGCTCCAAATATTTATTAATGGAAATAACTTCTGTGACTGCATCTGGTTTATCAAACTTTTTTCTGTTTCTGTAGCTTTATTTGTATTTTTTTTTTAAATCAGCAACAGAATTACATTTAGCTTTCATTAATTCAATATGTTTTTTGTTTTGCATATTACTTTTTAAAGCTTGAATGCCCATATTAGACAAAGTAAACTCTCATTAATAAATCTTGCAGCTGGCAACTCAATCATTTGATCCCCTTTCTCCCCAGGAATAGAATTCTGGATGCAGTTGCTGGTCAGTCCATTGCTCAGAAAAAGTACATTTATGGGATGCCATAATTAAAATATTAATTATAGTTGTGAAAAGTGAGCAGAGTAGCCATTCACCAGAGGTCTGGGAGGATACTCCCTCTATCCGGGTCATATTAAAAAAATCTAGCAAAAAAATCATGCCTCACTCACACTCACATATGGGGTGGTGGCAAAGGGGTCTTCCTATTAAGTGAAGACATATATGCCTGCAATTGAAGAGCAGAGAGAGTGATTTGAGACATACGAGAATATAGCCCAAGCTCACAAGTTTAACAGATGATGAAATTATTCTGGCAACGCTTATGTGTATAGCTTTTGCCTGAGGTTGTCTCACACTGAGCTGATTATCAATGAAGCAGACATTATAGGAATATTAGTTCAGTCTACAGCAATGAGGTTACTAGGGAACTCATCAAGAGTCCTAAATCCCTCAACTGGTAAAGAGAAATCAGTCATTTTTTTAAATGCAGACAGATCTGTCACTCCAAGCACCCCTGAGGCAGTTTCTTAGGTGGCAATAGCCCAGAAAATGATCCTAGGAATAAAAATCAGACTGGATAACTGGACAGATCCAAAAAGGAAAAAGAAGCGCCTCTCGGGCAATGATGTTACCCAACCTATCTCCAGGTTATTAATCATGTCACCATGGACCTGGCGCATGGTATATATCATGCAGTCTACCATTTTACATCACCTCAGAAGAGAAAGAGCTTCAGCAGCCATGCTATTAAATGGCAGAACTACCCCCACCCCCTCTTTGAAGAAGTAATCTGCGGAGTAATGGATGCAGAATTAACAGTATACTTCCTATTGAGATAAAGGCACATTGCAGGTGCCAGAAATGCGCTATTTATAGTGAATTGAAAAATAAAGATCTCATACCAGGTATAAATTGCACATTCTCCTTCTGCCTCACCCACATTCTATGATGGTGGCATAAGTCAGCATAATTAGATTTTTAGCCTAATACTAGGTTGCATTAAAATCAAATCAAACAACAAGCACAAGGAAGCATGCTCTAGCATTGGGGATGTTGCCTCCTCTCCCCTAGTAAGGGAGCATACAAACAACACCAAAGAGAGTTAAATAAAAATGGAGGCCAGCCTCTTCCAAGAAGTCAAATAGTTTTCAAGTCTATCTGCATGAATCCATTCTGATTACAAAGAACAAATGGTAGTGACACCTCTCATCCTAGTACCTGGATAGGTAATATGTATGAAGATCACCCACACAACTTTAAGTTCCCTTCAACTGTCTTCCATCTTCTTTGGCAAGCAGCCCAGACTCCTGCTATGCATGCAATCAGTGTGAAAAAGAGTGAAACACTGGTCTGGTTTCCCAGTCCTCACAGAGACATTGGCAATAGCGGCCCCACTCATTCCAGTATCAGGACAGGTAATGGCAGTTCATCCTGAGATTGTCTCCAATTTGGAGATGACAGAAAGCAACCTTAAGACATTCCCGCATGCAGCTACACTGCTACTGCTTAAAAGGAGGAATTTAAAGCAAAGAGAACTGAGACATCAAGCTGAGTGTAAATGGCGAATCCTTCTGCACAGCCCCCATCCTGTGATGGTGGGGTCGTAAAAACCTTGACATTGCTTTTCTAGAGGAGCGATTTGTATAACCAAAGCAGTGGCAGTATTAACACCTCTGCAACAGTGTCAAGAATGCAGTCACCCAGTAGTGATACCCACCAGCATGCACTGACTGACTAAGGGAGAGTATCAGTCGGATGTGATGAAAGCTGTAGCAGTAAATCTCAAGGCCCCTCCATTTTCTTAACACACATTTAATTTGACTGCTCTTTATTTGGCTAGCTTGTAGTCCAAAGTTCATAGTAGAGTGCGGAGACATCAAGTGTCTGAAGGGCACTAATCATCACTGCATCGGAAGGATCCAACTCATTTACCAGACTCTCCCATCTAAGAAACTAGTCACCTTCAGCATTCTACCAATAAGCTAGCTAGTTGCCCTTGGCAAACATTCTGCTATCAGAGGAGTAAATATCCAGAAAACGTTTGAGGGCAGCAGGCTGGAAAATGACAAGTAGTCTCTCAATGAGAGGCCCAACATAATTGAGGCTCCCCTCAGCAGACAGTCTTTTTCTTTTCTTTTTACGAGAGGAGGGTGAGGAATGAACCACTAAAAGGAGTCCTTAGACCAGATGGACCAGCCTCAGCAAGATCCTTTATGAAATGGAGAAGGTCTTGGCTGTCAAAGTGGTCTCACCCGAGAAAGGAAATCACTCCTCTCATTGTGAGTGCTCAGGGGCCCCAAGTTGTCTCAGGAGAAGCTTGCAAGAGGGTGGGTTCAGGTTTGGTGTTATACCCCATAGAAGATCCTTCTTCCTGTGACTGGGTCACCTTTAGGACCCTATCTCCTTTTGTATTGTCTATAGCCAGCAAACTAAAATCCATCGGGGAAGAGAGGGGCAGGGGAGGCAGCTAAAGTAACCCCCTGCACGACTGCAGGACATTAAGGGGCAGGGACTTACCGGCCCTGCTATCCCTTACCTCTCCCAGGGGGTTGACCCAATTTGGCTGCTACCATCGGGAGTGGCCAATTTTGGGCTGACATTTTGCTATCTTGGGAGTCCTCTGTGAAAGCAAGGAAGGGACTGCCACTTTAGAAGAGATGGAGTCACACAAGGATGCCTCCAAAGAAATGGTGATGGGGAGTCAACCACACCAATTGAAGGAGGTTGGTGGATGTGCCCCTGGGAAAGTACTTGTACCTCTTTTTCTGATTTGGCACAGCCCATCAGAAGCTCTGATGATGTTAAGGGGAGTAAAGGCTTTTTTTTTTTACTTCTCCATGATCATTCGGAAACATTCTGCCACCCCTGTCTGTGATAGCCAACAATGACCCAAATACTAAAACAGGGCAACAACTGGGCACCTTTGATTGGCCCTGGCCTATCACTGAATAGGGTAATATACACCTTCTGCACCACCCCTTGGAAAAACCTAGACCAAATCCTACAGATAGCATGGTAGGTAGGTTGACATGAGGCTCCAGCTTGGTGATAGGCTTCTCAGAGGTTAGAGTCACCAAGCCTAACATCTTGTGTAAGAGTTCGGCTCTGTGATTGAGATGAGTGCCAGGGAGGTCCATGGGCAGGAGAAGGGGTCAACAAAAGGTGATTGTAAAAGGACAATGGAAGGGCAGGGGCAAGATGAAGTAGAGTTGGTACAGGAGAGGGGAAGGAGGGGTTAGTAAAGGATGGAAGAGAGGCTGAGGCCCATCAGCAAGGCAGCCAGAGAAACATATTGCCATGGTCCTTACAGGGTTTCTCCTCCAGGTTTCATTGGTAAGAGGGTGTTTTGCCCCAAGCTAAACCATCTATCTTCTTGCAGCTTTACCTTGTCTCATCCCCAGTAAGGGGCGCGGCGATTTGCCATCTTGGCTGCCGTGCTGACGGGACTCAGCACCCCGTCCGGCCCCAGCTTAGCCTCTTTTCCATCCTTCAAAACACTTGTTTCCTCTCTTTTCATACAACCTCTCCCACAACTTTCAATGGTCAGCCTCTAATTACACAGGGTAGATGCTGACCTTCTTCTCAAGCCAACCATCCCGGATCGGGGCTGAGAGGGGAGGGGACAATGTTCCCTAACCCCTGAGCTCCGGTTCAGGATGGGGTTTTTTTAACAACCTGCTGCATCCCCACTCATACCTTCCTCACATCCCTTTTCCTCTCCTCTTCACATTCTATATATTTTTACGCCGTGTTCAAGGTGGAGCCGCCATGCCGATGGACTGCCAGGCCACCAGGTGGGAGGGATGGTCCGAAATGGCAGCACCTGGCTCTGCCAGGCCTGTAAGTACCTCTTGCAGTGCGGGCAACTGCAAGAGGTTGTAGTAGTTTGGTTGTCCGCCTCCCCTCCCCTATGTCTAATCTTTTTCTTCTTTTGCGGAATGTGTGTGTGTGGATCTGTGATCACCGTCTTTGCTTTGTGTGGGGGGACTCGATGGATCTCTATCGTGCTCCCCCATTCATCTCCTGTTTTCTTTTTAGGCGGATTCTTTCAGCAAATATTTTTCTTTAGAAAGTATAGGTAAAAGTTTGGAAGTAAAGTTTGTGACTGAGGAAGGAAGAGCCGCCTAGACGGAAGATAGGTGAGTGAAGATTGTGTGAGAGTGGATATGGTTGAATGAGTTAGGAGTAAAGATGTTTGAGTGTGGCAGTGAATAGGTGACTGAATGTGCCTTTTCTTTTCCAGTTGCGTGGTACCGATTGTCGTCGACATCTGGCTTTCAGACACGGCTGAAGCCAATCCTGACCCTCGCAAGTGCGCCTACCTTTTGGGGCAATTTTCTAAGGTGTGGACCTTGGCCAGCACCTTCCAGTCTCCAGGGAGTGGTTGAAGCAGCATCCAACCGACTGTGACCCAGCAGTTGGTACTAACAAGCGTCCCAGCAACCCAAAATCCTCGGCTTTGCTGAGTCCTGGACCCCTCAGAATCCCACAGAAAGTGATCCACCTCCCACTTTCTCCAACACGTCTCACTCCATTAGATAGTTAAGGGTGCACCCGTCTGTCGCGATATTTTGATTGTACTATACGTTTGTGTGGCCAAGATCTTGTGTAAGGCCCTTTTGTAAATATATACGTGTGGTGGTTGGCCAGAGTATTGTGAGACCAACTGTATGTATATAAATATAT
This sequence comes from Ceratothoa steindachneri, assembly GCA_963969495.1. NCBI lineage: Eukaryota > Metazoa > Arthropoda > Malacostraca > Isopoda > Cymothoidae > Ceratothoa > Ceratothoa steindachneri. The sequence continues at coordinate 29,264,321 of OZ018331.1, read as the reverse complement.
ATATAGATATATATAGGTAATGTATTTTGGTTTAGGTTGAGGGTTGTTTATATTTTGGGTTGATTATTTTGGATTGGATTATTTTTCTAGAATTAGGGTTTCTAAATTAAATTTAGAAAATACTCTCTCCTCAATACCCTCTTCTTGAACCACCGAGCGGACCTTGTCAGGGCGGCGGGAACTTTTGGCTGGGGACTCGCGATCCCGCCGCTACAAGGTGATGAGCTATTGCGTCCCATAGCACAAATAGGGTCACCATGCCCAATGATGAAAAAAAAAAAAAAAACAACCCCCAACTTCCCCAAGAACATCAATGGAGCCGCCCTCGGGCAGCTCCACCAAGAAAATGGAGGTCCCTCCCCTTGTGCTTGCACAGGGGACCCTCCATAGTTCTTTAACTGGAGAGGAGGCTATCTCCTCTCCTACGCCTACGGGTGTAGGGGACTCCCCCCTCAACCCCTTCTCTGGAGGTGCTTTTGGGCACCTCCCTATCTCCAGCGGCAGTCCCTCCTTTGCTTTCTAAGGGGACTGCCAAGAAAGCCAGCAGGCAGCCCATTGCCGACCGCCCCTCGTGTAAGCAGCTCGGTAGGGCAAACCCCCTTAGGGGGGAGAGGGAAGCCAGGCACCTTCGGTCGCTTCCCTCAAAAGACCTGCTGGCAAGAATATTAAACCTTGCCGGGGTCAAGGCCAGTGCCTCCCCACTAATAACTTATGACGCTGCCAAGGGGACCTGCGATGTCCTGGGAGGGGATAAACAACTGGAGGCCCCTCCTGTGATAGACATGGTCCTTGAGGAAAACCAGCCTCAGACGGTAGGGCCTTCTATAGAGGCTTCTACCGGCAGGGGTGAGAAGCGGGTTCATTCCCCGACCTCCTCTCCAAAAAAGAAAAAGATGAAGAAGACTCAGGGCTCCTCTCCATCTGCGGGGGCTGCGGGGACGGATGGGTCTACTGCCACTATGGCAAGCGACCAAGCCAGGATCGGCACATCCAGCCCCTCTGCCCCCCCGGTTGCGGAGCCCCTGACCAAGACCAAAAATGCACAGGTCGTAGCCTCGATGACATCGGGGCCCCTGAATCAGAGGTTACCTGGCGTTTTCGAGCCCGCTGGCTTCAAACGCTTCCTCGTTATTCGCTCCACTGATAGCAGCATGTTGTCCAAGGGCAACATGGTCCATCAGAGGAGAGAATTAGCTAGTGCAATTGGTAGAGAGCCGAAGGTTACCCCGTTTCTCAGACGGGAGCCTTCTGGCGAATGCGTCGAATCCCGCCGAGGCGGCCAAGATAACTGCTCTTCGGACACTTCATGGCACCCCGGTGAGTGTGACGCGAATCTCTACCATGAACTTTGTGAAAGGAGTAGTTTATGCGAGGGAACTCGTTGACTACTCCATTGAGGACATCACCCTAGAGCTGGCCGACCATGGGGCGGTCAAGGTCAAACGTGTGATGAGAAAACAGGGAGGGGCCTCGAGACCCACCCCTACACTCTTCATCACGTTCAACTGTGACAAGCTGGCTGAGTCGGTGTGTGCCGGTTGGTACCGCTACCGCGTGAGGCATTCGTGCAACTGCCGCGGCGGTGCTATTACTGTCACCGCTTCGGCCATACAAATCGCACACGATAAGCCCAAATCGTGTGTGGCCAAGTGTGTCAAACGCTGAGAGCCGCACCCTGCTTCTTCGAAGCAATGTGGTGCATATCTCGTTGAGAAAGAAATCCTGGCCGTTCAGGCCCAGGATCGACTCTAAATCCGCGAGGCTAAAGACTTGGTCCTAGCGTGCCAGGCTCTGCCTGGGACGTCATATGCCTCAATAACTAGAAAAGCACCTTCTGCTCCAGGCCCATCCAGGCCAACGAGCACAGTTGTTTACGCGCCCATTCGGAGCCCTTCTGCGGGCTCTAACCAACCCGGGCGCCTGCCTGGTAAAGCTGGCGGCAAAAAGGGTTCATACCGAGCCCCGGCTAAAACCAGGGCTCCCCCCTCTTCCCCCAGCATGACCGTTTCCCGTAAGGCGAAACGGCCACGCGCCTCCACCGAGTTGTTAGACTCACAGGAGGCAACACCTCTGAAGATGGTCGCTAGGCCATCCTCGGGGGTTCCTAAAGCTGTCCCCCGAAAGGAGGATAGCAATAAAGGAGCTTCGGCTCCTTCGCCCACGCCCCGAGGTGTTGCGAGTGGCTCGGAGACGGTGGTTCCGAGCCACCGTCTCCCCCAATAAGTCCTCGAAGGCGACAGCGCCTTCAGCGCTTTGTCCGGCCAATAGCGCCCGGGGTTCTGCCCCCAGGAAGCGTACGGCCATTCTCGTGAGGGTTTTCAGTTCGAGGAGGGCCCCCGCGTCTCCTCCGACCTAGGCCTGGAGGGCATATTCCTTCAATGGAATTGCCGTGGACTCGTCTCGTCCCGTTCCCCGTTAGCTATCTTTTTGCAGGAAACCATGCTAGGCGCGTGCCCCCTTTCCGCCGTCCCGGGGTAGAAGGGTCTTGCGACCCCACCACCACGGGATGGCAGGGCTGGGGAATGCACGGTTTACACCCGGCATGATGTCTCCGTTCTTCCTTTCTCTTTAGATACCTCCTTTCAGGCAGTGGCTGTGCAGCTGCACCTGGATAGGAGGTATACTATCATTTCTGCGTACATTCCACCGTCAGCTGACTTCGACGCAGAAGGCTTCCACCGCGTCATGGCACGGTTGCCGAGGCCCTATCTCTTGCTTGGAGATCTGAACGGCAGGCATCCTCTCTGGGGAGATTACTCCATAAATCCGCTTCATTTTCTTTCCTTGACCTATCTTTGTGCTCTTCGGATACACAGCCGGATTTTGATTGGGGAGTGGTCGATGACCTCCATGGTAGTGATCACTTTCCCATTCAAATGTCATTTTCAGGGCAACTGCCGCCTGAGAGACCACCTCGGTGGTGCTTGGCGCGGGCGCGGTGGCCTGCATTTCAGGAAATGACTGAATTCTCTATCTCAGTCAAGGAGTTTAGGTCGGTAGATGAGGCCGTTGAGTTCTTCTCCAGCAACCTCATCGCCGTGTTCCTGACTACTATTCCTAGGACGTCTGGCCGTTTTGCACATAGACCACTCCCATGATGGTCGGCCGAGTGTGAGACGGCCCTCAAACAGAAGCGTTATGCCTACATGCGCTATAAGCACCGTCCAAATGATTTCACTGTCGCTGAATTTCGTCGGGCTAGGGCTAGGTTCCGGTATATTTCGAAACACGCCTGCCGCTCTTCTTGGCGGGCATACGTGTCTTCGCTTAACGGGAAGACCCCTTTAGCTGAGGTGTGGAAGCGAGTCAAAAGGATCCGGGGAAAGTTCTCGCAGGACCCCCCTCCCATTCTCCAGGAGAATGGGACCGCAATCTCGGACCCCGCGTCCGTGTCGGAATCCTTAGCGACCGCTTTTTCCTCATTCTCTAGCCGTGATGCTGCTCCGCCAGCATTCAATGCACGTTGTGATGTCGCTGAATGCCGCCGGCTGGACTTTACCTACAGAGGCGGATGACCCTTCAATGACAAGTTTACTGTGAGTGAGTTGCATTCCGCTCTCGCTTCGTGCGCGGACACCGCCCATGGTCCGGACGATGTCCCGTACTTCATGCTTCGACACCTGGGTGAGCGAGGCATGGCCTTTCCGTTAGATTTGTTCAACAGGATCTGGGTGGAAGGTCTTCTCCCAGACTCCTGGCGAATCGCTACTGTGCTCGCCTTTCGCAAACCGGGGAGAGATCACTCTACTCCGACCGGTTTCCGCCCAATCTCTCTAACCTCTTGCGTGTGCAAGTTGATGGAGAAATTGGTAAATGTTAGATTAGCCTTTTTCCTGGACAGCGGATGCCATCTGTCTTCCGCACAGTGCGGCTCCCGCAAGTTCCACTCCACGTCGAATGCTCTGCTCCAACTGGAAAATGCCGCCTGCGAGGCTTTCCTTCATAGACAGCAATACGCCACGGTCTTTTTCGATCTGGAGAAAGCCTATGATACCGCATAACGATACGGTATCATGGAGACTCTCCACACAATGGGGGCTAGGGGACGCCTCCTAATGTTTATATCTGAATTTTTGCGAGATCGTCGATTCTGCCTACGGGTGGGGGGAGTCCTCTCCGGCCCAAAAGAGCAGGAAGAAGGTGTCCCGCAGGGAAGTGTCCTCAATGTCACACTCTTTGCCTTAAGCATCAGCGGCATCACCTCGGTGCTCTCGGTAGATGTTCTCGCTACGCTCTACGTGGACGACCTTTCGATCTCCTTTGGCGCGGCCCAGATACCAAATCTGGAGCGTCGACTCCAACAGGCATTGAACCACGTCTCTCGCTATGCCGAAGCGCACAGGTTTCGGTTTTCTTTGGCCAAGACTAAGGTGGTGCACTTCTGCCACCATCCACGGGTTCACCCACACCCAGATTTGTTTCTTAATGGGGTGCGCCTGGATGTGGTTGAGTCGCACCGTTTCCTCGGTCTTGTATTCGACCGACACCTCACCTGGGAGGCTCATATTCGCAGCCTTAGGGGCTCTTGTACCCGCGCCATGGACATTCTCCGTTCCGTGACGTTCAGCGCTTGGGACGCTGATAGGGCTACTGCCTTACTTTTTTATCGATCCTTTGTTCGCTCGAAGCTCGAATACGGATGCGAGTTTTATTGTTCCGCAGCCAAGCGTTTATTGTGGAAGGTGGATTCGATCCACCACACCGGCCTTCGCCTTGCGACCGGTGCCTTCCGCACTTCCCCCATTGAGAGCCTGTTGGTCGATGCTGGGGAGACGCCACTCGCTCTGCGCCGCGTACAGTGCATCACTCGCCTGTACGCGCGAGCCCGGCGCCTCCCTCAGTCGCCAACAGTTCTCACTGCATCCGCAGCTGATCTCGATGGTGCCTATACCGCCGAGAGACGCCAGTCATACCCTAAGCCCTTTGGGTTTAGGGCCAGGAAACTCCTTCGAGAGCTAGATATAGCTCTCGGGCCGGTGGCGCCCCTGGTTCTGCCCAGGACGCCACCCTGGAGGGTACCACATTTGGCTATTTGTCGCCACGCCTTTGCTCCCAAAGCTTGTACTGCACCGGGAGTATTGCGTTCGACCTTTTTGGAGCACACCTCGTGTCATGCTGGAACCGTGCCAGTGTATACGGATGGATCCAAGTCCCAAGAAGGGGTCGGCTTCCACGCCGTATCCCCTCTTTTTTAAGTCAGCGGGGCTCTACCAGGCGCTGCGTCTGTCTTCACGGCCGAGCTGGTGGCAAACACCACTCGGTACGGGAGATTACGCCACGTGCCCGGTTCGGAGACCGGATTGTGATCTATAGCGACTCATAAAGTACCCTGAGTGCTCTCGGGGCATTGGAATCTCCGCATCCCCTGGTTTGCGATATCCGTGACGCCACGGTTTTGGCGAGCCGGGCAGAAGTCGAGATTATCTTCTGCTGGGTTTCTGCACATGTAGGAATTGCGGGGAATGAGCGCGCCGATGAGGGCGCCAAAGAGTCTGCGAGGACTCTGCGACCGGACCAGCGTTTCGCTCTTCCTCACACCGACTACATGGCAGGAATACAGGCAGCTCTTCGGAATGCTTGGCAAAGAAGATGGGAGACGGTCGAAGGGAACTTAAAGTTGCGTGCCATTGTGCCACGACTGTTCCCATGGACCTATTTCCCAATGCCGCGGCGGCTTCAGGTTGCTTTCTGTCGTCTCCGAATCGGACACACTCGTGTGACGCATCGCTATTTGAATGAGCACTCGCCTGCGCCCTATTGCAACGACTGTGTCGTCCCCCAGACTGTTCGGTACATTCTTGTCGAATGTCCCAGTCTGGGTGATCTTTGCACACGATACCTGTCCCGGTACCGTGATGGGCGGGGTCGGTACCGCCTGTCCCTTGTACTCGGGACAGATTCGTGCACATTGACTTGTGGACTTGTTGACTTCTTGGGGGAGGCTGGCCTTCTCCCTATTATTTAAGTAAGGTTTGTTGTTTTTTTGTTTTGTTTTGTTGTTTTTGTTTGTTTTTTTTGTTTTGTTGTTTTGTTTTTTTTCCTTTAGTTGCATGCTCCAGCGCCGGGGGTACCTCTCCCCGACGCACCAGCTTGCTTCATTTCCCCCTTTTTGAGGTGTTGTTTTTTTTTCTCTTTAATTTTATTTTAAAGTAGCCTAGAACTAGGCCAGTTTTAATACGGCTACTAATGCCCAAGTAGGCAGTCGCCAGATGAGCTCTTAAAAAAAAAAAAAAACCTTGTCTCATCAAAGACTTGAAGTCAACCTAGTTATAGAACCTTCCATATTTTCAGTTAGGCCACTAGGATATGCAGTTTGTCTGGATACCACATGTAACAGTATAGATAGTAGCCTCCCCCTCAGCAGGGACTCAAACCAGTAGGGTGTGCTGGTCCTCCAGGTTTCAGTTGTAGTAGAGAAAGGGTTGAAGGGATAGTAAAAAAAAAGAGGCACTGAGAAAAAGCAAGAGGAAGCTCACCAGCTTCAAGTCAACTGAGTGAATGGACCCTGAACTATTTGGAATTAGGCTAGCACAACAGACAGCTCTTTTAGCTACCAAGTGCACCAAGCTAAACAGGGTACCTCCTTGAGTGGTCCACATTAATATTTCAAAGTCTCTTTCGCACCATCAGAAAATAAAAAAAGGCACCAAATAATTAGCCCTGCAAGTTTTCCTAGTTCATAAATTATTTGCATCATTTAATTCAATTGGTGGAGTTAATTGATGGCAGAACATGCAGCAATACTAAAGAGAAAACCCCATTTCACAATAAAGATAATTAAACTCATAGAACTAAGGAATGAATAATCAGCATTACTTTGCTAAATACCTGAAAGATCTCAATTAACTCACCTTTTTAGTATCTTTCATTTCATTATTAAATAAATTCTTTTCATTATTCATGTTTATTTCTTGTTTGTTTAAAGAGTTCTATCTGAATGTTTTATATAATGATTAAAGTTTCTGGTGGATGAACTTATTTCATATACCAGACTCTTCAGAAGCTTTAATATATTTTTTTAACTTTGCTGTTTTCTAAAATAAAGTTGGGGAGAGAGAGGAAAATGAGTTGATACAACTATCAGGGAGTGCAGTGACCCATCGGAGACACTTGAAATAATGTGCGACTAACCAAGGCCCATATGGCTTAATGATAGGACAGACCACTTTCAATTATACTAAATTTAAGCATCATTAGGCATAGTTATTTGCTATATGGAGTCCCAATTCAGGTCAACTCAATAGATGCAATAAACTAGGGTGACCTGAAGGTGAGTTCAATATAAGAACTAAATGGCTTCTGTGAAATAACATATATATAATTTAATAGATGAAAAACCCACCCATAAATTGCATCCATAGGATTGTGCCAGATCATGCATCTACAATATATAATTTAAACAATCCACAGGAATGTGTCAGAAACAAAAAGCATCATCATCAAGATTCATCAAAATCCAAATCAATCATAATATACAATAACAACAAAGTGCAGAATGAGTCCAGAGTGACCCACTCATCCCCAAGAAAGTTAATCCCCTCTCCCCATATAATCTTCATTTGAAAACATTCAGGTGGCAAACTATTCCAGTAATTTACCACTCTATTGGTGAAAATATATTTTCTAACATCCAACCTGCCCCACTGTTTTTAATTTTTAAGTGGTGACCCCTAGTCTTATTACCCCCTTCCAACTCAAATAACTTGCTAAAATCCAACTTATCCATAGTCTGCTTAAGTTTAAGAAACAATTCTCCCAAATTAAAAGAGTAATGTAGATAGTACCCATTATACCTAAGAGAGTCATGGGTAATTAAATTTAAAAATTTTGAAGTTGACCTAAGGAAAATTTCTGAGAAGAAGAGGGCATTCCAGAGATTACACAGAGAAAGTACTTTTGATAATTTAAATCATTATAGGTCGACCAGAAATTAGGGCGCTTAAAAGATGGGGGTGGGTAGGTGGAGCTCGTAGCCATGACAGGCTACAAACGTGGTTTCTAACTAAGAACAATCTCTAGCTGGGCATAATGATTCTAAAGGTCTTCATAGTTACTTAAAGAACAAAGAGACTGACAAGCCTGCTGTGGTACCTTTGATTATTGATGGTTCTTGGGTGTATGACAGCGGTTCAGTGGCTAACCATATGGCTGACTATTTTTCATCAGTTTTTGTGATGGAAGCGCCCTTAAATCCTTTTTCTCACCAGTATTCTATTCATTCTGCAGCCTACCATTGATACCATTACATCTTTTATGCTCCTATAAAGCACATCCATTACACAGGATAGAGTTATTCACTACCCATCTGTGACAGACTGCACATGGCTACCTACCCCCAATGATGCCATTACCACCACCCACACTTGAAATCAATATCTTTGTTTTATCCAAATTCACTCTCAGTTGCATGGAATTTATCCTTTCCCTCCACAATCTGAACTTGTCAAGTGCCGTCCTCTCATCCTAGGCAATCAGCAATAAGTCATCGGCATACAACTTGAATGGCAATCCTGTTCTAAAATTCTGGGTCAGCACTTCCAGGACCATGACAAAGATCAAGGGACTCAAAATGGATCTCTGATGCACACTGACCTTCACAGAAAGTCATTACTCAATTCTCCATTTACTCTCACCTGGGTTGTCAAACCTTCATACCTAACCAACCCCTCCTCAATCCTTAATTTTCTCATTGCCCACCTCACCACATCTCTTGGTACCCTATCAAAAGCCTTTTCCAGGTCAACAAAAGTATAATATACAATGCTCTTTTCCAAGCAATATACTTCTCCTGGAGCTGTCTAACTATAAATATAGCATATGTGGTTCCTTTTACAGGCATGAACCAAAACTGCATGTCGTCAAAGTTCATCTTTTCCCTAATATTTCTTTTACAACATGCTCCATAACTTTCATAACATGATCAAGGAGGTTTATGCCTACCCCTTTCTAATGCATCAACTTTACCCTGATACACATTCACAATCACACTCTTCAGCCAGACCTCTGATTCAGCACATTCATATATGGCAGCATTTATACAGTCCATGACCAACAGCACATCAATATCTACAGAGGCTTTCAACATCTCGCCACTTATCTCAGAAGCACCCGCTGCCTTACCTTCTGGCATATGAATTGATGGCCACAGTCCAGCCACAAGTTCTGCGGAATCCACAAGTCTCCTGTCCCTGTCAAGTTCTACATTTAATAAATGATTATAGTGCTCCCTCTAAGCCTTTTTTTATATTGTCCTGCCCAACCACAACTATCATTTTTAATTCACTGTTCACCCACTATATCACTATTTTCCTTTTTCCTGCCATTAGCACCATTGAGGCTCTCAAGAAGAGGTTTTTGGGCCTCTGACTTAGCCCTATACACTTCCTGATTTGCCCTACTCTTCATTGCCAAGTATGCTTCCTTACTCCCACCCTGCTTCCATGCCATAAACGATCTTCTTTTCTCCTTCACTGCAGCCTCAACTTCTTCATTCCACCACCAAGACACCTTGTGTCTAGGTGGACCTCTTGACCATCCACAAACCTGTTCAGTGGCTTTTAGAAGGTTATCATTCAGTCTCCCACACTGCTCACTCACACTTCCATCAGTCGCCCTATTCTCCACCACTAGTGTACCAAATTGTTCAGAAAAAGCCTCCCTCACTTCCTAATTTTTAAGCTTCCACACCTTCCTGCCAGGCACAAACACCCTCTTCCTGGCTTTCAATCTCTTTAACCAAAGGTCACACACCAGTAACTTATGTTGCTGTACACACTCTTTAACATCTTGCACAAATTTTCCCTCTCTTCTTCTAACAATAAAATATTCTATCTGACTACTGCTGTCCCCAGATGTATATGTGACCAGTTTGCTTCTCTCTTTTCTGCACAGGGTGTTACAAACAACTATGTCTATTGCTTCCCTAATTTCCAGAATTCACAAACCTTCCAGATTCCTAATACCAAATCCACAACCTCCATGCATTCCTTCATACCCCAGTGCCTCTGCCCCCACATGGCTATTCAGGTCTCCCCCAGGATCACCATCTCACTCTCTGCCATGCCACCAACATCATTGATCAACTCTCCCAAAACTCATCCTTGACTACAGTGTCTAAGCCTACTTGGGGTGCATACACTGATACAACAGATATGATTACTTTATTGAATTCAACTTTAACACCAATATCGTGTTATTAATTCTATTCACACACATAATATGCTCTTGAATAGAATTAATGACTAGATATTGGTGTTAGGCAATAATCCTATCCTATCTGAATCCTCATTTAAGGATATTGGTATTTTTGGTAGATACAACTCTTAAGTTCCACCTTCATGTTAGAGAGGTCTTTGTTAAAGCAAATGGTGTTGCCAATAATATCCTCCTCTGAGGTACCATTTGTAGATCAAGTCAATTTATGTGTCAGGGGCATGTTACACATTCTCTTCTAATTAGTGACTTCAAATGGTTGTGTGGAATACCGGTTATATTAGTGATTTGCATCTTCTTAAATCAGTTCAAAGAAGGTGGAATAAAAAAGTTATGGCCTTAATAATCTTGTATATGCTGTAAGATTATCGGGATTGGATTAAATTAAAATCAAAGGCAGTCTTATTCGAGCAGACTTGATAGCAGTTGATATCATGTCTAAATGGAGTGAACATGCTTGTATACAGTAATCTAAATGTGGCCAAGGATGCAGCCAAAGCATGGTATTGCAAAGTAGTGGATGTAATAACTGAAATTGAAGAGGAAAAAGGTAGACTTGAAGCTAATCTATTTTATTTGAGAGATGAAAAGATTTAAGAGGATTACTTTGTTGACATATTAATTACTTTTATTATGGTGGGACTGAAGAATTCTTGCACAAAGAAATGGAAAAAATGAAGAGTATGCTTAAAATGTGAGAGCAAGTAGATAGTAGTTTTAAGTATATAAGAGTAAAGGTAAAACAGAACAAAGATAAAGTGTGTTTTGATCAGAGAAAATGTATTAAGTCTTTAAAAGAACCTGAAGCTAAGAAATTCACAGGATTTAGAATACTGAAGCCTAAAGGATTGACAGAATTTAGATCAGTAGTGGGGCAACTGAATTCGATAGTAGGACATACAATGCCAGAAATGTCTTAGGCTGAGAGAGACTTGAATATAGCTATTAAAGAAGGTACTAGTGTGGACATGAGGAATTTGATAAAGGCTAGAAAAGTAAAAAGCATTAATGGATAAATATTAAATTGGGTACATAATAGCATATACAGATGGTGAAAAGAGATGTCCAATATGGTGGAAATCATAGAGAGCTAGCAGAGTGGCTAAATGTACAATAGAAGTAGAGGCATCAAGTATTGGAGAAGTGGTAGAAGATGCAATATATTTAAACAGTCTGAGGAAAGAAGTAATGGGAAAGAGAAACAAGTGAAGGTAAAAATAGTAAGATTTGGACAAAAGCCATAAAATCATCTACTGGTATTATTAGTAAAAGGCTAAAAATTGATATAGCCTGTATCAAAAGAGCAATAGAAATGGGAGAGATTAATGATGTAGAATGAATATCAGGTAATGAACAAGTGTCCAATGTATTTACCAAAAGGGGTGTATCAGAAGAATTAATAAGGAAATATGTAGAAGCTAGAGCTGAAAAGAAGGGAGAATTTTTTTTTTTTTAGGAGCCCATCTGGCGACTGCCCACTTGGGCATAAATCGCGGGAATCACGACAGCCTAGCACTAGGCTACTTTAAAATAAGAATAACGATGATAAAAATGGGAAAAACATAACAATTAGGAAGCAATCTCTGGCATCGAGGGGAGGTGTCCCTCACACCGGCAAAGGATCAAGCAACCTACCAAGAAAAACAAAAAATAGAACGTACTTAAATAAAGGAGAGAAGCCCGGCCTTCCCATAAAAGTCAACAAGTCCACAAGTTAATGTGCACAAACTTGTCTCGAGTACAAGGGACAGGCAGTAGAGACTCCGCCCATCCCGGTACTGGGACAGGTATCATGTGCAAAGATCACCCAGACTGGGACATTCGACAAGAATGTGCCGAACAGTCTGAGCGACGATGCAGTCGTCACAATAGGGCGCTAGCGAGCACTCCATCAGATATCATGGCATTGGGTAATAGGTCCATGGGAACAGACGCGGCGCAATGGCACAAAACTTTAAGTTCCCTTCAACCATCTCCCAGCTTCTTTGCCAAGCACTCCGTAGAGATGCCCGTATACCTGCAATGTAGGCGGTGTGAGGAAGAGCAAAACGCTGGTCCATTCGCAGAATCCTCACAGACTCTTTGTCGCCCTAATTCCCCGCAATTCCAACATGTCCAGGAACCCAGTAGAAGATAATCTCGACATCCGCCCAGCTCGCCAAAACCGTGGCGTCACGGAGATCGCGAACCAGGGGATGCGGAGATTCCAATGACCCGAGAGCACTCAGGTCGCTTTGTGAGTCACTATAGATCACAATCCAGTCTCCGAAACGGGTACGTCACGTAATCTCCCATACCGAGTGGTGTATTTCCACAAGCTCGGCCGTGAAGACAGATGCAGCACCTGGCAGAGCCCTGCTGACTAAAACTGAGGGGAAACGGCATGGAAGCCGACCCCCTTTTGACACTTAGAGCCATCCGTATACAATGGCACAGTTCCAGCGTGACACGAGGTGTGCTCCAAAAAGGTTGAACGCAATACTCCCGGCGCCGTACAAGCTTTGGGAGCCAAGGCGTGGCGATAAATAGCCAAATGTGGTACCCTCCGAGTGGCGTCCTGGGCAGAACCAGGGTGCCACCGACCCAAGAGCTATACTTAGCACACGATTTGTAAACCAATTCCTCTCAATCTCCTTCCTAAACCTATACTTATCAAGCTTAAACCCATTGCTACATGTCCTGTCATGTTCTTTAGGTATAAGAACCTTACCCAGATCCCCTTTATTATATCCTTTTACCCATTTGAAGACTTTAATCAATTCCCCTCTGACTCTTCTCCTTCCAATGTATGTAGATTTAGTTTTCTGAGCGTTCCGCCATAAGGTAAGTTCTTTAGCCCACCATTCATCTTTGTCATCTTTCTCTGCACAGACTCAAGCAAATCAATATCCTTCCTATAATATGGTGACCAAAATTGTACTGCATAGTCTAGATGAGGCCTAACTAGTGCCAGATACAGTTTTAGAATGACTTCAGCACTCTTATTGCTTACACTCCTCCTAATGAATCCCAATATCCTATTAGCTTTATTCTTAGCATTTAGGCATTGCTTTCTAGGACGAAGGTCTGAACTTACCAAAATACCCAAGTCCCTCTCACAATCGGTCCTCCCTAAAATTCTCCTATTTAATTTATAACTATTCAATGGATTATTTCTACCTATACTAAGTACACTACATTTGTATATGTTAAACTTCATTTGCCATTTCTCGGCCCAAGTTTTTTTTATTATTCCCATCTTCATTGCATCGTGCTTTTTTATTCCTAGTTATCTGCTCATTCACTTGTGCATTAGTCCCCCTATAACGCATCAGTATGCCCTCCCCCCTAGCTATTCCTTTATCTCTGCATCCCTTCCATTTCCTACACCTGCCCTCTATTCCTGTTATTCCCTTACCTCTAACAGCTTCTAGTTTCCCACCCGTAAGGACCTAATCACACTATCCAGCTTCCCCCATAGAACCTCAACACCTGCCCGACTAAGATGGAGCCCATCAAAAGCATACAACCTCCTATTCCCGTAAAACCCACCCCAGACATCTACAAACACCAATCCTAACTCCTCACACAGTCCTTTCACAAATTCATTCAAACCAATTGCACGCGACAACCATTCTCCCCCTACATCCAATCTCGGAAGCACACCAGAAACAACACCTTTTACCCTGCTTTTACTCATCCTTTCAACTAACCTTTTATACTGCTCACGGAACTCACATATACCCACCTTCTTTACATCATTCACTCCCACATGCGTAATCACAACTGCATCCCTCTCACACCCAGAAACCAGCCTATCATACCTCTCACAAACATCACTTACACCAGCACCCGGCAAACAAACTCTCATTCCCTTCCACTTGCTATCACTTAACTTCCTATCTAAATACCTAATCTGATAGTCACCCATCACGAGCACCTCAGTCATTCTCCTATTCTGTCTTGGCCTAACATTACCCTCCCTCCTGCTTTCAGTCACACTACCACCCATCCTGCTTTCATCCACAATCACACCAGGCAAATCACTTTCACACTCTTCCTCTCTCAGGACATTGAATCTGTTAGTCAACCTTACAGGTTCTATGTCCTTCCTTTTCAAACACCTAATCTGTCCTAACTTATCTATCCTATCCATTTTCACCCACCATTCATCATCACTCACAACTTCCACACAGTTCCCAGTCCTATCTTCCACCCTCTTAGCACTAATCACACCCTTCGATCGCACACTTGCATCTCTTCTCACCTCAAACACCAAATCATTCAACCTCTTACATTCCCCACTCAACCTAATGTCTTGGGTAATGTCTTAGCCTAACATTACCCTCCCTCCTGCTCTCAGTCACACTACCACCAATCCTGCTTTCATCCACAATCACACCAGGCAAATCACTTTCACACTCTTCCTCTCTCAGGACATTGAATCTGTTAGTCAACCTAACAGGTTCTATGTCCTTCCTTTTCAAACACCTAATCTGTCCTAACTTATCTATCCTATCCATTTTCACCCACCCTTCATCATCACTCACAACTTCCACACAGTTCCCAGTCCTAGCCCTATCTTCCACCCTCTTAGCTGAGTGGCTGAAAGACAGGAAGCAAAGGGTAGTGCTAAATGGTGTAAAGTCAGAGTGGAGGGATGTTATCAGTGGGGTTCCTCAGGGATCAGTTCTCGGTCCATTATTATTTGTCATCTATATAAACGATCTTGGGGAGGCAGTTAATAATAAAGTGTCAATTTTTGCGGATCATACCAAATTAGCCGCTGTAGTTAAAGATATTGATGATAATTTTAAAGTGCAGGGGGACTTAAATAAATTGTTATCCTGGGCACATAAGTGGCAAATGACTTTCAACCTTGATAAGTGCAAAGTTATTAACATGGGAAAAGATAATAGAGAATTTAACTATGAAATGGATGGGCATTGGCTGAGCTCAGTAGAGGATGAGAAAGATCTAGGAGTAGTAATAGATAAGTCATTAAGGTTTTCTAAGCAGTGTATTGAAGCAAGAAATAGGGCAAATAGAGTGCTGGGTTTTATTAAGAGAAATGTCAGTTACAAAAGTAAGGAGGTTATTCTTAAACTCTATAACTCTTATGTTAGGCCACATCTAGAGTACTGTATACAGGCATGGTCCCCACATTTTAGACACGATATTAACCTTCTTGAGTCAGTGCAACGGAGGGCAACAAAGATTATTCCTTCCCTGAGGCACCTTGAATATGAAGATAGACTGAGGGTATTAAATATGTTCTCGTTCGAAAGGAGGTGTGTGAGAGGGGATATGATTGAGCTGTTTAAAATTTTTTCCGGGATAGATAAATTGGATGTTAGCAAGTTTTTTGAGTTAGATGATGGAAATCGGACTAGAGGTCACCACTTGAAAATTAAAAAGCAAGGGTGTAGGTTGGATTTAAGAAAATATTTTTTCACCAATAGAGTGGTAGACTTCTGGAACAAATTGCCGCAGAGGGTAGTAGGTAGTCCAAATCTAAATGTATTTAAGAGTAGGTTGGATGAGTTTATGGGAAGGGAAGGTTGTGATGGTTCCTAAGTTTTGTATATATTAATATTGTTTGTATATATCTATAGCTGCATGATTTAGTTCTTGACAAGCCTTGATTGGTGATACCCTTGTTTCTGGATGCAATCCTCTGGATGTAGTTTTCCTGGGAGTTTGGGTGCCTTGAAAAAGAGGCCGCTTGACTCGGATGACCTATGATGAGCCCTTGTGGCTTTTGTCATCCGTTATATTATATTGTGGGGGACTTTGATTTTGTCTTCCCCTGGTGATGGTGCTTTTTGTGGGTGGGTTTTGACGGAGGCGGATGACCTTTGATAGGCCCTTGTGGCTTTTGTCATCCGTGTAATTATGTTATGTTATGTTATGTTAATCACAACCTTTGATCGCACACTTGCATCTCTTCTCACCTCAAACACCAAATCATTCAACCTCTTACATTCCCCACTCAACCTCCCCTTCCAGAAAACACACACACAGCATTCAGTTACATTCACTCTCCTTTCAACTCCACAATAATCACCAGGAGGAAGAGATTACAATTGAAGAGGAGTATGAAAGAATAATTGAGCAATTAATTACAGGTCAGATGATTAATATTCCATATAAGGAGATTAGGACTAAAAATAATGACCCAAAATGGATGACAGATAAAATTAAGCATTATATTGGCATTAAAAAGGGCATTTAAAGGAAAATAAAAAATGGAGAGGATCAGTTAAGGCAGAGATATAATGAACTAGCAAGAGATGTTAAAAAGTTAATTAGAGTAGCAAGGAGAAATTATGAAATTAAAGTGGCAAATAGGGCAAAGGAAGATCCTAAAAGTTTTTATCAATTATACAAAACTAAGGTTAGAGATAAAATAGGCCCACTTATAGATTCCAATGGAGAATTAGTGAGTGATAGGGACTCAATGGCTGGAATGCTAAATGACTTTTTTCTCTCAGTATTTACACAGGAGGATACTCTAAATATACCTGAGGTGTCAATGATCTTTCAGGGTAATGATGAAGAGAAATTAAAGGATAGCTTGATCACCAAGGAGATAGTGACAAAGGAAATTGATAAAATCAAAAGTAGTAAAGCACCCGGTCCTGATAAGGTCTTTCCTAGAATTTTGAAAGAATATAAGGATGTGTTAAGTGAGCCCCTAGCATGCATCTTTAGAAAATCATTGGAGAGTGGCATTGTGCCAGTGGCATGAAAGAAAGCCAATGTGATACCTATATTTAAGAAAGGGGATAAAACAAATATGTCTAATTACAGACCAGTAAGTTTGACATCAGTGGTAGGGAAAATGATGGAATCTATTATAGCAAGGAATATTAGAGATCACTTGGATAAGCATAAGTTGATAAAAGAATCACAGCATGGCTTTAGTAAGGGTAAATCCTGTCTCACTAATTTGCTGTCTTTTTATAGTAAGGTGTATGAAGCAGCAGATAACGATGAAAACTATGATATTTTATACTTGGACTTTAGTAAGGCTGTTGATCGAGTGCCACACTTACGGCTTCTGAGCAAAGTTAAAGCACACGGGATCGATGGCAGTATATTTAGGTGGATTCAGTCATGGCTTGGTGACAGACAGCAAAGAATTAGTATAGATGGAGTTAAATCTGAGTGGGGGGGTGTTAGCAGTGGAGTTCCGCAAGGATCTGTTTTGGGTCCCTTGCTATTCTTAATTTATATTAATGATCTTGACATAGGTATAAGTAGTGACCTGAGTAAATTTGCTGATGATACTAAGCTAGGTAGGGCCATTAGGGCTGATTCTGATGCTGTTGTAATGCAGGAGGAATTGACCATTCTGTCCAATTGGGCTGAGAAATGGCAAATGAAGTTCAACATAGACAAATGTAGTGTACTTAGTATAGGTAGAAATAATCCATTGAATAGTTATAATTTAAATTGGAGAATTTTAGGGAGGACCGATTGTGAGAGGGACTTAGGTATTTTGGTAAGTTCAGACCTTCATCCTAGAAAGCAATGCCTAAATGCTAAGAATAAAGCTAATAGGATATTGGGATTCATTAGGAGGAGTGTAAGAAATAAGAGTGCTGAAGTCATTCTAAAACTGTATCTGGTGCTAGTTAGGCCTCATCTAGACTATGTAGTACAATTTTGGTCACAATATTATAGGAAGGATATTGATTTGCTTGAGTCTGTGCAGAGAAAGATGACAAAGATGATTGGTGGGCTAAGGAACTTATCTTATTGTGAAAGGCTCAGAAAACTAAATCTACATACATTGGAAAGGAGAAGAGTCAGAGGGAAATTGATTGAAGTCTTTAAATGGGTAAAAGGATATAATAAAGGGGATCTGGGTAAGGTTCTTATACTTAGTGAACATGACAGGACACGTAGCAATGGGTTTAAGCTTGATAAGTATAGGTTTAGGAAGGAGATTGGGAGGAATTGGTTTACAAATCGTGTGGTAGATGAATGGAATAGGCTTACTAGACATGTGATAGAAGCCTCCTCTCTGGGTAGTTTTAAGAATACATTAGATAAATATATGCATGAAGCTGATAGATGGGAATGACTTTTTTTTATGTACATATGTATATATTTTTCTAAGGAGTGGGGAGATTATATTTTGCGGTTGCATGAATGGACATAATCCTCTGGATGCATTTTATGTATATTGTAGATTAGATCTGACGAACTCCTGTAAAGGGTGACAATGTTGATGACTTTTCTCTGGTAAGAAATCTTTTGTGTGTTAACTGGAACAGGAGCTGCCAAGTGTAGGCCATGAATGGTCTTTTGCAGTCTCCTTCTTTTCTTATGTTCTTAACTTTCTCACCCCTATCTAATTCTTTAGTTACATAATCCATAAAATCCAGGAAATTAGTTAAACACGATATACCTTTTCTAAAACCATGCTGAGCATCATTAATTAACCTGCTACTCTCTAGATGATCAGATATTCCCTTCTTAACCATCTTCTCAAGAATTTTACAGACTATAGAAGTTAAGCTTACCGGTCTAAAGTTATTTGGGTCCTCTTTGCTTCCCTTTTTAAAAACTGGCACTACATTTTCCAATTTCTAATCATTTGGTATTTCTCCAGACTCTAGTGATCTAATAAATATCTTCTCAAGAGCTACTGCAATACTTTCTACACCTTCTTTGAGTATCCTAGAATGAATGTTGTCAGGGCCAGATGCCTTACTAGTATTTAACTGCATTATAAGCCCTTTCATTTCTTCTCTGTCTATATTAATAGAATTTATCACTACTTCCCTTGACCTAGAATTATCATCAATTAATCTAACTGGTTTCTTTTCTGTAAATACTGAAGCAAAATGATCATTAAGGACCTCTACTATTTCCTTATCAGATTCTTTCCACATGTAAAGATAGCAGGCATACTTTGTGTAGTTGTCTCGTGGTATTTTAGTAGGTAAATCACACTTTTAATGTCATTATGTTCCTCTCGTAAATACACAGAACGTCCAAATGGAACAGCTGCATAAATATTGCCATTATGAAGTAAAACACACTTCAAATAGCACTTAGAACTCTCTAGAAATAATCGCCAGTTTATTTAGATTGTATAATGGCATCCCTACTTCCTGGAGAAGACCAGATATATTATGATAATAAACAAAGTTATTCTCCTCTGTAAAAAAAAACAATGGTACAAAAACCTGATCCAGATTTGGGAAGTATAAAACTTTAGTTACATGGCTCAGATGATTCTTTACTTGAAACTTAGAAGCTAACACTTTAGTGGCCTTTTAGGAGAGAACCAAATAGCTCACAGGGTCATTCAGCTCTGGCTGGCTAAACTGTTAAGGAGCTAATGACTCCAGGGTCTCATAAGAAGGATCGCCGGATTCTGAAAAATCCTTTAAAATTGGGATTGGGAGGGGATACTATGATATGAAATTTTGTTTCTGTTTGGCTTGCCAATGCTATTGGTATTGATCAGGCAAAAATAGAAGTCAGTAGTGTGGTTCGTCGGTTCTCGCCAAGTTATGGGAATTCCAAAAATCAAACCCTTACGTTTCCCTTTTGTTCAGTCACGCAGCATTTCCTCGCAGTTAGGATACACAGTATGTGAGGGCCATTTCTTGTATTGGCCGCCTGGAGTAAGTCCAAAGTACCTTTTATCAACAAGCCTCACACATGATGTTATATTACGCCTTTGATGAATATGCGTGAAGCATCCACAAATATAAGAGAAGCGTCTGGCTTGTTCACACATTGACGTCTCATTGTAGCCATGATCAGATCTGAAAGAAAAACAAAACAATTTTAATATCTTTGTTGATAACATATATCTGCAAGTAATTAATTTGACCACAAACGGCTAGAATAAAAAACTTTAAATTGTATGAAAACTAGAGAATGTAGAGCTGAACCGTTTTCAGATTTAAATTTAGCAAGTCAAAAACAATAACAATAAGTAAAAAAATCTTATGCAACTGAGATTTCAAAGAAAAAGGTTTACCAGTGTTATTGATATAATTCAACCCAGTAGTAATTCTCTCCACACATCTATGATACTGTGCTATCGACCCATTAACCATAGTACTTCTGTACCCTGTTAAATACAGTAAAGCCCCTACAAACTGCTTTCTATAAGTCTGAAATTATATAAATGAGCAATGCTTTAAAATATTGCATCGAATAATCACTTAGTTTGTTAAGGTTTGGTATGTGTATCTGTAGAGGGATCCACTAAAATGGGAGTATTTCCCCACCTCCTAAGATAATACTTCGGGAGTGAAAGCGAGCGGTTACTGCCCCCCCCCCCCCCCCTCCCTCCAACTTCAACATTTTTGGACTCGCTACCAGATCACTGAGAAATTCACACCGAAGCATGACGCTGAAATTGAAGGCTACCACCACGCCGTCTTTATCTTCACCCCCCTCCCCCCCGGGTCGTGAGATTACTCATCTATTTTGTAGGTTTGCCTCGAACAACTTTTATGGCACCGCCTGCTGGTCATTCCGTCTGACCCGCTGAACCCGGCCTCTTACACTTTCTCCTAAGGACACGCTCGTTTGTCCCGGCCGATAACGAGGGTTCGAGAAGGCCTCTCTCTCTCACCCTGTTTTGGAGACATCCGGGTATATATGCACCTACCCAAGGATTACCCACAGATTCGGTTAGACGACGCTTCCCCGAAAGGAGTTCGATTCAACATAGAATGTTTAGTGACGGTCGCAAGCCAGGGAAGAGCTAGACATCACACTCGTATCTTCGGATCAGAGAGAAGAATCTCGTGAGGCAACGTTAGCTTTTCTCAACCACCTTCGGATCAAGGATTGGAGAAGCCGTCCTCCCAACTTCTTCTGGTGACTTCTTGAGGGCAAGAGGCCCGATAGCTCGCTCAATCCGAGTTTGGAGAAGTCATCTCCCCCCCCCCTTCGAAGTTCGACCGGTAACGTCCTGGGACAAGACGCCCGATAGCTCGCTCGATCCGAGTTTGGAGAAGTCACCTCTCCTGCCTTCGAAGTTCTTCCGGTGACCTCTAGAAGACAAGAGGTCCGCATCTTGCTAAATCCGAGTTTAGAGAAAGTAACATCACCCTCTTCGGGTTCTCGGCTACACCCGTGAGTAATCAAGGTGACGAATACCTCCCCCCAAATTCGCCCCGCTTTACTCGGGAGGTTCAAAGGAATTAAATCGCTCCCTAGCATGAATCTCCAATTATAACCATTTAATAGCCTTGGTTATCCAATTAGTATTCGGAACCTAATTCCATCTTATTCATGTCCCTATAAATATACATATAGTTTGTGCCTTCTATTTAGTGTGTATTAAAATCTATTTTTGTCGTTGTGTTTGGAATATTGCTTGGTCACGCAGCTGCAGCTAAATATTCAAATCGCACTCTTAGAACAATAACATTTGTTGCCCGTGTGCGTATATTCCCGTACACTGGGCCATACTTCGACATATATATATATATATATATATATATATATATATATATATATATATATATATATATATATATATATAATTTGGCAACAGGATGTGGGGTCTTCCCTAGAATCCTCCCCACCTGATTTTGAAGTACTAAGTTCAATTAATAGCAGATGTATTAGCAAGAATATCTGAACACCAATATATTAGGACAATTTTCTTTTTGATTAACGGGTAACAACCAATTTTTAAGCCCATTCTGGTGTAGTTTATCCCTAGTTTTCCAAGTTCCTTAAAAGAGGATAGAAGCTAGGCGCTAATAGTAACCGCTATTTTTTGTGTCGTGAG
Organism: Ceratothoa steindachneri; assembly: GCA_963969495.1. Classification (NCBI taxonomy): domain Eukaryota; kingdom Metazoa; phylum Arthropoda; class Malacostraca; order Isopoda; family Cymothoidae; genus Ceratothoa; species Ceratothoa steindachneri. The sequence goes on along the minus strand of OZ018331.1, from coordinate 29,242,348 downwards.
TGAGATTCCTTAGTTAGCTATTTATTTATTCTTCTGAGGGAGTTCGCCTGATTTTTACTAGGAATTTTTAATAATTTTGTCACGGGTAGAATTTATATTTGTTTTGCGATAAACTTACAATAGCTCTGGTAGCTTTTTCGTGTGCAAAGGTCGAAAGTAGCATATCCGTGGTGTCTTCATTCAATCTCTTTCATAAGCAAGGGCCAATCATAGGCTTATCTTCGGAAAATTTAATCGCTTACGTCAAGGAAAAGGGACGTAACGAACGTGCAAAAAGAAAAGCACAGAGAGAAGGAGAAGAGAGAGAAAGAATTAGGCAGCATGAGAGAGAGATAAACCGTGACCAAGTCGAGATAAACTTCGTAGGATCTCGAAATGAACAGGCTCAAGTGCCCTCACTAAAACTCCCCGAATACAAGGATTGAACAGATTTTTGCTATTATTTAACGCACTTCGAGAAGATCTTCGAAGTGAACAATTGGGACTTAGAATCAAATGGTGTCGCTCGGCTACTTCCACTCTTGAACCCTTGTCTTCACGACATATCCATTTGGCTTCCTTTAGAGGCTACCCTTGATTATTCAACCCTAAAGGCAGAACTTCTTTCTGCTATTAACATGAATCCAGAATTTTATAGGGTTAGATTCCGCTCCACGCGAATACAGCCAGGCCAAACCTGCAGACAATTTGGGATTCACGCTTCGGCGTAACTTCCAATTCTGGCTGGATTCCGCGCAAGTATCAAATGATTATGAGTCTCTAATTGACTTCATTCTAAGGGATCAACTGATGTCGACCCTCCCTCGCGAACTAAGGGCCTTCATAGTGGAAAGAAAAACGTCCAATTTCAAGGAGTGGGTGGAAGAAGCCAACCTTCACTCTTCCAGTCACGACCTCTACTACAAGGAGGTCAATAAAAACCATCCCCCCTCGCTCAAACACAAGTTTTGGTTTAACCGAAGCTAACCCAAGGAAAACAACGGCTTCGTAAAAGTGAAACCGCCTCGAGAGCAAAAGCAAGTGAAGCCTCAAGTATTCCCCTCCACGCCTAGCAACTACCCCCGTAGACCAATTGTATGCTTTACGTGTGGCATCCCTGGGCACTTAAGTTACAATTGGCCCCAAAATTCTCAACTGAGGACCTCGTCCAATCACCAGGTCCACCAAATCTCTGCTGTCCCCTCGCCTAATCCGCTAGCCGCATCGCCAGCGGCCCCTGCTCCCTCCCTCCTCCCCAGATCAATAGGTAAATTTCCTGTTCAACAAGAATTCTCCCTGTGGGCTCTAGTTTGAAAATGGCTCAGTAAATGGTTGGCGGGTGTCAACCTTTGTTAGAGATACAGGTTGCACCTGTATAGTACTATCCAACAAACTACTACCCCTTCCCCCGTAAGCCCCCAGTATAACAGGTTCACGTTGTTGCATGACTTTTTAGGTCGTGCCACCAGGTTCACAGTAATACGGTGCCATATTCAGTGTTAGTATTTCACCGGGTGGGCTGACGTAGTCGCGGCCACAATAAAATTCTGCTCCGTCCATCCGACAGAGCGCATAGCTCTCCCAAAACCGAATTTCTCAGCCCGTCCTTACTAGGGCCTAAGCTAAGAAAGAAGTATCGCATCCAGCACCCCTATCGTCCATAGACGTCAGCCTCGCCACCAATGTTCAATTTGTTGAGGCGCAGAAGAATTGCCCTACATTACAACCCCTGTGGAACAAAGCAAGGAAGGAGACTGAAACGGTGCGAGGCAATCGAACGATCGAATCCACCGTGAAGAACGTGTTATTATACCGTTCTTCCTTTGAACCGCAGAGTCTCCCGACCTACGCGTTATGTGTGCCGAGAACGTATATCGAACTCGTTCTAAAGATAATTCATGATGGCCTAATGGCCGGACATTTCCGCCATAACAAAACGGCATACCGAGTTTTTAAATATTTCTTTTGGCCAGGCGCGGACAAAGAAATTATCGACTTCTGCAAGTCATGTGATCAATGCCAGAATGTCACCTCTAAAGGGCGTGTAGCCCCCGCGCCCCTTCAAAAGATCTCGAGAGTGTTTGAGCCCTTCGCCCAGGTCTCAATCGTCCTAATAGGCCCCATCCGTCCCCCGTCGAGCGCGGGACACTCCTATACGTTGAAGCCTTGTGTCTGGTCCAAACGGTGTGCGTAGAAGCAGACGATGCGTATCCCCTGTCGTCTGTTCTCCCCCCTCCCCAGCGGAGCCTAACTCCTACTTGGACGTAAACCCCAATCTCGCCCCTAATGAGAGGGCTCAATTCCTTGCCTTATTGGAAGGCTTTCCCGACGTCATTTCAGAATTCACGGGTTACTCAACCCAATTTACACATGAGATTCTCCTCACTGCTCAAGATGCGATAAGAACCAAGCCTTATCCCATACCCCTACATTTACGGCCGTCTTTCAATGCAGAGATCGAGCCCTTTTTGAAATTAAGAATAATAGAACCCACGTCGTGCGATTCTTGCTCCCACATTGTCATGGTTAGGAAGCCTGACAAGTCGCTTAGGATGTGCGTCGATTTTCGCAAATTAAACGCGGTTACACAGTTTGACGCGGAACCTATACCCCTAATCGACCAAAGTCTTCATGCCATCGAAGACGCGAAGTTCATCTCCGAGTTCGACCTCTGTAGCGCCTACCACCAAGTGCCTCTTTCAGAGCAATCAAAACGCTTTACTGCTTTCGCTGCTGACAAGGCTTTATTTCAGTTTACCTGACCTCATTTTGGGTTGGTAACTACTTGCAGAAGTTTTAACCGGATTATGCGCTGGTTGTTAGATGGCCTATCGAATGTGATGTTTTATTTCGATAACGTGTACGTCGCTACTCGTACCTGGGACCAACACTTACAGTGTCTGTGCGCGATTCTATCCCGGTTACGCGTACATCGTATAGTCCAGGGCTACTCAACTGGCGGACCGGGGTCCAAATCCGAAGTAAGAGTCAGTATGGGTGAATAAGATTGAACCGTCTCTCTATCTAATGAGTATTGAACACGAGTTACTGAGGGAAAGTAACACGTCAAAGATAATTGAGGAGCTTTCTGTTACCAAGTTTCGTAAGTGCTCCATGTGAGCCACGTAACTAGTTGGTGTGCACTCAGTTCAGCAAATGGTTCCAAGATTTTCCAAGGCAGCATAAATAGTCTACTGGATAAACTACTGTTATACCTGATGTTGTTCTTTAAAAAGCACTAAAAAGTGTACAAAATAAACCCCTCCTTCTTCAGTTGACTCCTCCCAGCCATACTAGAAGTTCTTTTAAATTCCTCAGATATTTTCTTCCCTCTCTGCAAAGGAAAATGGGGATGGGGTTCAGATACAATACATACATATACATATACGCAAGAGGGCCCAGCTCTTCCTTGTGCTACCGGCCGCGCAGCTCCTTTAAACCAGCCCTGATTATTACTGTTCATCATAATGAACCACTCCTGGTTGAAAATGATCATATTAAATTGATTTGGTTTGCCCGTTTCTCTATCATATTAAAAACTAACGTGACCTCAAGTTAGGTTAGCGTGAATTAGGTTTTGTTAAATAGTGCACTTTTCCTATTACAGTTCTTTTATGGGGCGTTTTTGGGGATACTTGTGTTGTTCTACACCGAAGAGCATTGATTTGCAGAGTCTAATCTGAGAAGAGATTTGATATCTCTTTCTTACGTCTTGCCCTTTGTTGCACTTCGTTGCTCTCTTAAGCCTCAGATCAGGCTTGTTTTAGAAACCATGTTATCCAAACAACAACAAAAATAAGTGTATAATTAAGTTTAGAACAATTCTTTATTTACTAAAAATAATTCTTACTTTCAATTCAGAGAAATACTATTATGATATTTGATAAGGACAACTCTGCGTGCTTTGGGAATATGAGGCTTAAAGGGCTGAGAAACCTTTTAAATGAATGGTGAGGACTGGAGAATAAAATTTGCCTCAGCTTCACTTACTTTTAAGAATGTTATCAAGGAAGCTTCCTGCAATCTAATGTCGCTGTACGAGGAAGGGGTAGTGGGACGATTTACATGCTAGGTTTTTGGAAGGATAAAGGGAATTTTATATGATTTTCTGTAATAAAACGAAGTACGATCGGCTAGCAATCGTGAATAAAAAAAAAAACGCAGAGAAAGGTAAGTATTAAATTAAGTTAAAAAAATTATAGCATAATAATAGTTATAAATTAAGAAAATAATAGTATAATAATAGTTATACATGAGAAAACCTTCTCTTAAATACTAACTTGGTTTGCAATATAATAATATATGAAACGTATGTATAGGTTTATCGTGCAATAGCGTACATTTATACATGATCTAATACAAATACAATAATAATATGATATAATAATATATAAGCGTACACATTACACAAAGCGGGGAGCCCCCCTAGTGTTGGCGTGCAGTAAGACGCGGCGGAGCGTCCCACACGTATCTTGTCTGCTGCAAGTGGGTGACGGTGGTCCTCACCACCCGTCGCCCGGCTGGGCGCTGGCGGCGATCAGCGCCGAGGGGGTGCTGTTCTCAGCACCTCCAGCAGCTCGTTTGTTGGGGTGTGGCGGACCACCTGGGGGGCTCTTGCCTCTCTCGCACTCAGTAGGGTGCCTCTTACAGGGTGAGGGGCTGGCGTTGGCTCTGGCCTGAGGCGGGCGGTGGCTGGGCAGGAGAGTAGGTAGTGTACCAGTGGGCACCGGGAGTGGCCGTCGCAGTGTTCCCACCTCCCTGCCACAAAGTAGGCGTGCAGCTCTTCCAGCGTGGAGTAGCCCAGCCTCACACGCTGTAGCAGCACGCCGTTCGCTCTGGGCTACTGGAAGGATGCGTTCAGTGGGCGATAAGCTGTGGCTGAAGTATACCACGCCGCTTGCCTCCTAGTTACTTCCCATTCTTGGTGCTGCTGGTGGGCGTTGTGGGCGACCCTGCGTTTGGCCTGAACATCGACCTGCTGCAGGCTGTGCGCACGGTCCAGGTGATGGTGGGGCCGTGGGCGGCTCGCTTGGCAGCCTCGTTGCCGCGCACACCAACATGGCTGGGAATCCAGGGGAGCCGGACACGCCTGCCCTGAGCTGCAAGGTCCTGCAGGGTGCATAGGATGGTGGTGATGAGGTGGATGTTGTTCCTGGTGTGGGTATGCTGCACCCCCGACCGAGAGTCCGTATGTATCACCATAGTGGCCTCCCAGCGGGGTAGAGCGTTTCATTCGGGGTTGTGCTCCCGTAGACCTACCCCAATCCATGGTAACCCACAGTTCGAGTGAGGTTATTCTCATTGAGGAAAAGAACTGTTCAAGAGCCCCTGAACAATGGAACCCTTCTGAATAATTTTAACAATCTGCAGAAGCATTCTCTAATCTTTTTTTAATTATTACCACTTGAAAACAGTACATAAACCCTAAAGAAGATACAAGGGGCGTTCAATAAGTTTTGCGAATCGGCAGGGCAAAACAGAGGAAGGGGGATGGCTGTTTGTGGGGGTGTTAGGACAAGTTATGACAAGTCAGGACCTGCAGCCGCACGATCCTGCCTCATCTATTTAAGAAGCAGTAACTAATCGCAGATCGTCAGTCACAAATTTTTGAACAATGGAGAAGGTTGAGCACAGCGCAGTGATCAAAGTTTTGACCAAGGAAGGCAAGAGTGCAAAAGAGATCCATGAAAGCATGGTTGCAGTGTACACCGACACCGCCCCTTCCTATGCAACCATTTCTCGCTGGAATAGGGAATTCCGCCATGGTCGTGAGTCCCTTGAAGATGAATCCCGTCCAGGACGCCCGTCAGACGTGATCAACGAAGACAATGTGGCCCGTGTGGAGAGGATGATCCTCGAAAATCGACGGGTGAAGGTCGAAGAAATCGAGCGAGAACTTGGAATATCACATGGAAGTGTTATCAACATCATCCACGATAATGTGGCCTGACCAAGGTCTGTGCCCGTTGGGTCCCAAGAAACCTCACGCCCCATGATCGACTTCAACGTCGTCAAAGTCCACAAGGCCAGAGTTGCTCAAGCTGACCTGCGCGAGTGCGGATTCGAGGAGCTCAATCATCCCCCCTACAGTCCAGATCTGGCCACTGGCGACTCCTTTTTATTCCGCCAGCTCAAGGCTGCACTGCGTGGACGCCGGCTTGAGGATGATGAAGATGTCCAGCTCTCCGTGCAGGAGTAGATTGAACAGCAGTCAGGAGATTTCTGGTTGTCGGGAATTCGAAGCCTCAGGGACAAGTGGTGCAAGTGCATTGAAGTCGAGGGTAGTTACATTGAAAAATAATAAAACACTTTTTCTCATATTTCGATTACTTATATCCAAATTGCAAAACTTATTGACCACCCCTCGTATCAAAAAGAAACTTCACCACTCCCTCCTAATCTAAGCATTCTTTGGGGGTGGAGATGGAGTCAAAACAAGCTATCATGACAATATGGTTGCCAATCCGTTTTTCTTTATAAAAGCCCTAGTATAAATTCCACAACATAAGTAAAGAGGGTACGATATATTATACATCTATGATATATATTTAAGATATTTTAGTTATATTATATAGAATATGCGCACTTTTTTGAATAAATAAATTTTTAAGAAAGCGAATTGATTACCATGGAGACATAAACGTTCTTACTTCTTAATATGATGTTCACTGATATCATATTTCCCTTCCGGAACCCTAATAATTACGTAGTTATTCATTTTTCAAAATATGTCATTATTTTGCTAAATTTGAATCTTTCCCAGCCATTTTCCTATTCCCTTCAACTTTTGGCCTACTATTAGCCTGACTACTTAATCAGGGCTGTGTCTTTAGTTTAATTCTTACAATGGCGTGTGCTGGTTGTTCTAGGTCGCAATACCAACTAATACATGAAGTCTTTGCTGACGATCTTCAGGTCCTAGAAATATATAGAGCTTACAATATAATCTCGCGAGTTATTTAATGTCTTACTTGTTGCAGGAATTGTAAATTTAGCCAAGATCGAAATTTCTTTTATGGTAATATAATTGCACTGGATTTAAAAGCCTCTTGTTTTTAAACTTTTCTGCCGAAAACTGTTTTTTTATCGAGAAGCTGAGGAAAATATTGTAGTAATTGTTAAGATTAGTGGCCCGCGATTTTCGTAGCGATTATTACTAAGGAATATTACTAGATCATTAAAAATTGAAAGGGGAGGGGGTGAAACCCCCCAAATTATAGTGAGGTATGGGGTGAAGCCACCCATTTTGAAAACCCTTCAAAATGATATATACTACACAATGATGCGCCCCGTCAAAACTCACAAATGGCTAAGAAAAATCGTGCGCCACTAATCTTAACAATTAACAACATCGTTAGGGCTAGGTTAGGTCTGGTTCTGGATCTTTTAAATGAATTTTAAAAAAATGTATTTTTCTTGTGCAATTATACTTGGACCCTAGGTCGATTCTAGGAGGAGTAATGCATTTCGGAGAAAAACGAATGTCATCTGCAAAGTACACATAAACCTACATAAGTAAAACACATTTTTAAATTCATAAGAAAATATGTGTTAAATGAATATTTATCCAAACATACATTTAAAAACCTCAAAATAAAAATAAAAAACTCCAAAGGGGTAACGATTGAATTTTCTTTTAATTTTAGGTCATTTACCTTACCCTAATCACTTTGGCAATTTTGATTAAGAATGGCGCACGCCCGTTAGACTACTAAGGACTGTAATACTTCTTTCGTATCGATAGAAGTGGTGTCTATCATACTTTATAAAGTCACAAAATGCAATATTTCAACGCAATTTTTCGTCTTCAACGCCATCCTAAATCTTTCTGTTACGGCGCTCGTGTTTTTAATGTTAATATTAGTTAATTGGTATTTTCTGAACAACGATGTTGAAAGTTAGTGGTAGTAAGGTATTTAAGCATTTTATGTATAATTTTATGTTCGAAAAGAAGTTAATAAAATTTGATTTATCATCACACAAAAGGATTAGATCCCGAACATAAAATTATGCTCAGAGAATTCGCCTGACGGATGTGTGGGAGTGAACTTACGATTAAAGACCAATTTTATTTTCGTTATCATAGAAACCTAATTTCCAGAGGCAATAAAATGTGTCTGTTGCATCGACGCGGAGTTTTAAAAAAATAGAAAAGCAAAAGTTCAGAGTAACCATGTATTGAGTTAGCAAGTTATCTAAACATGTTTAGTTTTTCTAATTCTACAGATTTACGAAACAAAATCACCACCAGATCGTGTTACTAAGCATGCTTAAATACCCTGCTATCCCTAACCTTCTACATCGTTGTTCGGCAAATAAGAATTAAAATGAGCGTAAATTTGTCCCTCTCATGGCATTTCAAGATGTGGTTGGAAGAATTCTTGAGTTGCACAATCGGGTTAAAATATTGGCTGAAAAATACAGTTGACACTCAGTACAAGTGACCAAGCAAAGCTGTACAATGCAAAACACGTACCTACAATAATTTTGCGTCAAATCCTTGTTTAATGTGACGTCATCATAATTGAGCGAGAGGAAAATACGAAAATTAAAACTGTAATTATAATATTAATAACATCGGCTGAATAATCCTCCTTCACACTATATTTTAAGAACGGGATTTTTGGGCCTGGATTCAATATTCTTTTCTCTTATTTTTTATGTAGAAATTGACCTAAGCAAAGGGTAAATTTCAGAAAAAATAAATCCCCCGACACACTCCTTCTCCTATATACTGTAGTTCCCTCTCTGTGTTCAATTAATTTTCCTCCACACCGATTCTTTAGACTGCTTGGTGACCTGCCGAATCTTCCGCAATGTAAAACGCCACTCTTGCATACATCTTCCATCTCATCCCGAATCCCCCCCCATCCAAAGAAAGACGGATTATGAGTGCATAAAATCCGTACCTCTTCGCCACCCACCACCACACCCCTTCCTATTCTCCGTCATAATGACAACGCTGCCAATACCTCTAGGATGTTACACAGCTAATTGCGAGTTCATTCACCTCAAACTCTGGCGGATCCCTCCTCCCGGTCTCCATGCGACATAAATCATTAGCAGAATCACAACCATTATTTTTTGACTCCTCCTCGTGTAAGAATTCCACCAAATCAAATGGTTTTATATCTTACACCTCTATCCAATACCTCCAGCAGTGCTTCCTAACAATTCATAATATTTTGCTATCCGCAATCTTTCCCCAAGAATGCCGTCATGCCTCGTCCTTACTTTTCTCAAACCAGTGAAAGACTCTCTAACAGACACAAACTACCGACCAACTGCGCGTACTCGTCGTGCCTTTGCATTTTTTGTAGCGCATCGTGAATGTCCTCCGGCCATCTAATGTGGTACCTTAAAAAACAGGAACTCCTTCTCAATTTGTGTTTCGCCCAAATCGTTCAACACTGGACCCCATTACCTTTATGTACTAACCATGATATTGACCTTGCCTTTCAAGAAGAGATTTCGTCAGCACAAACTTCTTTGAATTAGAAAAGGCATATGATATTTACTGGTGGCGCTGGATTCTACAACAGTTGTATAACATTACTTTTTTTATATGCATTTTCCGGAAAGACCGTTCCTTCTTTATTGGCCTTCCAGATGCCAGCTCTTAGAAATCTGTACAGCATGAGGGTGTCCACTAAGGAAGCGTGCTTAGCACTACTCTTTTTATACTAGCCACCAGTTCATTATCATGACATATCTTATCGCCTGTGTTGTCTGGCCAGAAAATGTGGTGTCAATTAGAGCAGTCAATGGGTAAGATAACATTCAGGATTAGTGTAAATGAGGAATACGAGACAATAATTAAGCGGTTAATTGCCGGATATAATATGAAGCTTCCATATAAGGAAATTAGAACTAAGGCTGTCTACCCTAAATGGATGTCAGATAGAACTAACCATTATATCGACATTCTTAGGGAAATTTATAGGAAATAAATGCCTAAGGGCCAAGTAAGTCAGGAAGACACTATACTAACTCGAGACATTAAAAAATTAATCAGGGCAGCAAAGAGAAATTATGAAATTAAATTGGTAAATGAGGCAAAGTAAGATCTCAAAGGTTTCTTTCAATTATACAGAAGTATAGGCCCACTTAAAACTAAAGATTGGAGAGTTAGTGAGGGATAGTGATGCAAAGGCTAGGATGTTAAATAAGTATTTTCGTTCACTATTTACACTCACTGATATTCTAATTGTACCTGAGGTGTCCTTGATCTTAGGGGTAATGGGGTGGGGAAATTAGAGTATATTTTAATTACGAAGGAGATTGTTTCAAAAGAAATGAATAAAATTAAATTTAGTAAAGCATCGAGCCTTAATGAGATTTTCTTCGGATTTTGAAAGCCTCAAAATGCGCCAAGTGAACCCTTAGCATGTCTCTTTCGAAAATCGTTGGAGACTATCATTGCACCCACTGCATGGAAGAAAGCTATGATTGCAAAGACCTTCTTGAAAAGTGTAGTACTGCCAAATATTTTAAATCCAACAGCAATTATATGTTGGAACAACAAAGAAATAGATGAACAAACAAAAAAATATATAAAACTTAATCTGGAAAAATATTTTCGGAGCCCCAAGTTTACTCCATCTGAGGTACTACAAGGAAAATGAGTAGCATCATCCTTAGTCACAATAGACAAAATTAGGGGGGTATAAACATACACGGGGTGATGAAATTAACTTTGTAAAAAGACACTGCGAAAAATGTATACCCAAAAGGACAATGGGAGAAATATATACCCAAGGGATTGATAAAAAGTTGCTAAATACAATGGAAATATATATGGTCTATCTAAAAATTGACGAACGAATTAAGGACGATAGAAAATTATAGATTTAGATACTGGGCATAGCTAGAAAAAATAAACAAAAAAACAGACCGTTGAAATATACAAATCAAACAAGATTAACTTACTTACCATTCCCCGGCAACTGCATCATAAAGGAACAAAGCTTAAGTGGTTGATTCTCAGATTATATAGGAAGTTGAGTGCTAGTAGGTGGAGTGGACTACGTGTTTGGTGCTAGTGTAGATAATGTGTGTGAAAGAGATGCAATTCTGGTTACACATGGTCTGATTAAAGTGGGTTTGTGCGAGGTACGAAAGGTTGATTGAAAGGTGTGCTTTCCAGAATGGAGTTAGTTAATCAGCGCCAATCCTTCCATGATACTGGGAATATGTGAAAAGCCTAAAATATGAGACATGCTTGATGTCTGTGGATGTGCTGACGGTGGAAATTTGCACGGAGTAGGATTTAATGATCGTTTTTAAAACCAAACAAAATAATGAAAAATAAAATCGATTTAAACAGAATCAATGATCAATGATGTTTAAAGAGAGAAATTGGTGTGGGGATAGTTAGAGGAAAGATAGATAGAAGTATGTGTAATTAAGAGAGAGTTGTATGTGCCAGGTCGTCTGGCAAGCGCAAAATTTTTAAATATTTATATTGATGAAAAATGTTTTAGCGTTTCAGCCTTTGTTTTCGTTTCTGTTTTAGCAGTTCAATTAATCTTGGATAATTGCCAATGCAGTTACTCTTCTTGATTCTTTGTATTTTTGTTAATGATTATTTAAAAAACTTATTAATGTGTCCTCTTCGGATCTTTTTATATTACTTTATTTAATTGTTCAAACTTTGTAATTTACTCCTTTCAATTATTCATTATGTATTAGAATTTTCTATTTTTGTGTCAACTTCGGATCATTTTTTTTTTAAATTAAGGTATGTCCTCTATGGATCTTTGCTTGAGTTTTATTTGTCTTGTTCTTTATTTTTCATTATTGTCTAGTTAAATTATGTTTTATTTTCCTTTTTATTATTTCTTAGGTATATATTGGAATTATTTCTGTCCGAATCTTTAGCTGGCTGCTTTTGAACGCCTGCTTAAAGTGAATGTTCGGGTATTCATCGTCAGGTAGTCTTAATTGGTTCGTGATTTCTTCTGGTATAATTTGATGTATTTTATCCCACAGAGTGATTGCACGCTTGTGTAAAGTCACGTTAATCGGATCCACATCGCTTACTTCATGTAGCAACGCCGAGGGGAGACGGTCCCAAAGAGTTACATTCGACATATATCTCAGAGCCGTGTTCTGTACATTCTGCACTTCCCTTAGCGCTGTAACACTCAAGGTGTATGTGGGGATGACGGTATACCAGAGCAGCGGTCTCACAAGCGCTAGATATAGTTTCCTTTTGTTCAATGGTGAAATTAATCTAAAACGGAAGAAATATCAGAGCACCTTTTGGCTCCTATGTGTTTTATAACTAATCGTTGGTATTTTTAGGCCTAGTGCCTTGCCGTCTGTGAAGTACTGGCAACGTACAGCCTCCGCCACAACTTCCCTCGTTCGCCTGTGTCCCATCAGAATTATTTTGAACTTGCACATGTTCGTCTTGATTTTATTCCTCCTTTCATAGTTGTTGACTATAGCAATTTCTCCTCCTGTTCTGTTGGCCACATCTCTTGGATTAGGGTAGTCGCTCGTCACGATCTGTGTGACATCGTTTGCCAGTTGTATGTATTGAGAAAAATCGTAGGCAGGATGTTGGAGGTTGCTGGTAAATATCGCGCATAACGTGAGGCTCAAACATCCACCCTGTGACACCCCTGCTTCCAGGTTAAAGAGCTCTCCTTTGATGCCGTTAATGCTGACCATGGCCTCACGATTATCAAGGTAGCTGCACAGGATCTTTGTCATGCCGTCCTCCATACCAAGGTCGTAGATTTTACTTTTAGGGCTCGGCACCAAGACCTTGTCAAAGGAGGAGGCCATGTCTCTAAGTACGACATCTACATTATTACCCTTGGCCTTTGCAACCGCGTTCTTCTCTGTCATGAGGGCTAATGCGGTTTCTGTTCTGAGCTTTTTTTCTAAAACCGTATTGTTGAACGTTATACAGTTCGTTAATCTCCAAATATTTCGTAAGTCTGGTGCTCAGGAACTTTTCAAAAAGTTTACCGATCAACTCCAATGGGGTGATCGGTCTATGGCTACTTATCGCTTTTTATGCTTTCTAGGCTTCAACAAAAATATCATCTTAGCCTTTTTCAATGACTCGGGAAAGTGGCCAATATTCATGTAAGCGTTGAAAATGTTTAAAATTGCTTGATTTACGTTGGGGGTGCGTTTATATGGTGAATCTTCGTAATTTTGGTCAACCCCCTGAGCCTTTTGATTGAAACTCTTCAGTGCAGTTTCGTATTCTTCGTAGGCCTACCCTCCTCCCCGAGCACTGCGCGTACGGTCAACCAGAAGATGAGGTGTGAGTTTTTCACCCAGCTCTCTCAACCTTGTATCAACTTCATCTTTGTAATCTCCATCAAATTCTGCGTTCTCCGCGTCGCTGATACTCAATCTTTGCTTCCAATAGTCTCTGAAGTGACGCTCCACGTCCCTCTATTGATTTCAGCTCCGTTGATCGCTATATTTATTCTTTCCCTTGGAGGGGTTCCTATTAGTTTTTTAATTTGACCCCGAATTTTTTTCGGATCACTTTCAGTGTCTAGGTTGCCAATTAAGTTGTCCCATGTCTCCTTGAATTTCTCCATGATGAGAAATTTGATTGTTTCTCTCAGTTCTGGTAGCTCTCTATAGCGTTGGGATGTGTTACCATACAAGTTTATCTCATTGATAAAATCTAATCGGTCCATTTTTTCTGTAATTCCTCTATCCCACCTCGGGGCCGGGAGAGTTTTAAATCTAGTCCATGGGATAGCGTGACGGTCGGCCTCCTTTGATTGCTCCACTATATTGTTAAGATGATGGTCTATCTCCTCAATCAAAGCGGCTTCCAGTCTATTTACCTCTATACTGCTTAAGTGGTATTTATAAGCTTCCCAATCAGCCCTGTTCAGGCATCTCCGTTTGGGTATTTGCACCTGTATTGGTGAGGTTAACAACGTAGTTATCATGCTGATATGATCCGATGGTATGTAAGGACACGGCACTGTCACTTGGTTAAGAACAAAGTTGCTGTTAGTCAATACAACATCAGGTGTTGTTGAAGATCTTCCTGGTAAGAATGTGGCGACATATGGACCTACTCTCTACATTATGTTCCTCCTAATTAGAAGGCTCAGTTAGTTCCCCACTCCATTTAAAGCCGTAGTATATCCTGCCTCTCTGCAGCGGGCATTGAGGTCTCCAATTAAAATTGTTGAAGGGTTTCTACGGAATAGACGGATGAAATTGGGAACTGGCAAATATGAGCGTCTAGGTGGTTGATAACCGACTGCCACGACAAGTTAATCATAGGTCATCTTGATCTTCACAGCCAGGTAAGACTCTTCCAAACCTTGAATTTCTTGGGATTTTATTCCTTAATTGCGACGCCATCGAATCTCTCATAATTGTATATTTTAATATACTCTGTTCGCATATCGACGCCATGTTCGGAAATGAGGATGATGTTTGGGTCCAGGTTCCCAATAATCTCGTTGTATATTCTTTTTTATTTGTCCATCTGTTAACATTGAGGGAGAAGATTTTCAATTTTCTGATGTATCTTTTTGGCTGTCCATGATTTTTACTTCTTATGTGGTTGTTTAGATTTATTCCAGTTTTCTCGTGCTGGTGATCTTTTCCTCCCGTTTCTCTTTTTTTTAAAATCTCATGTGCGAGATTAAAGCAGGATTCCTCGGTTATCACGATTATTCCTTGTTTCAGAGTAGCTGACAAGTTATCTTCATTTATGTCCGCTTCATAGTCATATTTATACTTCCCTTTAATGATCCCTGAGATAATGTCAGCTGATTTCGAGACTTTAGGTAATGGTGCAGACGGCGAGCATATATCCTCATGCCTATTTCATCAGTTGTTTCGCAGATTTTTGATGTTACAGTGTTGTCCCTTGGGACGGTCTCGTTTTTATTCTCAGTTAGCGTTGAAGCAGTGGCGATTCCTTCTTCATTAGTGGAGCGTGATTCCGTTTGGGAGACACTAGGTGTCGGCATTTTAGGTCTATTGAGGCGGAGCTCTCTAGATGAGGAGCGAGATCTTGGGGTAGCGTCTTTTATTGTTTTGAGTTGGGCCTGGAACAACTCCCCTGACGGAGGATTGTCCGGAAACCACATCGGCTTAAGCCCGTTGTGAATCAGCATTTTGTTAATTTCGGGAGCGTAATTACCTGGTTTGATAACATTTGCAAAGTGCGCGTGAAGGATGCACATTACTAAATCAGGTCTCATTTCCGGGTCTATGTTCAAGAGCGTCTTACTCTGTTTATCCGTTTTAGCTGCTTGTTCGTATGTTGTAGTAGCCTTCTTGTTTCTGTCCTCTATAGCCTGCTTTTTCTTATATGCCACTATGGATTCTTTAGCGGACAGGCCATGGATAGGGTACGGCGTTGGTTTCCACAATTTATACATTTTTTCTGAGTGCTCTTACACTCTTTCCATGTGTGATCCTTACCGGCGCATTCAGAACATACTTTACCCTCGAAAGGGCACTCCTTTGTAAGCTGCTTCTCTAGGTCATTACACGAGAAGCACTTTTGAACCGGAACAAACACTTAAGCTCTAGACAGAATGCAGAGACTTCTGAATTGAAGATCATAATCTATTTTCGCAAGCTGTGTTTGCCATCTCGGTTGTTTGATATGTCACTTTAAAACGTGACTATATCCCTCTCCTTCACGGTTCTTAAATTTGTACACTTCGTTGATTTTGGCTCAAACTTGCTTGGACTCAATTTCATCTTGCATTTCTTGAATAGAGTGCGAACCGATGTAAGGGTTTATGCGTCGACAGACGATCCATCGCTGAGCGGCCACTTGAGGGGGCACCTTAAGAGCGAGGCCGATCTCCTCGAATTCTTCTTTCGACTTCGTACTCAGTATCTTGTCAATATCATGGGTTGTGTTGCATATGGCTGGGTAACCATACGTCTGCCCCTTAACTCGGCAAAGCGCAATTCCAAGCTTTGAAAAAGCGAGTTCAAACACTTTTCCCTTGTAGGCTTCTGAAGGCGCTCAATCACCTAACAGGCTCTTTTTGTTGGGCGGTAACCTAATACTATTCACTGAGTTCTCCTTTATCTGCTCTACCTATAATCGTGTGTAACAGGGTCCACCTACCTGCCCTGACCACTCCACCTCTACTGGAGTCTCTTTCTTCGCGCCCCCTGTAGGGCTTCCTTCGGGGGTTCGGACACGTCACAAGAGAGGCGGTTTCTACAGACCTTAATTAGCAGAAAAGTTATCCGAACTCGCGATGTGATGCGCGTTCGCACGCGCGCGAACGCACAGGTATCCGTGGAATAGGTTGTGGGACTTAGGAGCAAAATAAACTCCTTCACCCACAATCCGTATTGGAAAATTCGCTGGCAGCAGTAGAAACCTACCGTACAGTTTTCCTCTTTTTTCTAGGCAGGGGCAGGTATCCAACTATGATATATATATATATATATATATATATATATATATTATTATTATTATTATTATTATTAAAAAAGTCGAGGGCGGGCGTAAAAAGAAAAATAATAAATACCTTAATTAATTTCTTTATATTAATTTTTTTATTAATTTTAAAAAATCATTAATAAAGAGAAATCAAATAAAATAAGTTTCGTTCTTTAAAACAAAAATTTTGAAATGTCTCTATCCATCTTTGGTTTAAGAAGAGGGATGTAGCACAGATTCTAAGTGGCGCCATGGCGTAAATTAGAATTTATAACACCATTTAAATTACCTAAGCTTTATTTTCATTACTTTATTTTTTTTACATTGCAATGCTCCCTTTATTTATGTTTTATCAATCAGCTAAGATGAGATAGACATAAGGAAAATAAAAACTATAATTCCAAGTGACTTTCTTTCCCTTTACTTATCAGCACATCAATACGGCAATGAATAAACGGAAACATTATAAATCGTGAAGAAAAGTGAGAAAAGAACCAGATTTTATTAGAGACAAATTTTTCTGTTGTAGACGTAAATGCATTAAAGAATATTCCTAGGATCAATATTTGACATAGGTCATAACAAAAGTTTTTTATAGCATCATTTGAAGAATAGCAGTTCCACATGAGTCGGGTACCGCTATTCTTCAAAAGGATAAAAATGGTACTCCTATTGTTAAAAAGATAGTTAATCGGGCGCTACTTTATCATGGGGTCTACAAGGTCATTTTCACACTATGGTGGAGTCACGGTGCCTTTTTATTGACCATGTGACACATAACTGATCAATATAATTTAAGTCTATTCTTTTAATTAAAGAGACAAACTTCGTATATCATTTAGGAAGGCCACAAACTGCATCATTTCTTAGCACTTTCCAGCAAAAGTGACCAAGGTATAACTGGAAAAGCTCACTACTTAGGCCTCTTATTTTCTTTAGAATTGTTGTTTTGACATCCAACCATGATCCTTAAATGGCCTGTGAGTGTTCCTCCTGGCACTGGATCCACATAATGTTTTTGATGATCCACCGTTAGAAAGTTCGAAGCCTTTCCTGTTAGAGTCACTGCTGTATTCAAGGGCAAAATTTTGCACTAACTCAAAGAGGCGCCGATAATAGTGAATTTTCCGTCAGAAAAACTTTGGTATAATTTATTTTGACTTCACTTTTTTCTAAAGTATTTAATAGTAAGAGGCGTTTAGGCAACCATGGATCGAAGCATATTTGAAAGTCAAATTAGGCCGTTATTAATCTAAGACACTTCCAGTGCTTACATGGATGAAAAGTAAAGAATTGATTACGTGTGAAATGAAATGTTCAGGTTGTTATATTGTTATGAATTGAACGAAATTTGTTTCAAATTGGGATAAACATATTTGAAAGGGTCAAAATAAAGTTTGTAAAAAATACAAAAAATAAATAGTCAATTAAAAAAATATTAATTCGCTTTTACTTCTAAAATCACCCCTCAGTTATCCGTTATGGGTTGAAGCCGCTAATCTTAACAATTACGGTTAAGGTAAGGCTATAGCGTTCGAGGCTTGTAGTGTGAGCACGAATCCTCTCCGCCATTAAAATATTACTTCATGACACTATCATACCGATATGAAGGTGTATGATACGAATTATTACTATAAATCACTTGCATTCATCTTATTCTTGTTGTGAGCTAACCTTAAATTATATTGGTTTTTTGTTTAATATATTAAAATTTTATTAGGATATATAATTTGAATTAGTTAGTGTAAAATTAAAAATTCTATTAATATTTTAAAGATCACTAAAGATTTTGACTTTTATTTAATTAAAGACCTTTAATATATTTATTCTTAAAATTTACAGCAGACTTAATTATTTTAAAAAATATAGATTTCTATATTACGGAACACCATCCCGCACACGAAGGCAGCAGAATTTCACGTGAAAAGTCGAAGCTGAGAGCATCTCATTTTTGGAAAAGGAGGAAAAGCCAAAGGCAAGGGAGGCTCAAAACGCCAAACTTTTTTGCCTCATCAGCCTTACGGGGAGAATTCTTTTACGAATTTAATATAGGCACACAGAAGACTTGATGTCGTGCTAACCCCCCCCCCTCCCACTACGGAGTCGCGAAGCTGAAATGAACTGATCTGCCACTCATCTAGTCTCGCCACAACTATGTCGGTCCACTTTGATAGACATAATTGGGGACGTAAAGGAAAGCAGGTTTGAGGATTAGCCCACTGTGGAACTCTACGGAAGAGACCGCCCGGTTACGAGGCGATGCTGAAAGCTTTGGGGAAGAGTTCGCTCTAATCTCTAAGGGTAACTTCCGGCCAGGACCACAGGGGGACATACAACCGTCCCTGTGTAAGTTGGAAACAGCATCGATATCCAAACCCCAGATGGGGCGGCACCCCCGGGGGGTGGTAGTTGATTCTATCACCACCCATCATCAAGTCCGCCACTCATCACCCATCTGAGGGGCCTCGCCCGGGTCCACCTTCCATCATTCACCCCCCCCCATTTGGCAGTTCAGTTCACGTAAGCTTAGTGATGAAGTAGCGGGAGTCACCAACTACCCCAATTAACAACCCAAGAAGAGAGAAGGAGCACCAATTTGAAGACACACCAATCACCCATATCAAGAGCGAACGGAGACAAACTATCAACTGGACTGAAGGGCCACTCTTGTGAAGAGATGGCCCAGGACCACACGACCAGGATTCCTCTGCGGGTTGTCGACGGACAACCCAAACCCAGCAGAGAATCCACTTTTGAGGCCGTGTATGGAGCACTGGGCATAGCCATGGTTAGGCTCCTGGATATCCCCTCAGGTTATATCGCCATTTGCGAGAGGGAGAAGGATATCGAGGAGATAACCAAAGAAAAGGCTGTAGAAGCGCTGCGAACCATTGGACTGCAGCCAGCAGTACCCCCCCAAATTCTGGCCCATAGGAGCGTGGTGTGTCGTCGAATCGACCCATGGATTGGGCAGCATACCGCAGAGGAGATCCGAGAGGAGATTGAGCTTCGGCAAGCCTGGGCCAAGGTAGCCGAAGTAATTAAGTTTCTAAATAGGAGGGACGGCGGTGAGTACACGCATGTGTTCAAGGTGGTCTTCGCGGAGACCTCCATGGCACATAAGGCCAAAAAACAGGGTCTGCTTATGTTCAATGCGAAGATCAGCGGCGAACAGGTAGAAAAGGGGGAATACACCCCAGTACAATTCTGTTTCAAATGCTTCCAGATGGAATCTCACCCCACCAAAGACTGTAAGGAGCCCCAAGAATCCTGTTCCAAGTGCAGTCAGAAGGGCCACAATTGGCGCAACTGCGACAGCAACACGGTAAAGTGTATAAGCTGTGGGCAAGGTCATAGGACTATGGCCATGTCATGCCCCGCCAAGAAAGAAATTATGAGAAGAAAGCAGGAAGCCAAGAAGAATGAGGAGACGCGTAGAGCGAACACGTCCTACGCCCAGGCGGCTAAGGCGGCCATCTCCGAGGTGGACGCCAAGAAGACATATCTGAAGATAGAAAACGAGGGTTCCACCAAAATAATGACATGCATCCTCCATGCACATGTCATGAACTTGGCACGCCCGGGCACATTTGCAAAAGTCCTGAACCAAATGTTGGCTAAGAACGGTATGGATCAAATGTGGTTCCCGGACAACCCACCCTCGGGGGACGTGCTGCACCTGCAGATGGCCCCGAAGGAACAGAAGGAACAGAATTCTGCAACTACGACTCTAACAAACACAACCAAGAAACCTAATAATAAAGCACGGAAAGTAGCAGTCGAGGCAACAACTCCTGCTCCCACCCATGGCAAACAAGTATCGGCTGAAATCGACAACCCAGATAATAGCAGTTCTTCGGAATCCTCAGATTCCTCAGACACTGATACGCCCAAACCCCAGAATAAGAAAGATCAAAAGAAGAGAGTAAAGAAAATAAGGGCGAACTATATCAACCTTAGGATATACGCCTGTGAGCAATTCCCCTTCCCGGAGGAGATGGAAGCCAGGAGCATATTCCAGGGCATAAGATCTAAGATCTACAAATGGGAATATGACTCAGAAGTAGATCCCGAGATTGTGGAGGAGGCCCTGCTCGCGCAAAATGTGATCCTGCATCACAGCACATGCGAGCAAATCTCCAACGCTGAGTTTAGAAAGAAGAGAAACGGGAGGAAAAAGAACGTTACCCAGAAACACTAAGCGGCAAATAGATGGAGAGAGTAAGCAACAGAATGAGGATTCTGACACTCAACGTGAATGGATGGGAGGAGAAAGCCACGGCATATGGTAACATATTCCGTGTGCACGACCCCGACATCATTCTCATCACGGAG
Organism: Ceratothoa steindachneri; assembly: GCA_963969495.1. Taxonomy (NCBI): domain Eukaryota; kingdom Metazoa; phylum Arthropoda; class Malacostraca; order Isopoda; family Cymothoidae; genus Ceratothoa; species Ceratothoa steindachneri. The sequence goes on along the minus strand of OZ018331.1, from coordinate 29,221,614 downwards.
CACGGTATCGACACTACAGCTGGTCGCATTAAAATACCGGGCTACAGAGTGATCATGAAGAACCATTCCCAGGAAAGGTTTGATGGTGCTGCAATAGCTGTCAAGAGGAACATCTCCTTCAAACAACTACCAGAACTCGATGAGTCCTTCGTGGCAATCGAGGTACACACCCTGGTCGGAGACCTCGTGATAGCTGCAGCATATCAACCCCCTCGACGAGCATATCTCCCGTTATGCAACTTCTACACACTGTTCGGGCACCGCAGAATGGCATTCTTAGGGGGAGACCTCAATGCCAGATGCCGTGCGGCAGGCTATGGTAGCACCAACGATAGAGGCCGAAACTTGGAATTGATTATGGGAAGGAAAAACATTCAAAGGATAGGGCCGGATTTTCCGACCTATATCACTTCCCGGTCAGCAACTAAGCCTGACATAATCTTAACAAGTGAAGGCTTTCCTTTCAACTACCATAGTGAGCCAGGCCCAGCAGTCCCTAGTGATCACATTGCGATTCTCACTACGATATCTCTCGCACCAATCCAGCTCCCAGCCCCTCTCCGGAAAAACTACGCCATGGCCAACTGGGATCGTTACAAGCAACGACTCAGTGACTATGCGCCAGCTGACCTCAGCACGGCATCGTTAGAGGAGATCGACAGGGAGTTGGAGAGGATAACAACGTCCATACTAAACGCGGACCGCGAGAGCATACCCGTTACAGGGTATTAAACACCTCCTCAGCCCAGATGGACAGAGGAGATGAGAGATATCGCTCGCGTTCACAGGGAAGTGTTCGAAGAAGTACGACGGGAGGGTCCCAGCCGGGAAAGGAGCTTGCTGCTCCGACGCCTAAGCTCAGAGCTTAGAGAGGCTATCAACCTCCAACAGGGGGAAATATGGAACAACTTGATAGCCAAAGTCGACAGCGAACTTAGCCCGGCCAAGTTCTGGCGCCAAGTCAGGAACTTAAAGGGACTTACACCAAGACCCAAGACTCGGATAAAGGAGAACGGAGACTACATTGAGAACCCGGCGGTTCTCGAGGATATGTTCAGGAACTTCTGGAAAAACGTTTTCAGGATTACACCCGAGGAAAACGTTGAGTTCGACCAGGAATTCGAAGGCCAACTGATTGAACAACTTAATCAGGAAACGCATCGCACACACCCACTACAGCAAGTCAACGAAGGCAGGGAGATGGCGGGTCACGGACGTCCCATAACATCAGAGGACGTCAAGGCCACTGTAAAAGCCTTTCGACAAAAGGCACCAGGCTGGACGGGTATTACCAGAAACAACTTGGTTAACGCCCCACAGCAGATCATTCAGGGAATCGTTAATATCTTCAACGCTTCCCTGAACACGGGCTACTTCCCGGAAGGTCTCAAGATCGCGAAAATGATCTTCATACCCAAGGGAGGCAAGCCCCCTGATCAACTGGTAAACTACAGGCCAATCGCCCTGCTGGAGTTCATTGCAAAAGTCCACGAGAGACTCCTAGCTGACAGGCTTCAACAACAACTTGCCGAGCTGGGAGCCCACAACCCTCAGCAGCACGGGTTCCGCAAGGGTCGAGGAACGGAAACAGCCCTCGCCCTTCTTGCGGAGAAACTCGCTTGCAGTAAAGCTGAGAGGCGGTACGTAGACGTGGTGCTGCGTGATGTTAAGAAGGCCTTCGATAAGGTTTGGCTGAGAGGATTACAATACAAGATCCTCAACCTCCAGCTTAACCCACTCCTGGAAAGGATCCTTTGCAATTACATCTCCGATAGGAGAGCCCGAATCTCAATCGAGGGCTGCAAAGGACCCGAATTCGAACTAGAAGCGGGAGTTCCACAAGGCAGCTGTCTCAGCCCTCTGCTGTACCTCGTGTACACGATAGACCTGCCTGCTCCAGTGAGGTACGATTCGATGTATCTGCAGTATGCAGACGACATCACCCAAATCGTCCTGAGTCCATTCAGGAACTCTGGAAGCCAGGCGAGGGCGACAGCTGTCGAAATAGATAATATCAATAGATATGAAAAGAAGTGGAAAATAAAGACCAACCGCCAGAAGTTCACGATCATTCCAATGAACCGCCGAAAAACTGATGACATCGTCGTCAACAATGAACTATATCCGTACTCCAACGAGGGTAATGTCCTGGGCTTACGACTCTTCAAATCTGGTTATAAGACCCACATAAATACCAGAGTCTCCCTAGCCAAACGAGAGCTGAAGAAACTTTACCGCTTCAGAGGCCTCAGCGTGCCTAACATCAAGAAGCTGTATATGGCCCTGGTACGCCCAGTCCTGGTGTACCCGGCCGTGATCACGCAGATGGCAAGCTGTACCTCTCTCAGAATGATGCAGAGAGTGCAGAATAAAGCCACGCTGCTGATCACAGGCACGCGAAGGATCGACCGTACTCGGCAAACGACTCTCCACCAGAGAGTCGGTCTAAAGCCGATCAATACGGAGATCCAAAGGCTAGGGAGAAAGGCATGGGGCAGGATTGATCAGACAATACTCCCGAATTTAAACCTAAACCTAAACATACGTGCGAACCGAAGACGCGCTATAGGTAGAACTGCCTTGTTCCCAAGCAGTAGAACCTGCGCGAGAGAAGTGGTACTACCCATATTTACGTAGTATTAGTCCACTTCTCTAAATTATGAGAATCCAATATACCAAGACTATAAAGATTGAAGTTAAACAACCAAGTTGACAAATTTTAAGTAAAATATTGAAAAAAGAGGCGTAGTGCCCACGTTAAAAGCCCCCCCCCCTAAATATAAATAAATATAGCAAAAATTAAATAAAATTAAAACTAAATTTAAATATAAAAGAGGCGAAGTGCCCAAACCTAACAAAAACCCAAAAGTCAAGAATAAAAAGAGGCGAAGTGCCCAACTCCCAATACCCAAGTAAACTAAAAGTCAACAATATTAAAAACTGAGAAAAGAGGCTAAATGCCCACATTAAGAATACTTCAAAACAACCAAAATTGAGAAACATTTAGCATGAAAGTCACCTTGAAAGGCTTGAATGCTTCGAAGGCGAAAATACCTATGAAGAAACATATATAATTATGACGGAGGAAACTGGCTGTCAATGACAGCCAGCTACTTTTTGACGGAGGAATATAAATCTTTTAAATAAAACAAGAAGAATGCTAGTGATGCCCTAACACCAGGGCAAACTAGAAAACTTATTCACACCTTTATATACCTACCACACAATTTCACCACTTTAACCTAATTTGTAATTTGTAACACGAGGATCGCCGGACCCGTGTACTCTGGGGACGGCGTGGAGGTCCTGGCACTGGAGCTGCAGCTGGAGCTCCTCCCTCTCATGGTATACAACGCATAGGGGAGCCAGCGGAACTGCTCTCCCTCGCATCCTACTCCAGCCTACTTGTCGCGGGCGACTTCAACGCCCACCACCCCGTGCTACACTCTGTGTTACGCAAGTGTTACGCAACTGGGCGCCACCTGGCCGACCTGCTCGAAGAAGTTCCTCATGCCCGTATCCTCAGCACCAGGGAAGCTACGCACGTCCATGGGGGGTGGCTCGACCTCACGCTGGTGTCAGGTGACCTACAGCCCGGCGCCACTTGGCAGGTCCACCCTCACCTCCATCATTATGGCCCCGCCAGTTCCTCCTCTCGCGCCGCCGCAGTGGAACGTAAAGAGGGCGGATTAGGCAAAGTTCCAAGCCACCATGGACGAGTGGTGGTCCACGTACGTGCCGCCCATGGACCAGCATCAACAGGAGAGTGGCCTCACGGCGACCATAGAGAGTGCAGCAGACGCGGCCATGCCCAGGACAGCCTCTAACCGCCACCGGCGCCCGGAACTAGTGGTTTTATAACGAGGAGGTCCGGGAGCACAATCACCGCGTCAACGTCCAGAGGAGGCTGTATGAGAAGCGCCCGACCGCCACTAACCTGCGGCTACTGCAGTACGTGGTGGCTCGCGCGCGGCAGGAGTCCCTGAGTGCAAGAGAGGCGAAGTGGCTGGAATGGTGCGTCTCTTTCAGCCAACAGACCTCCTTCGGCCAGCTGTAGGGGTGCTTCAGGAAGGCCTCAGGCGATGCCCCGACCTGACCAGCCGCCCACCCACGCCCACAGCAAGAGGCAGATCGGCTGGTGAACTGCTTTACAGCGAGGAGTTCCAGCGAGCAGCTACCTCCCCACACCCGCCACCTCCAGCAGGAGCTATGCCCACAGAGCGACGAGGAGGTCAGGGAGGCACGGGGCCAGCCGCACGCGACGGACCAGCCCTTCACACTCGAGGAGCTGGCCAGGGCGAAGCATGGGCGTGAAACAGCGGCGGGGGCCGACGGAGTGCGGTACTCCATGCTGGCACACGCTGGTCCCACCGGGGACGCCGCGCTGCTGGCCCTTGTCAACGCGTCGTGGCTGGCAGGCCGTTTGCCGCCCTCCTGGAAGGACGCCGACATCCAGCCCATCCTCAAGCCGAAGGACCCCACCACATTCAGGCCAATCTCCCTCCTGAGCTGCACTGGAAAAACAGCCGAGAGGATGGTGCTGAGTCGTCTACAATGGAGCGTGGGTAGTCTTCACCCCTCCCTGTTCGGCTACACCAGGGGGGTGAGCACGGAGGACTGCCTCATCACCCTCCTGGCTCACGCCAACAACCAGCACACCATCGTAGTCTACCTTGACCTCGAGAAGGCTTTCTAGCTGGCCAGCCCCCGCGCCATACTAGCTGCCCTTGTGAGGGAGGGCATCCGAGGGAGACTGCTGCGCTGGCTCCACGACTACCTTCACCAGCGCCGGGCCCGTGTGAAGTTACAGGGTCACAAGTCTCACTACCTGACCTTCAACGTGCTGATGCAGCAGCTGGTGGTGCTCCACTATAGGGAAGGAACCATCCTTTTCAGCTACGGCGACGACCCGGCCCTCGTCGTGACCGAGCGTGGCGACAAGCTCACGCGGGCTCAAGAGGCGCTCCACCTCATCACTGCCAAGTGCGAAGAGCTGGGGCTCAAGATTTCGGCAGAGAAGTCCCAGGTCATCTCATCAAGACTTCCACGCCTGCTGGCCAGCAGCTGCGCGTCCAGGGAGTCGAGCTGGCCTGGACCTACTCCTAACAGGACCTCGGGGTGTGGGTACACAGGTGGCTACATTTCACCCACCATGTCACGCACCTGAGGGAACGGACGCAGGCCCGGCTCAACGTGATGAGGGCCATGACGCGGCCGAGCACTGGTGCAGCCTTCCCCCTCCTCCGCCTCTACTATTTGCAGGCAGTGCGCTCCCTGGTGGACTACAGTGCACCGGTCCTTGTAGCCCTACCCCAGCAGCAGCAGCAACAACAGCGCCTGTAGTTGGTGTAAAACACAGCCATGAGAACCATTTTGTGGGCACCGAGGTGGTGCAGTGCCTGTGTCATGCAGAGCGAGGCCCGCCTCGTGCCCCTCATCGCCAGGGTGGACTGCGTTGTGGCCGTTCGGGTGGCCAGAGTGCTCCAGCGCGACGTGGAGGGTGTTGCGCAGAGGAGACTCCGGATGGCCGTGGCGCAGGGCATCGAGTGCCTGCGAAACAACAGGTGGCTCATAAACGTCACCTTAGCAGCCAACACCTTCACCAGGCAGGAAACTGGCTTTGGCGCGACCTCGACATCACCCACCCCACCTAAGCTCCACCACCACCATTGGAGCCCCCCGCCGCTGACTTCACCGCTACAAGCTGCCTCCAGCAAACCGCACTGCCTCACCAAGGAGCTACGCAAGCACGCCCTTAGAGACATGTCTAAGGTGACCGAACCGATCAGCGCAGTCTACTTCTCGATGGTTCCGTCGACCACGACAGCAGGAGGACCGGTGCCACCTTCGTCACGAGCGGTCTGACGCGGGCATGGAGGACATCAGACCACTGATCCACCATCCAGACGGAGCTGGTAGCAATCCTGCACTCCCTCCATTTTTTTTTTAATTTTATAGAGCCCATCTGGCAACTACCCACTTGGGCATAAGTCGCCAAAAAACGAGACAGCCTAGAACTAGGCTACTTTAAAATAAAAATATGAAAACTTAACAATCGAAATAAATTGGAAAAACTTAACAATCAGGAAGCAATCTCCGGCAGCGGAGGGAGGTCCACCTCTCCCGGTGCAGGAGAGTGCAACCTACAAACAAAACAATAACAAAAAAAGAACCTTAAATAAAGGGGAGAAGCCCGGCCTCCCCCCCAAATTAACAAGTCCACCAGTCAATGTGCACGAATCTGTCCAGAGTACAAGGGACAGGCGGTAGCGACCCCAAAAATCCCGGTACCGGGACAGGTATCGTGCGCGAAGATCACCCAGACTGGGACATTCGACAAGAATGTGCCGAACAGTCTGGGGGACGACGCAGTCGTTTCAATAGGGCGCAGGCGAGCGCTCCATCAAATAGCGATGCGTCACATGAGTGTGTCCGATTCGGAGACGACAGAAAGCAACCTGAAGCCGCCGGGGCATTGGGGGATAGGTCCATGGGAACAGTCGCAGCGCAATGGCACGCAACTTTAAGTTCCCTTCGACCGTCTCCCATCTTCTTTGCCAAGCAGTCCGAAGAGCTGCCCGTATTCCTGCCATGTAGTCGGTGTGAGGAAGAGCGAAACGTGGGTCCGGTCGAAGAGTCCTCGCGGACTCTTTGGCGCCCTCATCGGCGCGCTCATTCCCCGCAATTCCTACATGTGCAGAAACCCAGCAGAAGATAATCTCGACATCTGCCCGGCTCGCCAAAACCGTGGCGTCACGGAAATCGCGAACCAGGGGATGCGGAGATTCCAATGCCCCGAGAGAACTCAGGGCGCTTTGTGAGTCGCTATAGATCACAATCCGGTCTCCGAACCGGGCACGTCGCAAAATCTCCCGTACCGAGTGGTGTATTGCCACCAACTGAGTCGTGAAGACAAACGCAGCGCCTGATAGAGCCCCACTGACTTCAAACAGAGGGGATACGGCGTGGAAGCCGACCCCCTCTTGGGACTTGGAGCCATCCGTATACACTGGTATGGTTCCAGCGTGACACGATATGTGCTCCAAAAAGGTTGAACGCAATACTCCCGGCGCCGTACAAGCTTTGGGAGCAGAGGCGTGGCGACAAATAGCCAAATGTGGTACCCTCCAAAGTGGCGTCCTGGGCAGAACCAGGGGCGCCACCGGCCCGAGAGCTATATGTAGCTCTCGAAGGAGTTTCCTGGCCCTAAACCCAAAGGGCTTAGGGTATGACTGGCGTCTCTCGGCGGCATAGGCACCATCGAGATCAGCTGCGGATTCAGTGAGAGCTGTTGGCGACTGAGGGAGACGCCGGGCTCGCGTTTCCAGCCGAGCGATGCACTGCACGCGGCGCAGAGCGAGTGGCATCTCCCCAGCATCGACCAACAGGCTCTTAATGGGGGAAGTGCGGAAGGCACCGGTCGCAAGGCGAAGGCCGGTGTGGTGGATCGAATCCACCTTCCGCAATAAACGCTCAGCTGCGGATGCATAAAACTCGCATCCGTAGTCGAGCTTCGAGCGAACAAAAGAACGATAAAAAATTAAGGCAGTAGCTCTATCAGCGCCATAAGCGCTGAACGTCATGGAGTGGAGAATGTCCATGGCGCGGGTACAAGAGACCCTAAGGCTGCAAATATGAGCCTCTCAGGTGAGGCGTCGGTCGAATACAAGACCAAGGAAACCGTGCGACTCAGCCACATCTAGGCGCACCCCCTTAAGAAACAAATCTGGGTCGGGGTAATGCCGTGGATGGTTGCAGAAGTGCACCACCTTAGTCTTGGTCAAAGAAAACCGAAACCTGTGCGCCTAGGCATAGCGAGAGACGCGGTTCAGTGCCTGTTGGAGTCAACCCCCCCAGAGTTGGCATCTGGGCCGAGCCAAAAGAGATCGATAGGTCGTCCACGTAGAGCGTAGCGAGAACATCTTCCGGCAGCACCGAGGTGATGCCGTTGATGCTCAGGGCAAAGAGTGTGACACTGAGGACACTTCCCTGCGGGACACCCTCTTCCTGCTCCTTTGGGCTGGAGAGGGCTCCCCCCACCCGTACGCGGAATCGACGATCTCGCAAAAATTCAGATATAAACATTGGGAGGCGTCCCCTTGCCCCTATCGTGTGGAGAGTCTCCATGATACCGTATCGCCATGCGGTATCATAGACCTTCTCCAGATCGAAAAAGACCGTAGCGTAGTGCTGTCTACCAAGCAAAGCCTCGGAACGGCATTTTCCAGTCGGAGCAGAGCATCCGACTTTGAGTGGAACTTGCGGAAGCCGCACTGTGCGGAAGACAGATGGCCTCCGCTGTCCAGGAAAAAGGCTAATCCAACATTTACCAATTTCTTCATCAACTTGCACATGCAAGAGGTTAAGAGAGATTGGGCGGAAACCGGTCGGAGTAGAGTGATCTCTTCCCGGTTTGCGAAATGCGAGCACAGTAGCGATTCACCAGGAGTCTGGGAGAAGACCTTCCACCCAGATCCTGTTGAACAAATCTAACAGAAAGGCCATGCCTCGCTCACCCAGGTGTCGAAGCATGGCGTACGGGACATCGTCCCGACCATAGGCGGTGTCCGTGCACGAAGCGAGAGCGGAACGCAACTCACTCTCAGTAAACTTGTCATTGAAGGGTTCTCCGCCTCTAGAGGTAAAGACCAGCGTGCGACCTTCAGCGACATCACGACGTGCATTGAATGCCGGGCGGAACAGCATCACGGCTAAAGAATGCGGAAAAAGCGGTCGCCAAGGATTCCGCCACCCTCGCGAGGTCCGAGATTGCGGTCCCATTCTCCTGGAGAACGGGAGGAGGGGGGGTCCTGCGAGAACTTGCCCCAAATCCTTTTGACTCGCTTCCACACCTCAGCTAAAGGGGTCTTCCCGTTAAGTGAAGACACGCATGCCCGCCAAGTTGAGCGGCGGGCGTGCTTCGAAATATACCGGAACCTAGCCCTAGCCCGACGAAATTCAGACACAGTGAAATCGTTCGGGTGGCGCTTATAGCGCATGTAGGCATAACGCTTCTGTTTCAGGGCCGTCTCACACTCGGCCGACCACCATGGGAGTGGTCGGCGTGCAAAAGGCCACACGTCCTAGGAATATTAGTCAGGCCCACGGCGATGACGTTCCCGCAGAATAACTCAACGGCCTCATCTACCGACCTAAACTCCTCGACTGAGATAGAGAATTCAGTCATTTCCTGAAATGCAGGCCACCGCGCCCGCGCCAAGCACCACCGAGGTGGTCTCTCAGGCGGCAGTTGCCCTCAAAATGATATTTGAATGGGAAAGTGATCACTACCATGGAGGTCATCGACCACACCCCAATCAAAATCAGGCTGTGCATCCGAAGAACACAAAGATAGGTCAAGGCAAGAAAATAAAGCGGTTCTCAGACAGTGATGCATAAACTCATACACGTTTAGGACACCCATCTCAAGCTCTTCGATCAGATCGACAAGGACTTGTCCCCTGGGATTTATGGAGTAATCTTCCCAGAGAGGATGCCTGCCGTTCAGATCTCCAAACAAGAGATAGGGCCTCGGCAACCGTGCCACGACGCGGCGGAAGTCCCCCGCGTTGAAGTCAGCTGACGGTGGAATGTACGCAGGAATGATAGTATACCTCCTATCCAGGTGCAGCTGCACAGCCACTGCCTGAAAGGAGGTATCTAAAGAGAAAGGAAGAACAGAGACATCATGCCGGGTGTAAACCGCGCATCCCCCAGCCCGGCCATCCCGCAGGGGTGGGGTCGCAAGACCCTTATATCCCGGGAGGGCAGGCAGGGGGCACCTGCCTAGCATGGTCTCCTGCAAAAAAAAAAGCTAACGGCGAACGGGACGAGACGAGCCTCCGCAGCTCCTCCCAGTTGGCCCGGAGTCCACGGCAATTCCATTGAAGGAATATGCCCTCCAGGCCTAGCTCGGAGGAGACGCGGGGGCCCTCCTCGAATTGAAGACCCTCACGGGAATGGCCGTACGCTTCCCGGGGGCAGAACCCTGGGCGCTGTTGGTCAGACAAAGCGCTGGAGGCGCTGTCACCTTCGAGGACTTATTGGGAGAGGTTGGGCTGGCCCTGCGAGTCTTTTCCTCCCTCCGCCTCGAAACCTTAATCGGGCGTTGCGGTTTCGGAGGCGAAGGGGCCCTCTTTTCGAGGAACCACCGTCTCCGAGCCACTCGCTCCACCTCGGGGCGTGGGCGAAGGAGAGGAAGCTCCTTTTTTGCTGTCCTCTTTTCGGGCAACAGCTTTAGGAACCCTGGAAGATGGCCTAGCGACCATCTTCAGGGGTGCTCCCTCCTGTGAGTCTAACGACTCGGTGGAGTCGCGTGGCCGTTTCGCCTTACGGGAAACGGTCACGCTGGGGGAAGAGGGGGGAGCCCTGGTTTTAGCCGGGGCAGGGTATGAACCCTTTTTGCCCGCCAGCTTTACCAGGGAAGCGCCCGGGTTGGGTAGAGCCCGCAGAAGGGCTCCGAATGGGCGCGGAAACAACCGTGCTCGTTGGCCTGGATGGGCCAGGAGCAGAGGGTGCCTTTCTAACTATTGAGGCATATGACGTCCCAGGCAGAGCCGGACGCGCCAGGACCAAGTTCTTTGCCTCGCGGAATGAGAGTCTATCCTGGGCCTGAACGGCCAGGATTTCTTTCTCAAGGAGATATGCACCACATTGTTGGAAGAAGCAGGGTGCGGCTCTCCGATATTGACACACTTGGCCACACACGATTTGAACTTATCGTGTGCGACCTTGGAGCAATTTACACAGACTTCGGGTGACCCCGACTTTGCACGTCTACATGAGCGATTCATATGGCCGAACCGGTGACAGTAATAGCACCGCTGCGGCAGTGGCACCAATGCCTTCACGCGGTAGCGGTACCAACCGGCACGCACCGACTCGGGGATCTTGTCACAGTCGAACGTGACGAAGAGGACAGGGGTGGGTCTCGAGGCCCCTCCCTGTTTTCTCATCACACATTCGACCTTGACCGCCACATGGTCGGCCAGCTCTAAGGTGATGTCCTCTATGGAGTAGTCAACGAGTTTCCTCGCATAAACTACTCCTCTCACTAAGTTCATGGTAGAGTGCGGAGTCACACTCACCGGGGTGCCATGAAGTATCCGAAGAGCACTTATCTTGGCCACCTCGGAGGGATCCGTCGCATTCGCCAGAAGGCTCCCGTCCGAGAAACGGGACACCTTTGGCTCTCTACTAATTACACTAGCTAATGCTCTCCTCTGATGGATCATGTTGCCTTTGGCCAACATGCTGCCATCAGTGGAGCGAATAACGAGGAAGCGCTTGAAGCCAGCGGGCTCGAAAACGCCAGGTAACCTCTGAATGAGGTGTCCCTATATCATCGAGGTTCCGCCCAGTGCACTCTTGGTATTAGTCTTTAGTCAGGGGTTCCGCAACGGGCGGGGGGCAGAGGGAGCGGATGTGCCGATCTTGGCTTGCCCGCTTGCCAGAGTGGCAGCAGACCTATCCGTCCATGCAGCCCCCGCAGACGGAGAGGAGCCCTGAGTCTTTTTCTTTTTCTTTTTTGGAGAGGAGGGCGGGAAATGAACCCACTTCTCACCTCCGCCGGAAGAAGCCCCCAGGCCAGATGGACCGGACTCAGCCTGGTCATTCTCCGAAATGGAGAAGGTCCTGGTTCGTCGTGGGGGCTCCGGTCGGAGGAGATCCCTCCCCTCCTTGTACTGCTTCGGAAACCACAGCCGTTTGAGGAGGACCTTGCATCGGGGCGGATTCGGGTTCGGTGTTTGGCGCCGAGCCAGGATTCGCCCCCATGGAAGGCCCTACCGTCTGAGGCTGGGTTTTCTCAAGGACCATGTCTATCTCAGGAGGGGGGCCTCTAGTTGGCCATCCCCCCCAAGACATCGCAGGTCCCGTTGGCAGTATCGTCACTAGTCTTCTGTGGGAATGCATGGGCCTTGACCCCGGCAAGGTTCAGTATTCTTGCCAGCAGGTCTTTTGATGGAAGCGACCGAAGGGGCCCGGCTTCCCTCTCCCCCCTAAGGGGGTTTGCCCTACCGAGCCGCTTCGATGTGGACCGGCTGGCTAAGGGCTGCCTGCTGGCTTTCTTGGCAGTTCCCTTGGAAAGAACAGAGGGGACTGCCGCTGGTAAAAGGGAGGCGCCCGAAAGCACCTCTAGAGAAGGGGTGAAGGGGAGTCCCCTACACCCGTAAGCGAAGGAGAGGAGTAAACCTCTTCTCCAGTTCGAAAAGTTTGGAGGGTCCCCTGAGTAAGCACAGGGGGAGGGAGGCCTCCAATATTTTGCTGGAGCTACCCAAGGGCGGCTCCGTCGATGTTATAGGGGAAGTTGGGGGTTGGGTTTTTTTTTATACTCATCATTGGACATGGTGACCCCCTTTTTGACACGGGATGCAATCGCGCATCACCTCTCGCAGTAGCCCGCACTGCGAGAGGTGCTTACAAGCCCAGGAGAGCTAGGCGCCGCCATTTAAGACCGCCCCTCCCGCCTGGTGGCCTGGCAGTCCATCGGCATGGCGGCTCCACCTTGAACACGGCGTAAAAAATATATAGATTGTGAAGAGGAGAGGAAAAGGGATGTGAGGAAGGTATGGGTGGGGATAAAGCATGTTGTTAAAAACCAACCTCCCCAGACCGGCGCTCAGGGGTTAGGAAACATTGCCCCCTCCCCCATCAGCCCCGATGCGGGACGGTGGACCTAAGAAGAAGGTCAGCATCTGCCCTGTGAAATTAGAGGCTGACCATTGAAAGTTGTGAGAGAGGTTGTATGAAAAGCGAGGAAACAAGTGTTTTGAAGGAAGGAGAAGAGGTGAAGCTGGGGTCGGACAGGTTGCTGAGTCCCATCAGCACGGCGGCCAGGATGGCACATCGCCGCGCCCCTTACGGGGTGCACTCCCTCCAGCACGCCTTGCTCCGCCGGGAGGCCACTGTGGTGATACACACGGACTCCCTGTCGGGGCTGCAGGAGCTGCAGTACGACCACGCTCACGCCCACGCCAGGGATAACATCCACCTCACCACTACCATTCTGTGCACCCTGCATGACCTGGCAGCGCAGGGCAGGCAGGTCCAACTCCACTGGATTCCCAGCCACGTGGGCGTGCGCGGCAACGATGCTGCTGACGAGGCCGCCAAGCGAGCCGCACACGACCCCCCCATCACATGGACTGTGCGCCCCAGCCTGCAGCAGTTCAATGCGCAGGCCAAGCGCATGGTTTCCCATAATGCCCATCAGCAGCACCAAGAATGGGAGGCGACCAAAAAAGCAATCCGCGTGGTATGCTGCAGCCGCAGCCTATCGCACACTGGACCCAACCTACCAGCAGCTCAGATCGAACGGCGGGCTGCTGCAGTGTGTGACGCTGGGCTACTCTACGCGGGAAGAGCTGCACGCTGACTATGTGGCAGGGAGGTGCGAACACTGCGCCAGCCGCTCCCAACGCCCGCTGGTGCACTATCTCCTCATCTGCCTGCCCAGCCACTGCCGGCCTCAGGCCAGAGCCAGCGCCAGCGCCAGCCCCTCACCTTGCAAGAGACGCCCAACTGAGTGCGTGAGAGGCAAGAGCCGCCCAGATGGTCCGCCTCGCACCGACACACAAGCTGCTGGAGGTGCTGAGAACAGCACCCCCTCCACGCTGATCGCCGCCCCTGCCCAGCTGTGCGACGGGTGGTGAGGACCGCCGCCACCCGCTAGCAGCATACAAGCCACGCGCGGGACACTCCGCCGCGCCTTGCTGCGCGCCGACACCGGCGGGCTCCCCGCTTTGTGTAATGCTTATATTATGTATTTATATGTATTTCTATAATATTATATCATATATCGCTATTGCACAATAAACCTATACAAACAAAAATATAGTACTTTTTGTAATTTATACATATATTTTGAAGAAGAAAGAATCTTCTTAAAATTCATAGATTACTTTATTCATTTGTCCTGAGACTTGGAGCCAGCCATCTGTGTACACCTGCATAGATCCAGCATGACACTAAATGTTACAAAAAGGTTAAACGCATACTCACTGTGTTGTGATAGTTTTAGTAGCATGTGCGTGGCAACAAATAATCAAAGGTGGTACCCACCCGGGTGAAATCCTGGGCAGTACCAGAACCGCCAGTGACCCGACAGTTCTCAATGGCAGACGTGGAAAAGGCACTGGTGTGGTGGATCGACTTCACCTCCGGCAATACACACTCGGAAGCATAAAAATCGCATCCGTAGTCGAGCTTCGAACGAACAAAGGATCGTTAGAAAAGTAAGGCAGTAGCCCTATCAGCAGCCCAAGGGCTGAACGTCACAGAACGGAGAATGGCCATGGGTCGGGTACAAGAGACCCTAAGTCTACAAATATGTGGCGTCGGCCGAAAAAAAGACCAAGTATACGGTGTGATTCGAGCACTTCCTGTCGAACCCAGTTGAGGAAAAAGTCCGGGTCGGGGTGGAGCTATCGTGGCAGCAGAAGTGCACTCCCTTAGTCTTAGCAAATGAAAACCGAAACCGGTGCGCTTCGGCATAGTGAAAGATACGGTTTCTTGCCTGTTGGAGTTGACGCTCCAGAGAGATCGAAAAGTCATCCACGTAGAGCGTAGTGAGAACATCTTCCGGCAGCACCGAGGTGATGCCGTTGATGCTCAAGGCAAAAAGGAAACTTCTGTCTAAATAGATTGAAAATATAAAAGGTTTTGGTAGAGACTGTAGCAAATCGTTAATGATGATGAAACAGTTTGCTAGTTATCTCAAACATAGTAATTGTCTACACTGAGAAAGTGGCATAATCTATGTCTCATGTTCCATAGGAGAAGCTGGGATGCATATTATGCACTTTGGGCAATGCGCAAACCAACATACTGAATTATATTGTCTATCAAATATTGAAGGTGAGGCAGAGATCAATATAAAGGAGCCATAATCCAGGATATAACGAACTAGACAAGGAGAGGAGAGTTGGAGGAAGGGGGTCACGCCTCTCTGGACACTGCCTTCAAGGGCATAAGTCGCCCTAATTAAAATTTCAGTCTAGCGCTAGTCTACTCTAAAAATTCGACTCCTCCCCCACAAAAAAATAAACAACCAAAGAAAAAGAAACAGGGCCTCCACCAGGAGCAAGAGCATGCGACCTACAACAGATTGAAATAAAACGGAGGAGGCAGAGGTAGTGTAAATCGTTAATGATGTCTTTCAGTCAGAATGGCAGGAGGGATGGGGAATGAGTCTCATAAGATTCAAGGATATTTTTATCATTCATATAAGTATTCAATGTGAGCCATTCCCCAGAAAAGTGTTTCGAGCCCGAAATTAAACCAATGATTTAGTTTTTGAATAATATCATAAACTTGGATTTGGGAGCGGGGAGAGGGGCAAATCTAATGCTCTGTGCAAGGCAATTTAATTTACCCTGAAGTAGAGCAAAGCATTCTAACAGATTATGGGTAGAGCACCACAAAGCATCATCATCGGCATATTGTGAAGAGTAAATATTAGCTGAGATTCAAGCAAATAATTAATTAATAAAGATGAGAAACTAGATGGAGCTCACGATATTGTTTGGTTGGAGATCAATCTCACCTCAAAGACTTCTGAGATTGTGTGACCAAGAGATACTTCAATCCTGCTAGGAAGTTTTGAAAGAAAGTGACTAAGCAACCTTATGGACTTATTCTATATAGTTTTGATGGTAATTGTTAAGATTAGTGGCGTATGGTATATTAATTTTTATAGCTATATTTTAGCTATTTTTTAGCGCTTTCCAGATTACCCACAGCCTAATCAGTAATGTGCATCATTCACTAGTATGAGGGAATGCCCTCGAAGGACCATTGTAAGAGGAAGCCCTCTCGGAAATACCCCTCTATTATTTCAAGACCACGTGCTCCAGCATGAGAATTTTAGAAAGTCCGAGAGAGAATCAGTCCCTCGCTTAATCCCCCGTCACAGTTGTGGTTGCTTTTGGACGCCACATGACCCCCCCCCCTCACTCCCCTGCGATAACACCGTGCGAAGCCACATTAACCCTACCCCATATCCCACATCACGAAGGAAGTTTCATTGTCTGGAACGAAGTGTTGTCATGAAATGTGATTGCTAAGACTGGCGCTAAGAATCCCATAAGGACGGCAAGGCCCTGAGGCGTCTATTGGATCAGCCACCCGATTTATTTACCCCCAAGCTCACCATCTCTCGAGGAGATTGAAAGCCCGCCATCTACTCCGTTCAGATTGCGGTCTGTTTCCGGTGAACGCCTATAACCCGTCGTCGTACTTCGTCGAAGATCTCACCAGCAAATCTACCTTCGTTAAGCTTGGGCCCCTGTTCAGAGTAAGGCTATCGAGCCCCCTTCTTCCAAGAGAGATGTGCGACCCTCATCTTCACGACCTGTAAGATTCCCGTTATTTCGATTGAGACTCCCTGCCAATCTGCACAATCATCTTTCTGCCTTACTAGTATTTACGTCTCTCTGGAGCAGAGAAAAGCTCATTCTTCATCACGAAGTAATCAAACCCCATCTTCGAGACCTCCTCGTCAGGACTCCCCGAAGTATCTTCTTGGAGACCTGCGTTGTTGTCCCACCCCCCTCCAATTCGCCCGGGCTTGAAGGTAAAGCGATCTTGTATGGTCATCCCCTGATTACCTAGTTAATCTTCACTTAATTCATTTAACTACCATACGAATTTGTTTACCTATATATATATATATATATATATATATATATATATATATATATATATATATATATATATATATATATACAGAGAGAAAAAGAGAGGGAGAGAGAGAGAGAGAGAGAGAAGGAGCAATTGCAAGTTATGCGGGTGATGATAACCACCACAGGGCTTTCGCCATATTTATTTTCTGCCTTTCAAAACAATTTTGAAGACAGAAAGAAAGATTCAGAAACCTTGCATTGCAGACTATACAACATTATAGTAAGAGAAAGAGAAATTGGACGCGAATGAGCAATGAGACAAGAAACAGGAGTTTTTTTAGAGGTAAGAGAAAGGGACATTAGAAGAAGACTAGAATCAATGAGAGCAGAGGGCGGCACAATGAAGGCAATCCTTTACCGAGATAACACCAGGGGAAAAAAGTTTGAAATTCCTGGCCGGGACTCGAACCCGGGTCAACTGATTGCCGGTCAGATGCTCTACCGCTAAGCTACCAGGCACAGTAAAAGCCCTGTGATGGTTGTTATCACCCGCAGAACTTGCATTTGCTCTTTCTTTGTATGTGACATGGGGGATGAGCCTTTAAATTGTGAGCGAGTAAGAAGATGTGGTATAAAAATTCCTTCGAGGTTCCTAGCTTAGAGAGATACTGGGTTTGATGGGGGTAACGCTTTGGGCGAAGTAGAGTCACTGCGCATGGTAGCTTAGCGGTAGAACATCTGACCGGCAATCAGCAGACCCAGGTTCGAGTCCCAACCCCTTTTATTATATTTATTAAAATTATATTATTTTGGGGTATTGTCTTTATATATCCTTTGAACTGCAACTTGTCAAGGCAGGGCCTGCAACTAGTAAATCGAGGAAACTCTATTTAAAAAGAGCAGACTTTGCAGGTCTTCGTGCTGGACTGACTGACGCGAGGCTAGAAGTGTGCGATGTTGTTGAGAACTCGTGGAATAGTTTCAAAACTACATTCATGAATCTTCAATGACGTTTCATCCCTCTGAAATGTTCCCGTCGGTCTTCTGTTCAACCAAAGTGGTTTAATCGAGAAATCGGCCAATTGCTTAGGGAGAAGAGAACTGTGTACCGGCAATCAAAGACCTCGGGCGACTTTGAAGTCCAGCATAAGGGCGGCTAAGCGGTCTGAGGAACTCCGGGTGAAAAGAATCTATAAAGAGAATCCCAAGGAGTTTTTTGGATATGTGAACAGCCGTAAACCAATCCGTCGAACGATTGGCCCTTTGAGAAATGAGGAGGGTGCATTAAAGCACTTAGATGCAGAAAATGCTAACCTCCTCAACGACTACTTCTCTTCAGTGTTTACTGAAGAGTGTGGTCCCATCCCCCAGCCAATGGATTTCTACTCGGGGGAAGAGCTGGAGGATATGGACTTCACCGAAGGGGAAATAAAAAAGAAGATCAGTGACCTAATGACGAACAAGTCACCTGGCCCGGATGGGTTTCTACCTAAAGTGTTGAAAGAAGTGCGCGATCAAGTGTCACGACACCTGAGCGCAATCTTCAACATTTCAATCCGGACCGAATGCGTTCCTACAGACTGGCGTGAAGCGGAGGTGACTCCTATCTTCCTGAAAGGAGACCGAAGCCAACCGTCGAACTACCGACCTATCAGTCTGACTTCGATAGTCGGTAAACTCATGGAAAGCATGATGGTGGACAAAATGACGTCGTATTTAGAGTCAAAGCTGCTACTGAGGAGTTCCCAGCATGGCTTCCGAAGGCAACGGTCATGCCTGACGAACCTTGTGGAATTCTTCCACTTCGTCTTCAGTGAACACGATCGGGACAAGGCGGTGGATGTGGTCTCCTTAGACTTTCAGAAAGCCTTTGATAAGGTACCACACCACCGCCTTCTCCGTAAAGTGCCAGCACTGGGCATAGACGGAAAAGTAGCCGGCTGGATCGAGAACTGGCTAAGTGGCAGACGGCAACGGGTGGTGCTGAATGGACAGACTTCTGAGTGGGTGCCTGTTACTAGCGGGGTTCCTCAAGGTTCTGTCCTGGGACCACTACTATTCATCATCTACGTCAACGACATGGAGGGTGACATGGTTGCCAAGATTTCCAAATTTGCCGACGATACCAAGCTTGGTATGAACGTTGCAAAGGATGGAAATACTGCCCGCCTGCAGGAAGATCTTGGAAAGATTGGGGAGTGGTCGGACACGTGGCAAATGCCTTTTAACGTGGGCAAATGCAAAGTAATGCATATCGGCAACAGAAACCCCCAATCTCAGTATATCCTTAAGGGCACTGCTCTTGAATCTTGTGACACTGAGAAGGACTTGGGTGTAACTATTACTAGCGACCTCAAGTTCTCAAAACAGTGCATCGAGGCAGAGAAGAAAGCCCAAAGGATGTTAGGCTACATAAAGCGCCAGTTTCGATACCGTAACAAGGAGATAGTACTTTGTCTGTACAACTCCCTCGTTGGCCGCACCTGGAGTATGCCGTACAATTTTGGAGTCCTTCGTTTCGAAATGATATTGCAAGTTTGGAACGCGTACAAGCCAGGGCAACCAAACTGATTCCCTCTATCCGACATAAAAGTTATGAAGATAGACTAAGGGAATTAGATCTGTTCTCACTGGAAATCCATAGACTGCGTGGTCAGCTCATCGAGGTTTTCAAAATACTTCGAGGGTTCGACAATGTTGACTACAGGGATATTTTAACACTGAGTGAGAACAGAACGCGCAATCACGGCTTCAAACTTGAACTGAAGCGTTACAACCGCAATCTGTGTGGAAATTTTTTCACTTACAGTATCGGCGGTAAGTGGAACACACTTCCAGTGGAAGTTGTAAACAGTGAATCTGTTGACCAGTTCAAGTCAAGACTAGACAAAGTCTTGAAAAGTGGCCGTTTAGGGACGCCAAACAATTGAGCAGCCATGTGCCTGCTCGATTGCTAGTCCAAAGGTACCCTCTTTGAATGGACCGTAAGGTCCCCTAGGGTAAAACCTTTCATTGTTACTCCTTGTTACTCCTTGTTACTCTAAACCTGGTCAACCATAAATCGCACGCTTTATTAATTTGGTCGTCTGACTGCCTGTGCTTGTGTACGACTATGAGCATCGGACTAGTGATGGGGAGTAGGTGGTGGTGTAGGTTGTGGTGGGATAGGTTGTGGCGGTGGCTGTGGTGGTGTAGGTTGTGGTGATGTAGGTAGTGCTGGTGTAGGTGATGTAGAGGGCGATGGATGAGGTGATGATGGAGAAATGTGCAGTGGTGTAGGTGGTGTTGGTGCAGGTGATGCTGGTGTAGGTGGTAGTAAGATATTTGGTGGCAGATTATTTGGTGATGGTGTAGATGGTGGTAAGATAGTTGTTGGCAGATTATGTGTTGGTGGTGTAGGTGGTAGTGGTATAAGTGATGTTGGTGTATGTGGTGGATATAGAGGTGGTGGATGAGTAGGTGCTGTTGGTGCAGGTGTTGATGGTATAGGTGGTGAGATGTAGTTGCCGGTGGTGAAAATGATGGAGGAGTAGGTGATGGTGGTGTAGCTGACGGTGATATAGGTGGTGGTTGTGTAGGTTTTGCATGTGCAGGTGGTGGTGTACGTGGTGGAGGTGTAGGTGGTAGTGACGGTAGATGTATATGTTTTGGTGATGAAGGTGGTGATTGTGTAGGTGGACATTGGACATTGGACATTGGATATAAAAAGTGTTGAAAAGGAAAATAATACATACACACATTTGAGAATGCAGCTGCACTCACGCATGCATCTATGCATATGATAGTGGAAGATAATAGGTAGGGATAGGTTTCCCTGATGAATAGGATAGAGAGAGTGGGGGGGGGAGAGGAAATCCCTGGTGATAGGGAATCGCAGGCGAATTTGAGTTTGATGTTGTTACTCATTGCTTTTCTCTATATATACTGGGTGTTATTCGTATTCTTCTTGGTTTTTGATGTTTTGTTTTGGTTATGATACTTTTTGCGTTTTTCTGTTTTGTGTTCATTATTTTGTTGTTCGTGATCCTTAGATTGTTTTTATGTTTGTGTATGTTGTTTCTTTCTTCATGTAGCGTTCAAGCCTTTGTAGGCGTTGTTCTGTTTCTCTCGTGTTCTTCTCTTGTATGTATTACGGGTTTTTTCGTAAGTGTTGTGTCTTTGTTTGTTTATTAGCGTTGTCTTTATTTTGTTTTGTCGTGGTAAAGTCCTATGTGTACATCGGTACTTCTTGTCGTTCGGTCTGTGCTTTGCTGCTGGTGAAGTGTAGTTTCCTACGGTTTCTGTCATCGGGTGGGATGTCTATGTGTCTCCGTCTGGTCTCGTCTCGTCTGACATGAGTCGTGGTATTTTCTCCCAGATCTTGCGGGCTCTACTTTGCAGTTCCAAATTGACCGGAGTCATTTGGATCATGTGGTGTAGGTCCCTCTGCCTCCTTCGATCTCTCCTCCTGGTGTTTGTGATTAGGAGTACGCCTTTGTTCTGTACTCTCTGGAGGAGTTGCATCTTATTCCTAGAACCAGTGCAGATAGGTATCGGTGGATACAGCAGTTTAGATCTTACGAGCGCGTTGTAGATCTTCTTCTTGTTGGCCGTGTTTAGATTCTTGAATCTGAATAGCTTAGACAGCTCGGCCTTCGCGCTCGCTGCCGTCCTAGTGACGTGGCCGCCGTATCCAGTTTTACCTATCCTTAGTCCTAGAACTGTCCCGTCCGAGCTGTATGGAATACGGGCGTCATCAGTTACGATGTCGGCCTGTCTCATACGGAAGAATGGGATCACCTTGAACTTTTGGGTGTTCGTGGCGATCTTCCATCTCCTCTCGAACCTGTTGACATTGTCAATCTCACTGGCGGTTATTTGTGCCATGAGTTCGGGACTCTTGAAGGGGGCAGTCGTGATCTGGGTGATGTCGTCAGCGAACTGAACGTACAGGCATTCGTCCCTGATCGGTTTTGGAAGATCAAGGGTGTAGATGATGTACAGCAGGGGGCTTAGGCACCCACCTTGCGGTACGCCTGCAGCCAGCTCGAAGTTAGGTCCCGCGTGGTCGAAAATTTGGATGTAAGCTATTCTGTCAGTCACATAGTCGCATAGAATCTTTTCTATTCTTGGATTGAGTCCAAGTCTAAGTATTTTGAACTGGAGCCCAGTCCTCCATACTTTGTCGAATGCCTTCTTAACATCTCTGAGCACCAGGTCCGCGTACCTTTTCTGGCTTGTGATCTTTGCCAGTTTTTCCGTGATCACGGCCAGGGCCGTGTCAGTCCCCCTCCCCCTTCGGAATCCATGCTGGTGTTCGTTATGGAGGTTATTCGCCTCCATAAAATCATGGACTCTGTTGGCAAGGATCTTTTCAAAGACCTTGCCGGCTACTTCGAGGAGGTAAATGGGCCTGAAACTCGCTGGATCGTCCGGTGGTTTCCCTGATTTTGGAATGAAGATCATTTTGGCGATCTTCCATTCGTCAGGGAAATATCCCACGTTCAGGCACGCGTTCATAACATTGACCAGCCCCCCTAGGATGTTACGGGGGGCGTTCAGCCAGTTAAGCTTGGTCAAGTTGGTTTTGCCTGGCGCTCTCTGCTTGAAGGCACGTAGCGTCGATAGGACTTCGTCTTCGGTTATTTTTCGGCCGTCACCAGCAATGTCTCTGTCTGCTGTTGTGTTGTTGAACGGGTATGTCCTGTCCACTATTGGTCTTAGTTGGTCGTGTATTTGGTCTTCGAAGTCTTGGTCAAAGAGTTCATTTTCCTCTGGTGTGATGGAGAACACATCTTTCCAGAAGGTCCTGAACACTTCTTCCGTCTCCATTGGGGTCATTTTCGTCCCATCGTCCTTCTTGAGGAGTGTGTCTCGGTCAGGTGGCTTACCCTTCAGTCTTGAAAGGGTGTTCCAAAAGGTTCGGGGGTCCACTTCTTCGTCCATTTTGTCAACGAGGTCGTTCCAAAGGGCCTCCTGTTGTTCTGTTATGAGTCTCTTCATTTCAGTCCTTAGTATTCTTAAGCGTCTACTTTTAAGTCTGTCAGTGCCAGTTTGACTGATTTCTTCAAATAGTCTTTTGTATTCGTCCGTTAAGTCGTATAACTCCTGAGTCCATCTTGGTGCTGGTAGCGTTTTGTATGATGTTCTGGGTATTGCTGCGCGGTCCGCATCCACCATTGCCTTCGTTAACCTAGCCAGTTCCTGGTCGATCTCTTCCAGGGTGGCTTCTTCGAGTGGTAAGGGTCTGAACTCGCTGAGAAGGGTGCGGTACTCTTCCCAGTTCGTTCTGGCAAAGCACTTCCTCATCCTGACGGGTACTTGAATGGGACTTGAGGATATCTTGATAAGGGTAGATATGTGGTCGCTAGGGATCAAAGGACCGGGTTGCAGGAAGTAATTGTAAGGGAATTGCGGGCTGGTCAGGATGACATCCGGCTTCGTCGCGCAGGTTTTGGTGACATAGGTGGGGAAGTTAGGCCCAATGCGGGCAACAATACCCCCGCCAATAAGGTGCTTCAAGTTCCTCCCTTTTTTATTCGGAACTCCGGTGTATCCGGATTCCGAGCATCTGGCATTGAGATCTCCCCCGAATAGGACTGTTCTCCCATGTGCACAAAGTTGGAAGAAATTGTGCATCGGGATATAGTCCCGTCTTGGGGGTTGGTACCCAGTGGACACTACCAGTGGCCCCAGGGTAGTCTGGACCTCGATTGCCAGATAAGACTCGTCCAAATCTGGGAGGGACCTAAACTGAATACCCTTCTTGACGGCGATGGCTGCGCCATCGAAACGCTCCTGGCTGTGGTTTTTTGACACGATGTTGTAGTTAAAGATTTTCATCTTTACTTGTGTCGAGTGATGGCCGTGTTCTGATATCAGAACGATATCAGGGTCACACTGTCGTATAATGTTACCGTAAGTTACTTGTTTTCCATTCCAACCGTCAGAGTTGAATTGGAGCACTGTTATGTCCGTTTTTAGTCTGTCCATCGTCTGTCAATTGGTCAGTCCTATTTACGTGCTTCTTGGGGGTGGAGGGGCTGGCTGGAGGAGATCTGGTTCTACCAGATCTCTTTTTGTTGAACTCAGAGGCCGTCAATGAAACGAAGGCCTCTTTGTTCAGTCGGACCATTCCCAGAATGAGGGCCTCTTCGACAACCCTCTCTGGAACGTCTTCGCTGTATTCCCACTTGTATCGTCCTGTTGTCACGCCGTCGCTCACGTCCTTGGGCGTATTGACCTCCGGGAAGGGAGCATCGTGCGTGGTGTATATTTTCAGGTGGATCCTCTTGCCGTGGTAGGCATGGTTATCCTCTCGGGAGGACGAGGCTGACCTCGTCCCCTTACGGTTTGGGGATCGTTTGCTGCGGCTGCAGTGGCGGGACTTCGCTTTCCTGACAGCTCCCGTAGAGGGGTTTGGGGTTGCTGGTTCTTCAAACTCCTTAGTGTGGGGGTTTTGTGTTGGGGGGGGGACGCTGGTGGGTTCTGTATTTACCTTCTGGGATTTGATGGGTTGTTCAGGGGCGCTCGGTTTGGGGATTTGGGGGGGCTGCATTTTTACGCGCAGCACTTCCTCAGATGGGGGGTTCTCCGGGAACCACATCTCATCCATCCCGTTCTTAAGGAGCATTTGATTTAGCTCCTTTTTGAAGGAGCCAGGCCTTGTAAGGTTGGCTATGTGTGCATAGTATATGCAACACATGATTTTTGTAGACTGCTCGTTCTCTACCTTAAGAAAGGTAGGGTGAGCAGAGACCTCCTTCACTGCAGCTTTAGCCACTTTGGCATAGGACAGATTGCTCTTCTTTTCCTCCTCGTCCCTTTTCCTCTGTTTTTCTTTGCATATTGCCTCCTTTTTCGCAGGGCAAGACATTGCCATTGCGGAGTGCTCGCCCTTGCAGTTCACGCACCTTTTGGTTTGAGACCTGCACTCGCGCCATACGTGGCCAGATCTGCTGCACACCGAGCAGACATCGCTAGTTTGGGGGCACGATTTCGTTGTATGTTCATTGTGCTTATAGCACTTGAAACACGTTTGTACTTGTATGAACTCCTCCCTTTCGATTTGTTCAGGGCAGACCCTGACGTGGAAGAGGAGGAGGCCAGATTCTTTAGCTTTTTGGGCCATTAAGGTGTCTTGGAATACCACCTTAAATACGTGGGTGTATTCCTTAAATTTTATTACTTCCGTCACCTTGGCCCAACAATGGTTGGCCTCGATTTCGGGAGGTAATCTCCTGCGCGGTGTGGTGCCCTACCCAAGGGTCTAGCCTACGGCAGACCACACTACGATGTGCCTGAATCTGGGGGGGATCTTTGGGGTCAAATTTATTTCTTTGAATACGGAGTCGGCCTTGGCAGAGGCCAGAACCTCCGCGATCTTCTCGTTCTGGCATATTGCCGTGTATCCAAAGGGCGTATCTATAAGCCTAACGAGAGCTACATCGAGCTCGCCGTAGGCCACGGAGAAGACGTCCCCCCGATCGGGTTTTGTCTTTTCGGGGAGAGTCCTCAGGCTAACCCTGAGTGCGTCGTCCGTCATTTTTGCGTCGTCATAGTCATTGTAGTCATGTATGGTGTGTAAGGTGAAGAGAGCAAAGAAAAGGAAAAAATTTTGTCCAAATCAAGTTAGCACTTTACCTTTGATACGGTGGGTCGGGGTCCAAAAAACTTGCCGTAATCCGGAATTGTGTGGCACTGGCACTGGGTGTGGTCTATGGTTGCGTACCACATTCACTTGGTATCGTTAGAGGAGGTATAGGGGTGACACATGGGAATTAACACTTTTGAGAAAAATCTACGGAGGCGTCAAGTAAAATTTCCTCGACGGTTTCCTCCTTTGCTGAATGTCACTTCGCGAGAGAGCGTAGTTTACATACGGAAATCTTAGCAGCTGTGTAGGTGGTACTGGAGAAGCAGGTGTTGGTCAAGAAAGGGGTGAAGGTGTAAGTGGTGGTGGGATATCTGGTGGTGGAGTAGGTTCTTATGGTGTAAGTGGTGGTGGTATACGCCATGTGGGGTAGGTGTAGGTGGTGGAGGATTGGGATGTTATTGGTGTATGTGTTGGTGGCTCTGTAGGTGTGAGGTGTAGGTCGTGGTGGTGTAGATGATGAAGGAATGGGTGTTGTTGGTGTAGGTGGTGATGGTATAGGTGGTGGTTGTGTAGGTTGTGCTGGGGTATGTTGTGGTTGTGGAGTAGGCGGTTGTGTAGTAGGTCTTGGGGAAATAGGTGGTGGTGGTGATGTATATGGTGGTGGAGTAGGTGTTGCTGGTGGTGTAGGTGTTGGTGAAGGAGTGGGTGTTGGTAGTGGTGGTGGTGGTGCAGGTGTAGGTGGTGGTCGTGTAAGTGATTAACGTGGGTGTATAAGTGATAACTCTGTAATTACTGGTGGTGTAGGTGGTTGTTGTGCAGTTGGTGGTGGTTGTGTAGGTTATGCAGGCCTAGGTGATGTAAATGTTGGTAGTGTATGCGTTGATGTTAGTGTTGTGGGGGTTGGTGGTGTAAGTGGTGGATGTCTAGGCGGTGAAGGATTAGGTGTTGGTGGAGGTGATGGTGGTGGAGGAGGAGGTGGTAGAAGTGTTGGTGGTGTAGGGGGTGGAGGTAGTGGTGGTGTAGATGGTGGAGGTGATATACGTGGTATTGGTGTAGGTGGTGGAGATGGAAGTAGTAGTGTAGGTGGCAGATGAGTAGGTGTTGACGGTGTAGGTGGGTGCAAGTGATGGTTGTGTAGGTGGTAAGGATGATAGAGAAATAAGTGTTTGTGGTGTAGCTGGTGGTGGTATATTTGGTGGTTGTGCAGCTGTAGGTGGTGGTATAGGTTGTGTTGGTGTATGTAGTGGCGATCGAGGTGTAGGTGATGGTAAGATATTTGGTTGTGGAATAGGTTGTGGTTGTGAAGGTGGAGTTAGTGGAGGATTGGGGTGTTGGTGGTGTAGGTGGCGTAGGTGGTGTGGACGATGGAAGAGTAGTTGTTAGTAGTGTAGGTGGTAGTATATGTGATGGTTGTGTAGGTCTTGTAGATGTAGGTGATGATATGTGAGATCTTGGGATGTAAGTATTGGTGGTGTAGGTGGTAGTGGAGCAGGTAGTTGTGCAGTAGGTGTTGGTGAAATATGTGATGTCGGTGTAGGTTGTGGTGATGTATATTGTGTATTGCCAACAGCTCAGCCGTGAAGAGAGGCACAGCGTCTGGCAGATCCCTGCTGACTTAAACAGAGGGATACGGCGTGGAAGCCGACCCGCTCTTGGGACTTGGAGCCATCCATATACACTAGCATGGTTCCAGAGTGACACGAACTGTGCTCCAAAAAGTACGAACGCAATACTCCCAGTGCTGGACAAGCTTTGGGAGCAGAGGCGTGGCGACAAATTTCCAAAGGTGGTACCATCCAGGGTGGCGTGCGGGCAGAACCCGGGGCGCCACCACCCCGAGAGCTATGCCTAACTCTGGATGGAGTTTTCATCCCAAAACCCAAATAGCTTATGGTATGACTAGCGTCTCTCGTCGGCATAGGAACCGTCGAAATCAGCTACCGATGCAGTGAGAGATGTTGGCGATGTACTCGCGCGTAGAGGCGAGTAATTACTGTGCAAGGTGCAGAGCGAGTGCCTTCTCCCCGGCATCGACAAGGAGGATCTCAATGGGGGAAGTGCGGAAGGCACCGGTCGTCAGGGAGGGGCCGGTGTGGTGGATCCAGTCAACCATCTGCAATAAACGCTTAGCTGCAGATGCATAAAACTCGCATCCATAGTCTAGCTTTGAACGAATAAAGGATCGATAAAAAAGTAAGGCGGTAGCCCTATCAGCGCCCAAAGCACTGAACGTCACGAAACGAAGAATATCCATGGCGCGGGTACAAAAGACCCTAAGGCTACGAATATTAGCCTCCCAAGTGAGGAGTCGGCCATATACAAGACCAAGGAAAGGGTGCAATTCAACCACTTCCAGGCGTACCCCATTGAGAAACAAGTATAAGTCAGGTCGAGCCGTGGATGGAGGCAGATGTACACCTCCTTAGTGTTGGCCAAGGAAAAGTGAAACTTGTGCGCTTCGGTATACGAGAAACGCCTTACGATGCCTGTTAAAGTCGACGCTCCAGTGTTGTTATCTGCGCCGCGCCAAAAGAGATCGAAATGTGGTCCACGTAGAGCATAGCGGGAACGTCTTACGGCAGCACCGATGTGATGCCGTTGATGCTCAGGGCAAACAGTATGACACTGAGGAGACTTCCCTGCAGGACAACCTCTTCCTGCTACATTGGGCCGGAAAGGGCTCCTCCCACTCGTACGCGAAATCAACGATCTCGCAGAAATTCAGGTATAAAGATTTAGAGCATCCCTCCCCTCCCATCGTGTTGAAGGTCTCCATGATACCGTATCGCCATGCGGTATCATATGGCTTATCCAGATCGAAAAAAAACGTGGCATAGTCAGATCTACAAAGGAAGGCGTCGCACATAGCATTTTCAAGTCGGAGCAGAGCACCTGACGTGGAGTTGAAGTTGCAGAAGCCGCACTTTTCAAAAGGCAAATCTAACATTTGCCAATTTTTCCGTCAAATTACGGTATATTTATTTGAGAGAAAAAATATATATACAAATTAGCGTTAAAAAAAAATAGTTAATAGTGAGGAAAAAAGTTGAGCGGAGAAGAGAAAGTTACACAAGTACTAGTAAGAAAAGAAATGGGTTCTCCAGGTACTATTGGAGGTCATATTTTTGTTTATTTACTGTTATTTTAACCTTTTATATTAAATGAGTTTAGTTCTCCAGGACATACTGCAGGACAAATATTTTACATTTTAAAATCAGGAAATTTTTTCATGACAGAGAATTATATCTCAGAAATTACATTCAATTTTAATATATTGTTATCTTTTGTACAAATTTCACGAAAACCTTGTTCTTACTACCAAAAAATATATTGACTTTTATCTTGGTTTATTAATTGTTTCTATTATTAATATTCTAAATCACTAAACTTTGTTATTGGCCACTAAATATTGTGTTCATTATTAAACACTGAACTATTATTCTTAATTGTTAATTATTCAATATTGATAATTTTATTT
The DNA here is from genome assembly GCA_963969495.1 of Ceratothoa steindachneri. Taxonomy (NCBI): domain Eukaryota; kingdom Metazoa; phylum Arthropoda; class Malacostraca; order Isopoda; family Cymothoidae; genus Ceratothoa; species Ceratothoa steindachneri. The sequence continues at coordinate 29,192,939 of OZ018331.1, read as the reverse complement.
ACTGCTTTTATTATTTCACGAAGTCCTTATGCTTATTACTAAGTATTATTATTTAAGGTTTATTATTAGTTACTAAGTATTAAATTTATTATTAACCACTGAATTATTAACTGCTAAATATTGAGTATTGCGCACTGTTTATTTAATGAGATTATTAATAATTTGCCTAATCGCTCAACTTTGTTATTCTTACTAACCATTAAATATTATGTTCTTTATACACCACTGTTTTTATTCACGTAACCACTGACTATTGAATGTTTTTATCATTAATCCCTTTAACCTCCAAATTTTAGTATTATTATACACTTTCTTCCTTTTTCTTTTTGACCACTGCTTATTAAATTAATTCACTTAATCTATGGATTTACTACTATTGATACTAAATATTATATTCATTTTTAATCACTGCTTATTATTTTTAATTGATTATTATCCACTGTTTATTAAATGTTTCATTTTTTCCTTCGTTTAATCACTGAATTTTATTATTTTTAGCTATCATTCACTTTTGCACATTTTTCCACTAAACGATATCGGACGTTTTTGGATCACTTTTGATTTTTTTATATGTTGACATGTTCACGGTGTGTACACACGAGAGTCTGGGATGTAGATGGTTCTTTCTTTCAACAATCCTTCTATTTCTTTCGGCGACCAAGGTCCTTCGTAGGTCCATTTGTAGTCCCCGCGAATAATTCCATCGTTCAGGGCTTCCAGGTCACCTTTCGGGGGCTTGCACACTACAGCGCCGAATACCTTGAGTCCTACGTTAGTGGCGTTAAAGAAGAATCCTCGTAGTAAGATGTTTCTTTCTTCCGTGAGTGGTACTCCGGGATAGTCCAGAATGTCATCGTCCTCGTCTTCTTCCCCGTGAAGTGTATATTCTTGTTCTTCTGTCTCTTCTTCCTTTCGGGGTTTTGTCTTCTTCTTTTTCTTTTGCTGTTTCTTTTTTGGGCTTTTTCGAGGGCTTTCGCCTCTTGTTTCTTCTCAAATTGTAGACACAGGAGGTTAGATAGATTGGGCGGAAACGGGCCAGGGTAGAGTTATCTCTCCCCGGTTTGCGAAAAGCTAGCAAAGTAGCGATTCGCCAGTAATCTGAGAGATTACCCTCTACCTAGATTCTGTTGAACAAATCTAACATGAAGGCTATGCTCTCTTAAATAGGTATAGAAACATGGCATACGAGACATCGTCCATGCCTGAGGCGGTGTCCGTGCACGAAGCGAGAGTGAAACGCAACTCACACAGAGTAAACCTGTCGTAAAATGGTCCTACGCTTCTGGAGGTAAAGTACAGTCAGCGGCTTTCCGCAACATCAAGACCTACATTGAATGCTGTCGGAGCAGCATCCCGGCTATAGAATGCGGAGAAGGATTCCGCCTCGGAAGCAGCGTCTGAGATTGTGGTCCCATTCTCCTGGAGAACGGGAGGGGCCCCTTGGAAGAACTTGCCCCTAATCCTTTTGACTCGCTTCCACACCACTGCTACGCGTACACCCACCAAGAAGAGCGACAGGCGTGCTTCGAATTATACCAGAACGGAACCCTAGCCCGACGGAATTTACCGACAGTGAAATCGTTCGGGGGGCACTTATAGTGGCCCATGTAGGCATAACGCTTTTGTTTAAAGGCCATCTAACACTCGGTGGACCACCACGGGAGTGGTTGGCGTCAAAACGGTCAGACCTTCTAGGAATAGTAGTTAGGCCCGCGGCGATGAGGTTGCTGGAGAAAAACTCAACGGCTTCATCTACCGACCTAAACTCTTAGGCTGAAATAGAGAATTCAGTCATTTCCTGAAATGCAGGCCCCCGCGCCCGCGCCAAGCACCATCGAGGTGTGCTCTCAGGTGGCAGTTGACCTGAAAATGATAATTGAATGGGAAAGTGATCACTACCATGGAGGTCATCGACCACCCCGCAATCAAAATCAGGCTGTGCTTTCGAAGAGCACAAAGATAGATCAAGGCAATAAAATGAAGCGTTTCTCGGGCAGTGATGCGTAAACTCATCCACATTTAGGACACCTAACTCAAGCTCTTTGATCTGATCGGCAAGGGCTTGTCCCCTGGGATTTATTGAGTAATCTCCCCAGAGAGGATGCCTGCCGTTCAAATCTCCAAGCAAGAGAAAGGGCCTCGACTAACGTGCCACGACGCGGTGGAAGTCCCCCGCGTTGAAGTCAGCTGACGGTGGTATGTAAGCAGAAATAACAGTATACCTCCTTTCAGAGACAGCTGCATACCTACTGCCTGAAAGGAGGTATCTAAAGCAAAGAGAAGACCGGAGCCATCATGCCGGGTGTAAATCGCGCCCCCTCTTGCCCGGTCCCCGTCCCGTAGCAGTGTTGGGTCGCAGAGCCATTTTACCCAGGGAGGGTGTGCAGGGGGCACGCGCCTAAAATTGCTAACGGGGAATGGGGAAGACGAGCCTCTGCAGCTCCACCCAGTTGGACCGTAGTACGTGGCAATTCCATTGAAGGAAAATGCCTTCTAGGCCTAACTCGCAGGAGATGTGAGGGTCGCGTAGTGCAAACAGATATCCGTGAAAATTGATACAGTGCCTGGTAGAAACTCTCTGACCTTAGGCAGAAGGGATAGGGCGTGGAAGCCGACCTCTAGTGCACATACATTTAGACTGGTTCAACATAACACGAAATGTGCTCCGTAAATGTCATTTGCAATACACCTGCAGTATGGAAGCTTTTGGAGCAGAGGTTTGGTGAGAAATAGTAAATGGAGGTAGCAGCAATGATGGTGTCCTGGGCAGAACCAAATACAATTCAATCCATGATAGGGGAGTTGACATTCGAGTGTTAAAATCTTGGCCCCACTAAAATAAATCTAAAATAAATCGATGCTCAGAGCAAAGAGTGTTACATTGATGAAACTTCCTCTCTTTGCTGTGTGGGGCCGAAGAGGACTCCTCGTACACCTACTCTGAATCAACGATTTTGGAGAAATTCAAATACGAAAGTTAGGAGGCAACCTTTTGCCCATATAGTGTGGATGGTCTCTTATACCATAGCACCATTATAGGCCTTCTCAGAGCAGAAAATAGTGTAGTGTAAAGCTCTCTGCGAAAAAAGACCCCGCAGAAGGCATTTCTCACCCTCAGCAGAGCATCCAACATGGAGCAGAATTTGCACAATCCCCACTGTGCAGATGAAAGGTGGCTTCCACTCTTCTAAGAAAAAAGCTACTCTATCATTTACCAAATTCTCTACCAACCTGCGCAAGCAAGAAACGAGAGAATTGTGGCGAATACCATTCGGGGTAAAGTGATCTCTCCCTGATTTTGAAAAGCGAGCAACTTAACCATTCGCAAGTAGTCTGGTGATTATCCTCTGTACCTTACCTGTTGAATAGGCAACATCCCGCCTAGAGAATTGGGTAGGGTAGTGTGTGGGGGTGCTGGTGGTTTAGGTAGTGTTGTTGTTGGTAGTGTCGCTGCAGTTGTTAGTGGGGTAGGGGTTGTGGTTTAAGTGGTAGTGGTGTAGGTGGTAGTGGTGTAGGTGTTGGTGGTGTAATACGTGTCGTTGTAGATGGTGTTGGTGGTTTAGGTGGGGGGGGGGGTCAGTGTAGGTGATGACAGGGTAGGTGCTTGTGGTTTAGTTTGGGGTGGTTTAGTCAGCGGTCGCAAAGGTGGTGGTGTCGTTGTAGGAGATCGTGGGGAAGGTGGTAATGTTGTAGGCGTTGGTGATGTAAGAGGTTTTGTTGTAGATTGTGGTGGTTTAGTGGTTTAGGTAGTGGCCGTCGAGGTTGTGTTGTTATTGAAGTTGGTGTGGTAGGTGGTAGTGTTGTAGGTGGTGTTGGTGTAGATGGTGGTGGAATAAGTGGAGGTGGGTCAGGCGATGGTAGTGTAGTTCATGGTTGTGTAAGTGGTGGTGGTGTAGGTGGTGGTGGTGTAAGTGGTAGTGGTGTAGGTGATGGTGGCGTTGGTGTAGCTGTTGTGTTGTAGGTGTTGGTGGGTTAGGTGTTGGTGGTATAGGTGGTGAAGGTGGTGTTAGTGGTGTAGGTCGTTTTAGGGAAGCTGATGGTCTGGTAGAGGGCTGTGTTGTTGTTCCTGTAAGTTTGGTAGTGTAGATGCCATAGGCGTTAGTGGTTTAGGTAGTGAAGGTGGTGTAGGTGATATGCTGAAGGTGCACATGGTTTAGGTGAGAGTTGTCAGGGTGGTGTTGGTGTATTTGATGTTGGCGTGCGTGGTATAGGTGGGTGGCTTGTAGGTGCTGGTGGTGTCGGTCGTGGTGGTGAAGGTAGTGATAGTGTAAGTGATAGTGATGAAGGTGAACGGGGTTTAAGTGGTGGTTGTGTTAGTGGTAGCAGTGTAGATTATGTAGTCGTAGCTGAGGTAGATGATGCAGGTGGTGGTGGTGGTGCACGTGTTGGTGTTGTGGGTGTTAGTGTTATGGGTGGGTGTGTTGTAGGTCGTGGTTGTGTAATTAGGGGTGTTGTTAGTGGTGGTGGTGTAGGTGTAAGTGTCGGTGCTGTATGTTGTGGTGGTGTATGTGTGGGTGGAGAAAGTGCTGTAGTTTTAGGTGGAGAAGGTGCTGGTGCTGTAGTTTTTGATGGTGTATGTGGTGCAGGTTGTGGTAGTGTAGGTGATTTAGGTGGTGGTGCAAGTGATAGTGCTGTAGATATTGATGTTTTAGGTTGTGGTATTGTGGGTGATGAAGGCACTAGTGGTGCAAGTAGTGGTGGTGTAGGGGTTGATGTACTCGGTAGTTGTGGTGGTCATATAGGTGGTGGTGGAGTAGGTGGTTGTCATGTAGGAGTTTGTCTAGTGGGTGGTAGTGTTGTATGTTGTGGTGGTGTAGGTGATGTATACGTAGGTGGTATAGGTGGTGGTTGTGTATGTAATTTACGTAGTCATAGGTGCTGTAGGTACTGGTGTTTTATGTGTAAGTCGTTTACGTGATGGTTGTGTAGGTGATGTAAGCGTGGTCTTTTAGGTAGTGCAGGTGGTGGTGAAGTAGGTAGTGTAGGTTGTTGTAGGTGGTGGTGGTAGAAGTGATTGTGCTGTAGCTGTAGGTAGTTTAGGTGGTGTTGTGTATTTGGTGGTAGTTTAGGTTTTGGCGTTATAGGTGTTGATGATAGTAGTGGAGGTGGTGGTGCTGCTGTATTTGGTGGTCCTGGTGTAGTTGGTGGTGGTGGTGAGGTTGGTGTTGGTGAAGGTCCTCTTGTAGGTCATGGTGGTGTTGGTGAAAGTCTTGATGAAGTTGGTGGTGGTGTAGGTGATGTAGGCGAAGGTGGTGCAGTTGGTGGTGGTGTAGGTGCTTGTGTTATAGGTAGTGATAGTCTAGCTGGTGGTGGTAGTGGTGATGGAGTTGTATGGGTAGGTGGTTTAGGTGGTAGTGGTGATAGTGCTGTAAGTGTAGGTGGTTTAGGTGGTGGTTGGTTTGTTGTTGGTGGTGTATTTGATCTAGGCGTAGGTTTTGCAGGCATTGTTGTCGTAGGTAGTTGTGTGGAACGTGTTGATGTTGTAGGTAGTGAGGGTGCAGGTGGTGTAGGTGGGGTTGGAGTTGGTGGTGTGGGTGTAAGTGGTGAGGGTGTAGGTAGTGGTGCTGTAGGATAATCAGGTGGTAGTGTAGCTGATAGTGATGTAGTTGGTGGTGGTTTAGTTAGTGATATTGTAGTTGATATAGGCGTAGGTCGTGCAGGTGGTGATGGGGTATCTGGTAGTGGTATAGGGGTAGTGGTGTAGGTTGTATGGGGTAAGTAGTGGTGCTGTAGGCGGTGCTGTTGCAGGTGGTAGTAGTGTAAATGGTGGTGGTGTAGGTGTTGGTGTTGTATGTAGTGATGGTGAAAATGGTGGTATGGTAGGTGATGTAGGCGTAGGGGGTATCGGTGGTGCAGTTGGTGGCAGTGTAGGTGGGGGTGTGTAGGTAGTGTTAATGTAAGTAGTGATGGTCTAGCTGATGGTAGTGATAGTAATGTAGGTTTAGCTTGTTTAGGTGGTGTTTATGTTGGTTGTGTTAGTGTAGGCGTTTTAGGTGATGTGTGAAAGTGTTGGTGCTCAACGTAGTAGTGCGGGGGCTGATTTGGGTGTTAGTGCTGGTGTGAGTGGTAGTGCTAGTTAGGCTGGTGCTGTTAGTGTAGGTGGTGTTGTTGAAGGTCGTAGTGGGGAAGAGGGTGCTGCTTTACGTGGTGTACGTGGTGGTGGTGTAGGAGATGTAGGCCTAGGTGGTTTAAGTGGTTCGCTTGATGGTTGTGTAGAGTTTGGTGGGGTAGTTATTGGTGGTGGTGGTGATCGTGCTGTACGTGTAAGTGGTTTAGGCTATTGTTGTGTAAGTGATGTAGGCGTAGCTGTTGCAGTTGCTGTTGTCGTATGTGGTGGTGTTGTAGCTATTGGTAGTATAGTTAGTTGTGGTGGAGTTGTAGGTGCTGGTGGTGTAGGTGTGGTTGGATTAGGTGGTAGTGGTGTAGGTAGGTGATAGTGCTATAGGCATAGGTGGTTTACGTGGTGGTTGTAGAGGTGATGGTTTTGAAAGTAGTGGTTGTGGAAGTGGTGGTGGTGTAAGGTATGTAGGCGTAGTGGTAGAGCTGCTGCTATATTTAGGGGTTCAGGTGTAGGTAGTGGTGGTAGTAAAGTTTGTGTTGCTGAAGGTCCAGTTGTAGGTGGTGGTAGTGTATGTGGTGGTAGTAGTGTATGTGGTGGTGGTAGTGTATGTGGTGGTGGTAGTGGTGGTGAAATTAGTGTTGTTGAAGGTCCTGGTGTAGATGGTGCAGTTAGCGGTAGTGGGATAGGTATTTGTGGTGTAGGTGGTGTTGGTGTTATACGTAGTGATGGTCTAGCTGGTAGGGATGGTTATATTGCTGTAGGTGTACGTGGTTTAGATGGTGGTTGGTTTGTTGGTGGTAGTGTATTTGATCTAGGCGTAGGTGTTGCAGGCATTGTTGCCGTAGGTGTTGGTGTTAACCGTGCTGGTGTTGTATGTAGTGGTGGTTGTGTAGGTGGGATTGGATTTAGTAGTGGGGGTGTAAGTGATAGGTGTGTAAGCATTGATGCTTTAGGATATTCAGATGGAGCTGTAGCTGATAGTTTTGTTGGTGGTGGTGGTGAAGTTAGTGGTATTGTAGTTAATGTAGGTTTAGGTCGTGAAGGTGGTGATGGAGTAGGTGGTAGTTGTGTAGGTGTTGGGGTAGGTAGTGGTGTTGAAGGTGGTAGTAGTGTAGATGGTGGTGGTGCAGGTGATGGTGTTGTAGGTAGCGATGGTGCAGATAGTGTTATTGTAGTTGATGTAAACGTATGTGGTGTCGGTGGTGCAGTTGGTGGTGGTGTAGGTGGAGGTGGGGTAGGTAGTTGTGCCTTATGTAGTTGTGGCGTATGTAGTTGTGGAGTAAGTGGTATTGGTGTTGTAGGTAGTGATGGTCTAGCTAGTGGTAGTGATAATACGGTAGGTGGAGGTGGTGGATTTGTGTAAGTATAGGCGTTTAGGTGATGTGTGTAGGTGTTGAACGTGGTGGTGGTGGTGCTGGTGCGGATGGTAGTGCTAGTTAGGCTGGTGTAGGTGTTGTTGTTGAAGGTCGTAGGGGGAGAAAGAGGGTGTTATTTTATGTAGTGTACTTGGTGGTGGTGTAGGTGATGTAGGCCTAGGTGGCTTAAGTTGTGCACTTGCTGTATGTGTTGAGTTTGGTGGGGTAGTTAGCAGTGGTATATGTGTTGGTAGTGTAGGTGGTGGTGGTGATATTGATGTACGTGTAGGTGATGTAGGCGTAGCTGTTGCAGTTGTCATATGTGGTGGTGTTGTAGCTGTTGGTATTGTAGTTGTAGGTGTGGTTGGAGTAGGGGGTGTAGGTATTAGGTGTTTTAGGTGTTGGTGTTTGTGATATTGCTGTAGGCGAAGGTGATGGTTGTGAAAGTGGTGGTGGTGTAGGGGAAATAGGCGTAGGTGGTGTGTCTGATTGTGGTGTATGTGATATGTGGTGTAGGTGTGTGTAGGTAGTTGTGGTGTAGGTGGTTGTGGTAGTTGCGGTGGTGTAGGAGGTGATGATATTGTAGGTGATTTAGGTGGTCGTGTAGGGGATAGTAATGGACGTGTAGGTGATTTTTTGTTGTGGTTGTGTAGCAGGTGGTGGTGGAGACGTAGTTGGTGTAGGTAGTTTAGGCGTTGGTAGTATAGGTGATGTAGGCGTAGCTGGTGTAGGTGGTTGTAGTTTAGTTGATGACGGTGGTTAGTTAGTGGTGGTGTAGGTAGTTGTGCTGTAGGAGGTGATTGTTATGTAGGTGGTGGTATATGAGGTGTTGGTTGTGTAGGGGGTGGTAATGGTCTAGGTGGTGGTTGTGTAGGTGCTTGTCGTGTAGGGAGTTATAGTCGTGTATGCGGTAGTGGTATAGGAGGTGATGGTATTGTAGGTGGTGGTGTACGTTATGGTTGTGATATAGGTGGTCGTGTATAGGATAGTGTTGTAGGTGGTTTAAGTGTTGATTGTGTAGGTGATGTAGGCGTAGTTGGTGTAAGAAGTTGTGTGTAAGAGGTTATATGTAAGAGGTTGTGGTGTAGGTGGTGGTGCATGTAGTGGTGGTGTAGGTGTTGTTGGAGGTAGTGGTGATGTAGGTCGTGGTGGTACAGGTGGCGTGATATATGTACTAATGCTGCAGGTGGTAGTGTGGTAGGTGATGGAGTATGTGGTAGTGGTGTAGGTGCTGATGGTGTATATGTACTGGTGGTGTAGGGGTAGGTGATGATGGTGTAGGTGGTAGTAGTGTAAGTAGTTGGGGTAGGTGACGGTGATGTAGGTGGTGATGGTCTAGGTTATAGTGGTGTAGGTGAGGGTGGTCTAGTTTGTTGTTCTGTAGGTTGTAGTAGTGTAGGTTTTTTGGGGTCTAGTTATTGATGTAGGTGGTAAGGGTGTACGTGCTGTAGGTGTTGATGGTGTAAGCTATGTATGTTATGATTCGAAAGAGAATGTAAAACAACATAAGGGTGTCAAATATCGTTAGAATCTGTCGAATAGTTACATAACCAAAAGAAAAGCGGAGACCGACAGACCGTCCGACGTAGTCAGATGTAGAGTAGCACGCGGCTAAAAATTGATAAATTATGAATGGAATAAAGGATTGGTCTCCTCTCTCGTCTCACTACCCATTGAGGGTACGAGGGGTTTTAGAGATTGGGGTGGGGGAGAGAGTAGTGGGTATAATTTATTTTAGCCTCTCACGGGCTCTTCACTATCATAATAGTCGACTATTTTGAGACCTTTAAGCTGCCTCCTCTGATTCGACAAAATAGTTTAGAAGAGAATAAGAGGAGGGAATCGACTTTGGCCTTTAGGGGGGCCGGGAAGGGGTCACTCCTTTCCAGTATTTTAACACTTTTACTTTTAATGTTAGAAAATCTCCTGAAAATTAATAGCAAATATCGAAATGGGAATGAATGGCAAGCCCATTTTATTTCAGAGCGTGCAACGCCATCTTTCTTCCATTATTGGGTCTTTTCAGAAGCGGCAAATAAAGTTGGAGATTGAAAAGAGGTGATAAAGATAACCCGAGAGAGTCAAGAGCACCAGGTTCTCTTGGAGCACTTGGGTCTGGAGAACCTGCGGCTCCTCTGGGTTTCAGTCGTAACTGGGCACATCGTGACACCACCCATCACCCGATGGGTGGATTAGGTAACAGGTGATGGTTTCCTTAAAAGGTGAAGACATATTTACCCTTCGGAAAATGAAAGGTGAAAGTGTTTTTATATTTACTTTTGTTATTGACAAATGGAGGATGTTTAAAAGACCTATTTTCATTTACCATAATTAAAAGAATTCATTTTTTAAAGATTTAAAAAGGGAGATATTAATTTTTCAAATAATATAATCCATTTTAAAGGTTTAAAGAAACAAAATTACACTCTCATTATTACTTTATTTATTTATTCATGCCCACTTGGTCTAAGAAATTTGCATTGTTGTTTCTTAATATTATTTCATATTCTCCTCTTTTTTTCTCAATCATTTCTCTTTTTCTTTCTTAAACAGCAAAGCAATGATGAGAAGATGTTCTTAATGCTGTTCTTTTTCGTCCTTCTCTTCTTTTTCTTCTCCTTAACATATTTTTCTTCTCTTATGGTTGTAAGTCTTTGACTTCTTGATACGCGAGTCATCTATCCATAAAATGCAATCCTTCCTTCCTAAACCTGACGTTTAAACTCCTCTATTACTCTGTCATATTCTTGATCCTCCTCCCACATTCTTTCTATCGCATCTAATCCTTCCATCTCTATTTAGGAGAGTGATCAAAATATTGAATTGAGAGATGAACGATTTTTTGGGAGGTCAGGAGCTCGTGAAAATGATGCGGTCGACCGGAATAAAGCTTCCCGATAACCGACCAAACACAACCACGCGATTACTTATATAAACTCGGTATCACAGTTGGGAGACGAAGATCAAAAGTAAAGTAACTCAAATATTGAATAATAAAAGGAAAAGTAAAATGACACGGCCTTTTTGCCTCCCTATAAAAGAAGTGAGCTTTTTAATAATCAATGTTTTAGCTCATAAGGAATTTCAGTTCATTCGAAAATGAATAAATTTTGAAAGATTTTAAAAAGTAAATTGGTTTAAGGAAAAAAGGTTGAATAAATATTTAGCTTGTCGCGAATTTTAGCTGGTCTAAATATGATATATTGAAGGAAAAGTGATTTAGAATGGGAAAAAGGAGTAATTGAGGAACAAGACAAAGAATATTAAGCAGGAAAGGGAAATTACAATAATCAATTTTATTTATTAATACTTTAATACAACTTTATCCTTAACTCTATAATTTAACTTGGTGAATGTTTGAAATTTTGGAAAATGTTTTTTTTGCTTAGTGGACAAGTAACCTTTCATGTTTTTGAGTTTAGGTTTATTTGAAACTTTTATTCGCAGGGCTGTTTTGTATGATTCGAGCTTTTATCAAAGTTCGTTCTAAGAGTTCAGAAAAAATAAATATAATTATCGAAAGATTTGGAATGAAAAAACATACAAATCGTGAAGTTCAAAAAATGTATTAAAATTAGGACTTTGGCGCTTTTTTACTATCATTTCGTATATAAAACAAATTTAGATGAAAAAAGAGATCTGACGAAGGTTTTTCTATATATCAAACCGGGTGAAATAACTTAAAAAAAAGGTTTCAGGGTGTCTATGTTGAAAAAAGGGTTTGGAAAATTCTGTACTATTTATAAATCTTCAAGGGATAAAGACGATATAATAAAAGGTGAAATAACTTTTAAAAAATGTTTCAGGGTATCTATGTTGAAAAAGGTGTTCGGGGAGTTCAAATAAAGTCTATAAAGTGGATTAAAAAAAGCGGTTTAGAATAATAAATAGGCCGTAGGCCACACGCCGAAGGAGTGTCTGTGGAACCAAGTTCTTTCTGTAAGAAATAATACGAAGTATCGCTTGTATTTATATATGGAAGAGGGGAGGGTGGAACTGGCGCAATGCCCTTGGTACAACTGAAACCGGGAGGAGCGGCACAACATAACATCAAATTCAAGTGAAAAAAAATTAGCGAACTCTCTCGGGTCTCCTTTTTCCAAAATTTGAAATCTCTCAATATCTTTTTCAAGCAGGTTTCCGTCGTTGAAGTTTATAAATTTATCGTTACTTAATAAGCTACTTCGTGTGTGGGATATTTTTATGTCTTCTTCGTTAAATGCCATTTCGAGCCTGTCGAAGTCATGTTCTGAGGAATATTTCCATTTGTAGATGGCGCTATCTATTCCGTCCATCATCCGTTAGGCCGAGAAGGTTATGAGATTCCTCCCCTTCTGCTGATTCTTCTATTTTTATTATTTCGTCGCTCTATTCTGTTTGCTCATCTTCTGTATTTACTTCCTCGTTCTGTTTGTTTGTTAGTGTGGTTACTGAGGGACTCCTTAGTAAGTCGCTTGATGGGCTGTTCTCCAGAAACCAAAGTTTCCTGGCAATGGCGTTTTCCCTTGAGAATGTTTTGAAATCTTGAGCGAAGCTGCCACATAAGGAAGATCCATGACTTCTATGTTAATCCTCCTGTAATTAAATCCACAAAGACTAAGCTAATTCTCTTTTGGTCGGTGCCCTTCTTTGGTACAATCACCTAAGAAATGACCAACGAAATTCCTTCAATAATTCTCTATATGTCTGTCTATTTTGGATTAAAAAAACTCCATATGTAGATTGGCCAGTACCAGGGACAAGCAATTGCTCATGGCCATTCCAAAGATTTGACGGTAATATTTCCCGTCAGAGGTGAATTTACAGTTGGAATAGCTATGGGCAATTGTTTGTCCCCAATACTGGCCAATCTATATATGGAGTATTTTGAATTCAAAATACTTGTACTTCTCCAGACAAACATAACTCCTATTTTATGGATAAGTTACGAGGGGTGGTCAATAAGTTTTGCGAATCGTAGGGCAAAACAGGGGAAGGGAGATGGCTGTTTGTGGGGGTGTTAGGACAAGTTATGACAAGTCAGGACCGGCAGTCGCACGCTCCTGCCTCGTCGATTTAAGAAGTAGTAGCTGATCGCAGATCATCAGTCACAATTTTTTCAACAATGGAGAAGGTTGAGCTCCACGCAAAGATCCAATTTTTTACCAGGGAAGGCAAGAATGCAAAAGAGATCCATTAACGCTGGTTGCACTCTACACCGATCACGCCCCTTCCTATGCAAGCATTGCTCGCTGGAATAGGGAGTTCCGCCATGGTCGTGAGTCCCTTGAAGATGACCCCCGTCAAGGACACCCGTCAGATGTGACCAACGAGGAAATGTGGCCCGTGTGGAGAGGATGATCCTCGAAAATCGACGGGTGAAGGTCGAAGAAATCGAGCAAGAACTTAGAATATCACATGGAAGTGTTATCAACATCACCCACGACAATTTGGCCATGACCAAGGTCTCTGCACGTTGGGTCCATAGAAACCTCACGCCCCATGATCGACTTCAAAGTCGTCAAAGTCCACAAGGCCAGAGTTGCACAGGCTGCCCTGCGCGAGTGCGGATTCGAGGAGCTCCCCTCCCCCCCACCTACAGTCCAGATCTGGCCCCTAGCGACTACTTTTTATTCCGCCAGCTCAAGGTTGCACTGCGTGGACGCCGGTTTGGGGACGATGAAGATGTCCAGCTCGCCGTCCAGGAGTGGATTAAACAGCAGTCGGGAGATTTCTGGTTGTCGGGAATTCGAAGCGTCAGGGACAAATGGCGCAAGTGCATTGAAGTCGATGGTAGTTATATTGAAAAATAATACAACACTTTTCCTCATATCTCGTTTCCTTATATCCGAATTGCAAAACTTATTGACCTTCCCTCGTATGTGGATCACATTTTTCGTTTGTGGCCTAATGATCTTAATATCAATACTTCTCTTGAAAAAGTCAACACATTAGTCCCCTCAATGAAATTTACTTTAGAACATGAAAAAGATAACACCATCCCTTTCTTAAATATTTTGATCCACCGAACAAACCAAGGTTTCAACTATCATCATATTAGTATATAAAAAAAAGTGTTTTCTCTTCCATGTTTCTCCGTGCCCTGAGAATTGTTTCACCCGAATATTTGGAAAAAGAGGTTGATAGGATATATAATATAGGTTTAAATTTGTGGTACCCTTTCTACGTACTTACAAATTGTTATAATTCTGCTAAGCGTTCAATTTATTAACCTAATCGTAACATCCCTAAATTTCATGCCCAAAATGTATTAGTTTTACCTTTGAACCAAAGTTTCATTAATTTACCTCGTTTACTAAAAGCTTTGAACATAAATATGAAAACACTATCCATCGCCTTCTCGTAAAAAAAAAATCCCCCCTAAACCAGGCATTGTATATTCTATTGGTTGCAATAATTGTGAAAAATGCTATTAAGGACAGACAGGTAAAGAATTAAAGGATAGAGTTAAACAGCACCAAATTAATGTTAGTAATTTTTGTCAACAATCTGCATTATTTTTACATATCTTTAGTCAGGATCATACTATTAATTGGAAAAGTGCTAAACCTGTTATTAAATGTACAAACTACATTTCAAGAAATATTTTGGAGTGTATCTCTATTAATACTTTCCCAAATTTTAATATTAGCCCTGGGGATTGTTTAGCCTAGATCCTATCATATCTAATTATATTAAATCACAAATTAAAGTGTTTAAAGAATTTGTACCCCCTAGTCCCTAGTTAGGGTTTTGATGCAGGTAGCCGTTTAACCCCCCCCCCACTCCTTACTATTTAAGACATCGTCTGTCCTCACCTACGTTATTCCATGAAGAGGTCTTTTAGAATAAAGTCGAAAGCACTCGGAATCGTTTTTCCATTTTCCCTGTGGCTGTTATTTATCATATATATATATATATATATATATATATATATATATATATATATATATATATATATATATATATATATATATATATATCCAAAAAGGTACAGTAGCGGGCGTGTAACTATAGGGATAAAACCACAGTAATAGGACTAATTTGATAAGCGAAACCAGGTTTCGACGGAAACGTCCGTTATCGTCAGTCGCTGGTGAACAAGTTAAAAGGTTTGTAGTTTCTTCCATGTTCCTGAGAGCATATCGCATTTGTGATCTTTGTGTCTTGCAAGCCTAATTAATACAATCATCCAAACATTTATTCAGCTGCAATATCCACTTTTGTTCTTAGAAGAGTGTCACTATAAAGCCAGAACCATCTATTACTCCCCAGCTAATTATAAGGAAAAAAACGGATGTGACAAATAATATGTTACCTTTCCATACTCCCCCCAGTTAACCAATTTCAAAAAGTTTGCACGGACCAACAGCATCAATGTTGCCTTTCAGTACGACAATACGCTCAGAAATAGCTTATCTAAAAATAGATCGATCGATACAGAACGGGGAGTTTATTTTGTCCCCTGCAAATTATGTAATGAAATATATATCGGTGAAAGCAGCAAGAGAATGAATGAACATAAATGCGATATGCGACGTGGTGCTCTCTCTCCTCCAGTTTATTTCTACATATGTCCAATGAAAATCACCAAATTGATATTGATAATGCTAAAATAATTTTTAAGTCTCACAATTGAATCGGCATAATTAAAGCGGCACTTATAAAAGAAATTCCTAACTTTAATACTTCCGCCGACGGCTAATTCAATAATAATACCTTAATAAGCAAGAAATTCAAACTTCCGTTTCACAAAAATGCCGCTACAGTCCGCATCATCCACCTTAGCCCCACTGATTTGTGGGTTTATACGTTAAGCAACTTCTGTATCTCACGTTTTCACGAGCGATTGACAATGACGGATGTCTCCGTCGAAACCTGATTTCGCAAATAAAATTAGTCCTATTACTGTGGTTTTATCCATATATATATATATATATATATATATATATATATGGAGCTCGGCCGTGAAGCCTGCATTTAATATTGAGGATAAATCCCCGTGCCACGAGAAACGGATGTAGTATGGAAGGGGGGGGGGCTATTTATTATAACTTATTTATCTATCTGATTATTTATATTCGAATCTATTTATTTCTTCTGATGACTGAAGTTGCCCCTTGAAACTTTATCTTCCATTTATCTGAGATTCCTTCTTCTTTAAGTTGGCTGGGTGAATTCTTGATCTTCTTTTTCTTGATGTATCTTCCTTTTTAACGATGATGTGATGATTCCTTCCAATTCTGATGACGTGATGACTTTTTGATGCTTCTTGACGATTTTGATGAGATGAGATGAGAAGAGTTGAGACAACTTAGCCGTTGAAGTCATTTTCCTCGAGTTCCGTTTTCTTCTGGAGGCGATCCATATATCTTGAGTTGTCCTTAAAGCGTTTTCCGTTTTCTTTTGGGATTTTCTCCTTAAAAAATTGTGGACTTTGGGGATCGATCGCGGGTCTTTTGAATCCCGAGGCGAGCAGTCTACCATTACGCTACGGTGAAGTCCATGCTGACTTGGTAATTTAATGGGCTATTTATATTCTCGCTTTGGAAGGAATTTTTTTCTCCCTCTCTGATACATCTTCGCACCCTTACAGTAGCATCTTTTAATTTTTCACCACGTTTCGAAAACTACAAGTTTTCATCTCCAGGCTAGAATAAGTTTACAAAGTTAATATATAGTGTTTTATATATAGAGATTCGAGGGTTCTTAGGCAATGTTTGTTGTTGTTGAAGGCTAATACTTTAAAATTCTCAATAGAAATGTCAGTTTTACAGCTTATGGTGTGTTCCTTAATAGATAACTTTTCCTTTAAATGTCCCAGTTGTACTGGAGCCTCTTACATTGGCAGCACTGTTAGGTCTCTTGGAGCTAGGTTCTCTGCTCATATGGGATTAGTTGGCGCACAAACAAAATATTAAATAGAAAGGAAAAGTCATCTATTAGGGAACACACCATAAGCTGTAAAACCCTCGAATCTATATATATATATATAAAACATTACAAACCTACATTCAATGAAGATTTAAGTGCAATATCATTATTAATTAACTAATTTTAACTACAGTTTGTTAGTTGGTTTGCCTTTTAACAAACCACGCGTCACTGTAACCTATAAATACTAGCCCCTTGTTAAACCCACCATTCACTCTCTAGGATGGATCCGCTTTAGTAAGTACCCAAATTTACCGTTTTTATATTAAATGTTTTTTAACTCTTACAGTCTTTACAAAATTAAAAACAAAGTTTAAATTTATTATCTTTAAATAATGCCAGGTCAATTTCTCTTATGGTTTTTAATTAATTTCTGCAATAAACTTTAAATTTATTAACTAATTTTGAGTCAGTCTTAAAGCAAATTTAACTGTTGCCAAGTCATATTTAATAACAAAAAATTTAACTTATAGTACTTTTTACTGATATTTTATAATTGGTCACCTTTTAAAATAATGTCTTGTTGGCCTTTTTAAGTTTTCTTCGTATATAGTAGCAATTTTTGAGTCTGTTTTAAAGCAAATCTAACTGTTGCTAAGTCATATATAAAAAAAATTAACTTATAGTACATTTTACTGATATTTTATAATTGATCACTCTTTAAAATAATGTCTTGTTGGCCTTTTCAAGTTTTTTTCATATATATTAACTTTGTAAACTTATTCTAGCCTGAAGGTGAAAACTTGTAGTTTTCGAACCGTAGTGAAAAATTAAAAGATGCTACATCCATTTCTCGTGGCTCTGGGATTTATCCTCAATATTATATATATATATATATATATATATATATATATATATATATATATATATATATATATATATATATATATATATATATATATATAATAATATATATATATATATATATATATATATATATATATATATATATATATATATATATATATATATATATTATATAATATATATATATATATATATATATATATATATATATATATATATATATATATATGATTGTTGTTAAGAATAACTTTTAATCCTTATTCCTCTTCCTCCCTATCTTCTTCTCTCTTTCCCCGTAATTCCTCTGGATTTGAAGACATCAATCGCGGCTCCTCGACCGAGCGTCGCTGCCTCAATTATTTCCCATTATTTCAGATCCATTTTTCATCCCGCCCCAAATTCTTTTTCTGTTCCCGCCGGGGTTTTTCCCAAATTGACTATTATACCCGGCACTTGGAGCAGTGCTACGCCCTTCCCACCCCATTCCTCCCGGTGTTCTCAAAAGTGTTGAAACTACCTGGGCTTTATTACTTTTAAATATCTTCCTCATTTTTTCCTCAGCTTCTTTCCGCCTAATTTTCTTGACCGGTAACTAAATTTGTAGGCTCGTCACATCCCAACCTTGGTCGGGGCCGGGAGTAGATGGATAAACCCCCACCCTCCTGTCCCCGGTTGAGAGGGTGGTTTTTAACCCACCTTCACCATTCTCCCCATTTCTTCTGTGTTGAGGTTCCTTCACTAACAACCAAACCTATCTCAATATAATATAACACTCTAAAGATGGTCGTCTTACTTCTTGGTCCTGCCTCTAGCAGTGAATATTTTCAGTCGAGGGTTTGTGGTAGTCTGCTGGTTATGGTTTTGTCCCTGTATTATTTGTATGTTGTTCTTAGAGGCAAAAATTGACTGTAGATTTTAATTGTTTCTGGGGCGCTGATTTTGGTGTTTTTCAAAGACAAATGAAGCGTTTTGCGACTTTTAAAATGGTACTTCTTCAACTAAAGATGGCAAGTATGTAATCGAGTTAATGCAAGAGAATGGCTGGTATGTAATCAAACTTATGCAAAAGAATGGCAAGTATGTAATTAAACCAACGCAAGAGAGTGGCAAATATTTAATAAAATCAAGGCAAGAGAAAGGCAGGTATGCAGTCAACACAATGCAAGAGAATGGCACGTTGGTTACCAACTCAATGCAAGACAATGGCAAGCGAGTAATCGACTTTATCCAAGAGAACGGTAAGTATTCAATAGTCGCATTCAAAACAGTATTATGAAGGTAATCACCCCACTGCAAAAGAATGGCAATTATACAATCACCGCATACGAGAGAATGGCAATTATGTAATCAACTCAATTCAAGAGAATATTTTGTAGGAAATCAACCCAATGCAAGAGATTAGCAAGTGCAAGTAGGTGATCAACCTAATGCAAAAGAATAGAAAGTATTTAATCACCGCATTCCAGAGAATGGCAAGTAGCTAATCATCACAATCTCTCCAAGCTTTTATGTCGCCAATCCTTTTCTCTAGGCGCTCTATAATTTTCCTTTGTCCAAAATTCCTTGATGCATTCGCTTTGCTGCCTGTATACTCATCATATGATGTTATTTGATCTTGTAGAGCATACAAAATATGTCATCCTTCCTATTTAGATGAAGAAATTGTCATTATCAGGACCATTTTTTCTAATTTGTATTACCCCGATTGGTTCATATCGTCTGCCCATTTTGCAGTTAGGAAAACATTCTATGGTAATAAGCCTTCCCGCACTAACGACTTCAACAAATGTATAACATTGCCATTTAATAATAAATTGAATAGTTTAAAGGACATATTTGAAAAAGCGGGTATTAATCTAGCCTTTAAATATAATAATTTCTTAAACCAATTGATGATGGCCAGGAAACCCAAAGAACATTATAACATAGGAGTATATGCAGTACCATGCAACGATTGCCATAAAGTTTATATAGGGAAAACATGGAGAAATCTAGACAAGAGATTGTACGAACACAAAAGATATATTAGAGTGGGCAGCGAAAGTAGTGGAATATTTTGCCATGTTAGAGACAAGAATCATACGATCGATTTCATTGGAAGTAAAATGTTATTTAAATCGGCTAACTATGTTAAGAAAAGAATCGTAGAATCGAGCTTGATATCGTCAGTTCCTAATTTAAATCTATCTGAGGGTCAATTTTCTTTTAATCCTGTAATAAGATCGCAAATAAACAAAATAGTAAAATGCCAGCCCTTCAATATGTTTAGGCCTACCCCCCCCCCGCCCCGATTAGCCACAAGTAGGGGATTGGGGGAAAAAAGAGGGTATCTTGTGTTATGCTTATATGCATTTCTCTTATATTTTCTGCCCAGTGTCAGTTGAAAAAGGGTGTGAGATACACCGAAACTGTTCTGGATTAAATTGTCTTCGGAGAATGTGGTTTAATTCCTCATATATATATATATATATATATATATATATATATATATATATATATATATATATAACACGACGTAGAGATATCTGAACGTTTCGTCCATCGTCAATTTTACAAGGATTAGAATAAATATTAATAAGGGAGTTGAAAACTGTTGCCAGTTGAGTTTAGGGGTGAGGTTTGGAAATATATAAAGACTCCAAAATATCCAGATCGCAACTATTTGGACACGAATCCAAAATAGAGAATTCAGTGTCTGAAATTTTTGAATTGCAAGACATGGAATGATTTCGAATAGAAGATACTTCAGGCGTAGTAAGTGGTCTTCTAGTATAGTGGGAGAAACCTCGATGACTGTGTCTGCCAAAAATAGCCTTTTAACCGCATAATCAATTGTGTCGCTGCAATAATTTTTCCTAATTTATAAAGGTGTGGCGAAGATGGAGAATAAAGCAAATTTCCCATTCTCTTCGAAAAGTTAGGGTGACTCTTGAAAAGGTCAATCGAAAGATAGTTTTTTTGGCTATCTGCGAGAACGCCTATTTTAAGTGTTACCTTCCCCTGTATGTGAGAAGAGCTCCTTTCGAGGGCTTTGAGGAAGACTGTGTCTGCCAAAAATAGCCTTTCAACCACACACACACAAATATATGTATATATATATATATATATATATATATATATATATATATATATATATATATATATATATATATATGTATATGTATATGTATATATATATATATATATATATATATATATATATATATATATATATATATATATATATATATATATATATATATATATATATATATAGAGAGAGAGAGAGAGAGAAAGAAAGAAAGAAATAGCAAATACAAGTTCTGCAGGTGGTAACAACCACAACAGGGCTTTTTTGCCCTATTTATTTTCTGCCTTTCGAAACAATTTTGAAGATACAAAGAAAGATGTAGAAACCTTGTATTGTAGACTATATAACATTATACTACAAGAGAAAGAGACATTATCAGAACACTATAATCAAAGAGAGCAAAGGGTGGTTTAATGAAGGCAATCCTTACTGAAGAGACAGAAATAACGCCAGAGGAAAAAAATAAATTCCTGGCAGTGACGGTGGGCGGATCATTGACTGAGTGGATCTGCGTTGAAGTTGGGGTGAGGCAGGGGTGTATCTTTTCACCTACACTGTTCAACATCTTTCTTGAGTTTGCAATGAACGAACTTAATAGCCTGAATCACAATGTGAATTTTGAAGAAAAAAAGTCGCTAGATGTGAAGCATGCGGATGCTACCACCTTGTTGGCAACCACATTTGACAATTTAAACATGTCAACTGAACAACTAGAAATGGCATGCCAGTAGTAAGGACCCAAGATCAACAGCAAAAAGTGTAATGTATTGTCCCCAGCTGACGGAAATATCTGGAGAGAGGGTAATGTGGTGGAAAAGGTAGATCAATTTGTTTTTCTAGGGAGTGTTATCTCGCGATTTTCAGATGATGTAAGAAGGAGAATAGCCATAGCTGCTGTGTGTATTTGGGATGCTAAAAAACAATGTGTGGTCCAGAAAAGATATAACACAGAAATTAAAGATACTAGCTGGGAGGCTAATATATGTCCAGATGGAGCTCTTCTCATAGTCACTAGAAGATAACGCATGAGCCAGCCTTTCTCAGACAAACAAATATGCCTTTCAATCAGCCATTTTAATTGTCACTTTATATTGTAATGTTACTTATTGCACATTTAGAAGTTTTTGTGAGAAAATGCAAGCAGGGGTGAATCCAGGGGGAAATTCCACACAGTGTGCCACATTTGCATTGCTTTTCGAGTTGGCACATCGTGTCTTGAATCACGGCAAACACACGGCGCGCGCGCGCGCCCTTGAATCGCCGACCAGTCGGATCGCTCATACTATCGACAGCCTGTAGATCCGATAGCGAAGCCGAATCTCAACATGAGAAGCAGGAGGGCAAGGAACTCGCTTCTCTTTTTTCGCACGACACAATGACACTCCCTGCGGCTCCAGTGGACATTGTCAACTTAATTGGGAACAAGGCGGCCACAGACTCCGAGAAAGTGCCCTTAATTAACCAGATTCCCTCGTCTGTTGAGTCACTAACCTTCATTGAAGGAGATTTTCAAGGGCTCAAAAGCAGACGTAGATGCCGTCCTTAATTCCGCTAAGCTCTACGAGTGCGATGTTGAGTCAATGGTGCTCGTGCAAGCGGAGGCACAGCGTGGACAAATTCCGCTTCGGTCTTCGGGAACGTCAAGAATGTAAAGGAGAACGCCGAGACCCGTATGTTCCCGAACAATGCGAAGCTCCTGGCGATCTTAATAACTCTGCCGGTCTTAAATGCAAAGGCCGAACGCTCATTCTCAGCCTTGAAACGGCTAAAGACGTACATGAGGAGCACCTTTGGCTAGGATTTCATAAGCGGTCTCGCACTACTCGCCGTCCACAATGACATTCAGGTTTCGAATGATCGAGTGATCGACAAGTTTGCGGAGAAAAACCGCCGTCTCCTCTTCGCTTATGCAAATGAAGAGGGAAATTTTCCTACGATTTTGATAGAGCCTACTCATGGAAAATAAAAATACTTTTTTTCTATTATGTTCCTTGATACTTAAGTGGGCGAAATAACTTGCAAGTAGCCTACATCATTATAGTCTACATTACATGTACATATTCATCATTTCTGCCTATAACTTACTCGTATGTATTTAACACTTATTATTTGTACGATCATACATGTATTACTGGTAAAAATGTGTTGCATAATAAGCAGCTTTAACAAATTTCCACTCATCAACGACCTGGCGTCCCCCCCCCCCTTCCCATTCCCTTTTTCTAGATCCACCACTGAATGCAAGCCATTGATACCTCCGCAATTTAGTAATTTGTTACATTAGATATACTCATCTATAAAAGCCATTTATATCAAGCGAGTCTTTTACTCCAATATAACTCTTTTTAATTTAAAAAACTCTAGAAACTTGGATTTTAATTCTCACTGTGATTCTTCATTGTTTGTGTAATCCTGCCCTTGTAAAGTGAAATCTTTTAATCAATTTTAGCTTTTTTTCTCTCTAATATATATATATATATATATATATATATATATATATATATATATATATGCGGTTAAAAGGCTATTTTGGGAAAACGGTCTTCATCAAAGTCCTCGGAAGGAGCTCTTCTCACATACACTAGAAGGCAACAGACAATAAGTTTAGAATTTAAACAATTTAGTTAATGGAATATTTTTTCCAAGGTTAAGCAATTTAGTCTTTATTTCATAAATTTGGATACCTATTGACCATACTATATCGTATCCTTAGGATAATTTATTAGTTCTCTTATCGTATTTTCCATATTAGTAAGTCAATAAATAGAGTATCAATTTGGTAAGTTTAGGTTCATCAAGTTGATACCTAATGTATGCAAAACTAGGTTCTAGTTCGTACTCTCTAACCGTTTCTTTACATTGAGTTTGTTTATTTTTCGGTTTGTTCACATGAATATCCTCCAAAATGTAATAGTAACTCACCATTTGTAACGAGGTGGATTTTCACTGCCACTGTGCACGTGGAGCATAGTTTAAAGATGAACTGAACTTGTTCTACAAGAAAATACTGCGGTTTTTAACAATATAAAAGTATTTGAAAGTAGCTACAGTCTAGATCTGTGAAATGTAAAAAAGTTTGGTCTAAAGCAAGTTTTAATTGAGTCTTTTAAGAGAACGACGTCGCCCGCCCTGGACGAGGACATGGCCTCTGCCTTCCCTCCTCTTCCAGCCCCTACTACCACCTTGAAAAGAGGACCCACCTCACCCCCACGGCCCAATGGGAAAGCCCAAAGGACCAATGATGAGTCCCCACAACAGGCAAAAGAACCAAGGATGATCTTCTTCCTACTCCAAGTCAAAAACGGCGCTTGAGTTTTCGCTAACCCCTCCCGTGTGTCCTCCGCCCTACATGATTTCCCCCTGGACAAGAATGTAATCCAAGGCGAGACTCGCTGTCTCGGCAACGGCTCGTACCTAGTTGTAGCAGTGTGGGGACACGCACTAAATAAAGTGCCACTCCTGCTACAACCAGCCTTCATCCTTGGGGAATGGGAAGTCACCTGTCGCCAAGCAGAGAGGACGGGCACTTCCCACCATCAATACGTCAAGGTCGGACCCCTCTCCGAAGATACCAGCCTAAGGGAAATCATAGGAACCTTTAGGTCTCTCGCGGAGACCAAATCATAGAGCTGGAGTGGATCCACCCCCGCTACACCCCTGACAAATGGCTCCGCCTCAAGGCGACTAGCACGATCCCAACAAAAGTGTATATAGGCTATATGGTCTATACAACCTGGAGCTACCTCCTTCCCATCCTCCGGTGCCCTGTGTGCCAACGCATTGGCCACTCGGTCAACACCTGCCACTCCTCCGTACACTGCTCCCGCTGCAGCGGCCCTCACCCTCACAAGGATGTCGACACCGGCAACCTTTGCACAAAACTTTACCACTGCTTCCAGTGCGGTGGCCCCCACAACCGAAGATCAGCAAACTGCCCCCATAACAAGCGGGCCCATGACCTATACGTATGGCTGACAGAGGAAAAACAACCCCTCCTTCAGATCAATAAGCAACTCCATGCCCTACCTTTCCCTAAGCCCTTCCGAACACGCCCCGCTCCACCCCCTAGGGTCCCAGCACACCCCAACACTGTCCAACCCTCGCTCACCTATGCGAATGTTGTCACCCATAACAGCTTCGCAACTCTACAGGATCCAGAAGAGGAGGAGACTCCCTTCCAAGAGGCAGCACCCTTCCCTATCCCTCCTGTCCACCCTGATCCTCCACGTCCGGGCCATCATCGCCGCCGCTCCTCCAATCCCGCAGCCCCAAATGCCCCACCCAAGGACCGCTCTTTCCCAACACACCAGGAGGAACTAAACACCAATGTAGCCACAGCAGAGATCCATCACCTTCCTCCTTCCTTACCTATCACCAATAACCGCCCCACCCCTCAGACCCCCCGTATCCACCCTCCCCCTCCGAGCACACCCAATCATCAACCCTCATCACAACCCGTGCCATCCCCCCCACCTAAGGAACAAGTGATCGGACAGATTCTCTCCATCATCATGGACGCATACACCCTCCACCAACAAGGCAAATCAATAATTGAAATAATCTCTGCTCTGTGGCCAACCTTCTCCAATGTCCTCACTACACTCCTCGGATAATGGCTCTCACTCTCTTGCTGTGGAATGCCAGGTCCATGTTAAGGAAAACCCCAAAATTCAAGCACTACCTTATCACCTCCTCCCCCTCTATAATTGGCCTCACAGAAACCTGGCTCTCACCCCACCTCTCCTTCCACCTGCCGGGCTGCACAATTCTCCGGAAAGACAGGCAACTAGGACGGGAAGGAGGCGTCCTCCTGGCGCTCCGAGACACGTATGTCTCCTCCCCTCTCAACCTCCCACACTGGCCCCAAGGCAACCTTGAAATCACCAATATCAGGGTCGCCACAGACCGGGGTTGGCTCTCCCTGGTTGTGTGCTACAATGTTGATGGAGCTGCCACCTATCAGGAGCTATGCCACTACCTCTTCCACCCCCTGTCATCCTCATGGGTGACTTCAATGCCCACCACAGGTGCTGGGAACCCGCTTTTCCGATACACCTCACCAACACCTCAGGAAGAGCACTATTCCAACTCATCCTCTCCTAACTTCAGTTCGTCCCCCCCCCCCTGGACTGCCCACACGTTATCACGGTCCTCGATCTCTTCATCAGAGATTCATTACTGCAGCCATTCACTATATCCGCCGGACCGTATATGGGTAGTAACCACCTTCCTCTCCTGGCGTTTGTCACCAACACCACTCCCACAACCAACCCAGGCTGCCTACCACGCTGGATACTCTCCCCAACAGGCTGGGATGCCTACCAAGCTGCACTAGCAGACCCCCCCGACACCTCCTCCCAAGGACTCGATGAAGCTGCAGCACATATCTCCAAGACCCTCGAAGCAGCCGACAGGTCAGCCTTCAAGCTCTCCAGACAACACAAACCCACCCGCCGGGGCAAGTCATGGTAGAGTGAGGAATGTGAACAAGCCGTTAAAGCTCGCGGACAAGCATGGAACTGTTGGCGGAAACGCCCCACTCCACAACTAGGGACCGAGCACCGAAACCTCAATGCTGCTTGCTCCCGAACAATCCTCAGGGCCCAACGAAATTCCTGGAGTGCCCACTGTGCCTCCATCTCCATAACATCATCCACAAAGCGCACATGGGACTTCCTACACTCCATGGTAGGTCGTAAGGTCTGCACCCAACTCCCCCTGAGTGCTGGCACCATGCCCATCAACACCAATGCACAGAAAGCCTCCACCCTTGCTGCTTACTACGTATCCAAAGCCAGCCGCCACCTACCCTCACAGCTCCTCCCAACCTCAGCAGATTTTCTCATATCCTCCCTCTCTTCTGCTGGCACCCCCGAACTCGCCCAGACATTCACCCCAGGTAAGCTACATGAGGCGCTGTCTATCCTCCCCACAGGCAAGACACCTGGCCCTGATATCATACCGTATAAGTTCCTCACCCATGCACCTCCCCAGCTACAGCAGACCTTCCTCTTTGTATATAACATCAGCTGGCAAAGCAGCACGTTCCCATCAAGCTGGAGGTCTTCCATCCTACTTCCCATACCCAAGCCTGGAAAAGACCCCACGCAACCGGCAAGTTACCTCCCTATAGCACTCCTCTCCTGCATAGAGAAGCTCCTCGAACAACTGGGCACTACTCGTCTCTCCTGGTGGCTGGGAGCAAAAATCTACTCCCCCGGAGCAGTGTGGATTCCATCCACACCGCGGCACTCTGGACATTCTGGGGCAGATGGAATTCCACATCTGCGACACCTACCAGAGGAGAGAGGTAAAGACCACCCTGTTCATTGACCTGGAGGGAGCCTTTGACTCTTCTGCCCATGAAGGCATCTTATATAAGTTGGCTAAGATGGGCATAACTGGTCCGCCCCTCGCATGGATCAACTCATTCCTATCCAACCGCACCTCCAGTGTTGCCGTCGGCTCTTCACTCTCTCCGCAGTCTCCCATGCACAGAGGAGTCCTGCAGGGCTCCATCCTCAGCCCCCTTCTGTTCAACATCCTCCTCTCTGACCTACGGATCCCAGACCACTCTCGCCTCCTTATCTATGTCGATGATATCTCGATAATCAGCCGAGCAGCCACTCAAGATCTGGCTGGGCTACACTTCCAGGAAGCAGCCGATGTACTCTCTGCCTGGATGACTGCTTGGGGCCTTTCAATAAGCGCCCCCCAAAAGCGCAGCCACGTGTTTCACCCTCAAGAGGGTTACAACCCCACCCAGCATCACCATCAGTGGACATCCTGTTCCATACGTCAGGTCCTATCGCCTCCTTGGCCTCTGGTTCGACGGCCCCCGCCTCACCTGGTCCCCTACATCGAACACCTACGGATCTCCTGAAATAAGCGTTTCAATGTCATGAAAAGGGTGGCAGGAGTCCAATGGGGGGCCAGCCGTGACCTTCTCCTTCCCTATTACCAGGTAGCCATCCGATCCAAACTATCTTACGGGAGCAGCTTCTATGGCTCTGCAGCCCACACAGTGCTCCACAAACTGGACATCCTCCAGCACTCGGCCCTGAGGATAGCCATGGGTGGAGTGAGGTCCCTTCCCCCCATCCCAGCCCTCCATGTAGAATGTGACGTCCTTCCCCTACACTTCCAGAAACGAGAGTCCTTGTGCCACTAGTACCATCACATCCAGACCTTATCACCTCCCCACCCCCTTGCAGCCATCTACTCCACATCTGGAGTAGACCCACAGGCCCCAAGCTGGCTTCCTGGTGCACGACAGCCTCTACTTGTCTGAGCCCTGCTCGCCTACAGCATGCTATGTCTGCCCCGACCCCTGCAAGCAAAAATATACTCCCACCCACTAGCGCCCCCCTGGACGGATCTCTCACCATACCCAACCTCCCTCCCAAGCACTCAGCTGGGCCTATGGATGCAGCTCTTTTCGCCCAACTCCAACACTCCCGCTACCATCACCACCTCCAGGTATACACTGACGGTTCCCGCTCTCCATTCCCCCCTTCCACTGCAGCTGCCATTTACGTCCCCCGCTCCCCCATCTGCCAAACCTGGCGGCTGCCCCCAGAGATAGACATAGTGATCGCGGAGCTATTTGCAATCCAGCAGGCCCTGAGCCACCTCAACACAAACCTCGCCCCGACCAGAACAGTCATTTCCACAGATTCCCGGTCGTCTCTGCAACTCCTACTCTCCTGACGCCCAAGGTCATCCACCGCCCTCGTTCACACCCTGCAGAACCTACTACTGTCCCACAGATCGACTTGATGGGCGATCACCCTCCAGTGGGTGCCATCCCACTCAAACATCAGAGGAAACGATATAGCAGATGCTGCTGCCAAGATGGGCCTGACTCAGGAAGACAACTTTCCTCCCGCTCCCACACTCCACTGCTAAAAGCACAGTCTTCGCCACCTGCCGTTCAGCATGGGATGCCAGCCCCCACGACTCCCTCCGCAACACCTCCATGGGCAGCTACCGCACAGACTCCTCACCACAACCCTGGATCAGACAACAGTCACGGATCCTGGACGTTGCCCTCACACGGTTACGGCTGGGCCACACATCCCTCAAGGCTCACCTCCGCCGGCTGAATCTCTCCTCTGACCCATTCTGTCCTTGGTGCTGGAACATAGAGGAAACGGTGGAGCACTTCCTACTCCACTGCCTCTGCTTCTACTCCCACCGCCAAGCCCTGGCACATAGACTCCGTGCCTTGAACGTCCCCACCTTTGATCTACCCACACTACTGGCTGCTGCTCCCCCCCCCCCCTGTCTCCCCTCACAACGGATCCACCGTCATCCGCCTCGAGCAACAGGGCACATATGCCACAAGGCATCAAAGCCCTCAACAACAACAACAACAACTCATCATTTGAATTTCTGTGAGAATAAGAAATATGCACTCTGTGCTTTGAAACTCGCCTCGCTAGTGATTATTTAATTCTCTTATATGTTCATCATATTTAATTTTAAAAGAGTTTACACTGGTGGAGTTTTCAACATCGCCTGGCAAATCATTCGGTGGGTCCACGACCTTTTGAGTGAAGAACTTCTGCCTTAGACTTCTGTTGCATCTCTTCTTAAAGAGTTTTCTGTTATGACCTCTATTAATCCCTTGTGCAAGCTGGAAAAACTCCTCGGGGCCCAGATACAAAGTCATATCCTCCTATGATCTTGAACACCTCTATCATATCTCCCCTCTTTCTTCTATCCTCAAGGGTAGTCCACCCAAGTCTCTCCAATCTCTCCTCATAGGTCAAGGCTCCAAATCCTGGTACCAGCTTAGAAGCTCTTCTCTGAACATCCTCCATTTTTTTATATCCTTCTGCAGGTAAGGAAACCATGCCTGAATAGCATACTCAAGTTGTGTTCTAACATAAGCTTTATATAATATTCCTACAGACTCAACATTCAAGAAGTGAAAGTTCTACATAACCTGCTTCAATACAAAGTTAGCTTTCTTCACATACCATGAAATCTGCTTCTCAAACTTTAAACCAGATAAGAGAGCACTCCAAGGTTTTAACTTTGGAAGAGTGAAAAGTAGAACATCAACAAACCACAAAAACTCCAAATTTTTATAGAGGAGATTACGATAAATTATGAAACTTGCTAAATCAGATTAGGTGGGATATAGAATTCAGGGGGGAGAATACTTATGAGATATGGGACACTTTTAAGACTATACTAAACATTTATATTGGCGGCTCAAATGATAGTATGTACTATTTTGTCCGTATTCCAAAATGTTTCACATTTTTAGAGTACATTTAAGGGGACGGCTCGTGTGGGGGTAAACACAATGGGGAACTGCACTACGATGATCCTGAGTTTCAATAAATTAGAGAAGTATGGGGGGGCATAGCCCCCCAGTATATAATAATAATTGTTTATAGAATAATGTCTTAATGTGTACAGAGGTGATTGATTTAACCAAATCATGTCGTTGCCTTTAATCGTTTTGCGAATTATAATGGGGGTGGGGTCTGATGTCAGAACGCATGAACATTCCAGGAGGGGGGAACGAAAGGTAAAAATCCACTTTTTCAACCGATCCGCTAATCAATATATTTACCCTAAACATAGTCCAGGAGCAGTGCATTCCAATGAAGGCTATTAGGAAGTAATGTAGGAAGCCATTGTGGTAGAATCAGGAGATAGCTAGGAAAATTTCTGAGAAGAAAAGGGCATACCATAGATAACAGAGAGAAATTACTTTTGAGAATTTAAATGATTATAGGTTGACCAGAAATGGGCTAAATAAGATTATTAAGAAGAGCAAAACGGGGGGAGAAATTAATTTAGCTCAAAATAATAATAAATATTCAAAAAAATTCTTTAGCTATTATAGAATTACAGTAAACCCTCGATATAACGAATTTCGGATATACCGAACCAAATTTCTTGGCCAAACTCCGTCGGGTTTAACAGGCAAGCGTTACGACCAGCCTGAGTGAGTATTGGTGTATCACATGTCTCTTACAGTGCAAGGTCCGTATCAATACTATGTTGTGTAGTCCACTTAACTTTATTAGTACTTAAATATGTATTACATATCATAATGAACTTGGTTTGTTATTTCTATTGTTTTTAACGCCCGTTAGGTTTAACAAACTTTCGGCTTTAACAAACGACCCCACCGCCCCCTATTGTTCGTTATATCGAGGGTTTACTGTAATAACAAATCTAACAGTGATAAAATAAGGCCTATTAGATATGAAGAGTTTTGAAAGAATCTGATGAGGAAATAGTAGAGGTTCTTAATGATCATTTTTCTTCATTATTTACACAAGATAATTCTAGGTCAAGGAAAATAGCGTCGAATACAGTTAATGTGAACAGGGAAATAATTAAAGGGCTTATATTGGAGTTAAATACTAGTAAGTCATCTGGCCCAGATGACATTCATTCTAGGTCATTCAAAGAAGGTGTACAGCCACGGCAAAATGACTTGAGATCTACCACATTTTTAAGGAAAAATAAAACTTCAGCTTGAAAATTAGAGTATTGTACTAAAAAAATACATAGTAACCACATAGTTTAGTATTTAGTCATGTTGCCCTTACTCTTGATGACCATGTTGAAGCATTTTGGCATGGAATCGCTTAGGTTCCTGAAGTAATACAAGGACATCTCTGTGCACCACACCTTCACCAGCTCTGCTCGGAGAGTATCCAGGTTTGGAGTCTTCTTCCCGCATATGGTTTTCTTCATTTTCTGCCAACAATTCTCTATGGGGTTGAGGTCGGGACTATTTCCAGGCCACTCTAACACCTCAATCTGTCTCTCCTGGAGCCACTTCTTGAACTTCTTGGACGTATGGCCGGAGGCACTGTCATACATAAAGAATTCACACACGTGAATGGTGAACATTTCCAACATATGGTCATTCAGAACGTCAATATACCGATCAGCGTTAATCTTTGGTTCTTTGGAAGGAAGTAAAGGCCCACCTTTCCCTTCTCACCAGAAAAAGGACCCCAAACCATCACTGAATCAGGGTGTTTAACTGTCAGAACAGTGTATTTTGGGTTGTACCGATGGGAAGACGACGGGCGTCGAACCGTGATAGACCTCGTCCGAAACACCTGGAAATTACTTTCGTCGGAAAACATCACCTTCCTCCACTGTGCCGATGTACAATGTGCACATTTATTTGCAAATGCAAGATGTTTCTTCATGCAGTCATTTATAAGCGGTTTAACGGTGGCTTTACGCCATCAAAGCCCCAAGTCCCACTGCAGCAGATCCCGAATGGTTCGAACAGCGACGTTTAGTAGCAGTCCCGGATGCAATTTCTTCAAATCGGGCGCTGTCAGTCGAGGATCCTTCTCCAATTCTCTCTTTATGAGAACATCTGTAACAGCATAAGTCTTCCTTCGACTTCCACCGCTGAATTTGTGCTCCGGAATGGTGTTGGGTGGGAGTCCCCCGGCTGCTGACAGCAGCCTCAATATGGTTGCTTTTGCTCTTCCTGTACTTCCACATATCATCTTAATCGGGACAACAAAGTCACTGTTTGGTGCGGATTTTCGTTTAACGGAATCATCGGTCCGTATTTTTTTGAGAACGAAGATGGGATTGCCATAACCGTCAACAGCGAGACCTACAGATCAATGATAAGCAACTTCTTGTGGGCTCAACGGATTATATGCCTGATACGGATACTGAGGACATGTGGTTCCAACAGAACGGCGCTATGAGCTACACTGTGCACTCTACGATAGACATTTTGCACCAGCGATTTCAGGGCAGGGTCATCTCACGCGGCGGCGACATCAACTGGCCCCTGAGATCATGCGATTTAACGCCATTAGACTACTTTCTTTGAGGCTACCTTAAATCGCAGGTCTATGCGAATAATCCGCAAACAGTTGATGTCCTCAAAGTCAACATAACGAACAACATCCAGCAAATTCAGCCAGATTTTGCGACAAAGTCATCGAAAATTGGGCCTCCCGAACACGTTCCACCAAGCGAAGCCGCGGCGGACATTTGAACGACGTCATATTCTACACTTAATGCCATAAAATGTACTTTAAAATTTAAAATAAGTTGAGTGCATATATCACACACAACTTGTTTTATTTACATTTAAAAATTTGAGCGACCTTATTGAAAGCCCCTTTATATACAATAACTAAGTAAATGTAATAAAAAAAAGATAAATGACCTCTACAGTTCCTGGAGTTTCGTTCATCTTACTTCTCCATGTCAACTTTCCCTTCTCTACTCTCCTTTTTGTGTCTATATTCAAGACTATGATCCAAATTGTTTTTGCTTATATGTAATTATATATGTAAAAATACTCAAATCTGTAAATTCTGTTCTTTTTACTAAATTTAAAAATTTAAAAATTCCGAATTTTAAAGCGCTCAATCAAAGCTCAGATCCAGCTATTCTACCGAATGTGTATTTTCGGTAAAGGAGGGGGAGGTTTGGGGAAGAGGCCTCGATGGCGTGAACTCTTCCCTACGAGGTGTTACAAGGAGAATAACAGAAACTCTAACTAGCATCGACTCAACAATGTCACTCTCTGTGACCCGCACGATTTGTGCTCCAAGAAAACATCCATCCAGCACAGTAGGCAACGGTTTCGAAAATCTCCCTCACCGAACGAGTACACTAGGATTTTTGTTCCTCTATTTATAAGAGGCAAATACTGCATACTGGGGAGTTTAATTCTCCATTTACAAAAGAAAGAATACTACAAACCCGGAAGTCTATCTTCACATTTACGAAAGAGAAATATCTACCGGGAAGTCTGTCTTCCCATTTATAAGGTTCCTCTGTGTGAACCGTTCATAATTTTCAGTCGAATGTTTTACTTGGTTAGACCCCCACACGCTGAACACCTAGACCCGAATCAACTGACTGGACAAGAATTGAGTGATTCCGATTCTAATTCTACCTCAAATGAAGACGACTACCAGGATGACTCTGAAAATACCAGGCCTAAACCCTTTACACAAGAAGCGCTTTATGATCTCATCATGGACCTAGACTTGTTCAAAGAAAAAGCCAAAGTTCTGGGATCCAGACTAAAAAGGCAGCGTAACCTGGTAGAAGCTGGAGTGCGTATTACTACAGCTCGTTACGGACATAGAGAGCTGTCTGCATTTTTCAAGATGGCAAACAACTTTTGTTACTGTGAGGACGCAGTATCTCTCATGCAACAATTCTGCAATTCTGAACAATACAACTATGATGATGGAGGCTGTTTATAGACTCTGAAAAAGACTCTCTGAAATCTGTTCTTTTACACAATGGCAATCGGTTTCCATCTGTCCCAATAACACATGCAACAAAGATGGCTGAGAGCTATGAAACAATGAAGATTTTGTTAGCCGCTATAGAGTACGTGAAACACCAGTGGAAAATAGGTGGCGATTTCAAAGTCATCTGTTTACTACTGGGCCTTCAGAGTGGCTACACAAAGCACGTGCGTTTTTTTTATTTGTGAGAAAGCAGAGCTGATGCAGAGCACTGTATGAGAAAGGAATGGCGCACAAGACAAAGCGATGTGCCTGGAAAGTTCAACTGTGTTGAAAATCCTCTTGTAGATAAAGAAAAGATATTTTTGCCTCCACTGCATCTAAAGCTCGCTTGGTTAAAAAAAATATCAAGGCTATGGATCAATTTGGTGCTGGGTTTCGATATTTATGTCAGAAACTAGGTGGTGTGGTTTTCGAAGCCAAGTTAAAAGCAGGTGTCTTGAATGGACCACAGATTCGTATACTAGTTCATAATAGCGAATTCACCAAGGCTTTGAACCCACTGGAGAAAAACTCATGGGAATCATTTGTCAATGTGTCAAAGCTTTTGCTTGGAAACTATCGTGCTGCCAACTACAAAGAAATCACTAGAACCATACTGCAGAATTATCATGCCTTGGGACCAAGGATGTCTTTGAATTTGCATTTTTACCACTCTCATATTGATTTTTCCCAGATAACCTTGGAGACATTAGTGATGAACACGTGAAAGATTTCATCAAGACATCGCCATTATGGATATCAGATATCAGGGACAATTCAGTCGTAACATAATGGGCGACTATTGCTGGACGCTGCAGCGAGAAAAGAGCGAGATGTACAAACGAAAGGGCGCAGTTCAGAAGTACTTTTAGAATTTCATATTTTGTCATTTATAAAGGATTTGAACTTATGCTTTCTGATACAATTTCTTATTAGCTATCTGTGACGTGTTTAATATCGTTATCTTGCGTGAGATAATTAATGTCATCAAATTTGAAATATTTTTCTGATTGTTTAAGAAAGTAGATCTGATAGTAGAATAAAACTTCTAAATCATACTTAACAATGTGAGATTAGTTATGTAAGTACAGTCACATAAGAGACGAGCTGGTCTGTTTTAGGTTAAATATTTGTTGCATGATACAAGTGACGGAATATTGAATATTTGTACCTATTGATATTTTTTTTTAAACCTATTCTGATAGAACAAAACAGATTCAAATTCAGCAACATGAAATTAGTTGTGTGAGTATAATCTCATATGTGAACAATTTTGGCTGTTTGACCAGTGTTTTCGAAGCAGCACTCTGGGCATCACCGCAGTTGGCCCAGCTCGGTGTTTTGGCGCATTCGTGGCGATGATAATCAGAACTACAATTCACACAGGAACGGGAGTGCCGACAGTCATGTGCAAAATGATTACAATTGAAGCACCGTCTGGGTAGTTTGACGTCGGGGCTTATTGGGACCCGAAGGTACCCAGCTTTAACAAACTGGAGCAGTTCCTGACATTCGAATGTTAAAATCAGTGTGGTAATTGGGACTGTAGTAGAGCCCACAGTTTTAGTCACCCTGTGTGCATGTGTGACGCGCTGGGTAC
Organism: Ceratothoa steindachneri; assembly: GCA_963969495.1. Classification (NCBI taxonomy): domain Eukaryota; kingdom Metazoa; phylum Arthropoda; class Malacostraca; order Isopoda; family Cymothoidae; genus Ceratothoa; species Ceratothoa steindachneri. Next base: position 29,157,862 of record OZ018331.1, on the reverse strand, counting down.
TAAGCTTACTGATAAGACGGGTGAGGTCGTAGTTCCTTAATTCGTTTGAAAATAAGACAACTTTGGCCCAATTCAGACGTGGAGGGGAAGAAACGGTTAATGCAACTTCGGCAATAGAAAACGGATAATTATTATTATTATTTGGTGCAGGGGGCACTCCGCTAAAATATAAAAAGATTATAGAGCGGTAGGACATAAAAGGGTACAAGGCCCTAAATTACCAAAAGTGGTAAGGTTAAAACAAAAGAAATAAAAGAATAAAAAATAGGCACAGGGGAAATAAACAATTGACCGCATTTAGTAGTATTTACCTTTCTATTTAACTAAATGCGTATTTACAAACTCTAAAAGAGAGAACAAAACAGATTGTATTAAAAATAGGAAGAGGGGATTGATACCAAAAGAGGTGCTCTCAGCAATCTATCGTTATATGGGACACATAAAATAGATGGGAAACACTCCATACGTAAGGCAGCCAGGGGCTGGCAGTCGACCTAAAGATAGTGTAATAATATGGCTGACGAAAAGAGGGGGTATGGGAGGCGATGTGGGGCCTATTGCTACTCATTAAATGCACATGTGTGAGGCGTGTATGGCCGATTCGCAGGCGACAAATGACCACCTCAGAGCTCCGATGAGGTTGATAACAGCTGGCCCACGTTAAAATCGAGGGCTTAATGGAATACAATTTGTTACCGATGAAGCCAGATACTTTGTATCTGGAAGAGATCTTGACCAACCAGGACTCTATTTTGGAGATAAGGGGATGGTCAGAAGTTAGAGAGCGAAGAGCGTATAATACTCTTCTCTAATCAATAAAAACTGTAAAGGCAGTAAAATGCAAAGTAGATGAAAGGCGTAAGACTAATAAAGCTCGGCGGTTTAAAAGGAAGATGTCCGCGGTAACCACTCGGATATTATTGATCCCGATGAAGCCACTGCAACCTCGACATCATCGTCTGTTTTAGACCCGTCTGTGAAGAGAGGACACGATGTTGTGTAAGATGCAGCATGTTCAATAAACATAAAACGTGACGTATACGGGTCAACTAGAGACTTGTGTATGTCAAAGAGAGTCATGCAAATATTTGACAAGGGAATGTCCACCGGTGGGCGGGTGGGAATGAGAAAGACAAAACTGAGGTGCGCGATCCTAAACGGGAAACGTATTCAGCTACCCCAAGTCCCAAGGGCCGGTGCATGGATGGAGATCTGTCATATGCGGCCACAGACCTTGGGGAAAAGAGACTCTTGTAAAACTATGAGCAAGGGAGCTGCTGAATACGATAAATATACCGTAGACAGACCTAGAGTTGGTGGTGATGGAGTGGGAAAATGCCAGCCTCAGCATAAATGCTCGGTATAGGGGAGTGACGGAATGTGCCGCTGGATAGACGGAGGGTAAGATTGCGGATAGGATCCAGTATACAGAAAGATACACCTCACTACCATAGTCCAACTTGGACTGTACGACAGAGGTATATAGCCTACACACGTGAGCCTAACACTTCCCCAAGAGATGTGAAGAGCATTTTTAGTAGGTCCATATTCCAGAGACATTTCGGTCGCAACTCACGAAAATGGACACCAAGTGAGTTTGGGATCTAGGGCCATCCCCAGGAACCGGATCTCCGACACAAATTCCAAGGGGTTACCCTGCAGGAACAATGGACGATTAACTTGCTGCCCCCGTTTCCAGTGAAAGTGCATTGCTTTCGTCTTTGAGGTGGAGAAGTGGAGTTCTTTATGAAGGGCCCGGCGGTGGATGGTATCAACCGCCACCTGAAGGTGGCGTGATGTGGATACCGGGCGTAAAGCGGAGCAATAAAGAACGAGGTCATCTAAAAAATAAGGTTGCAGACACCCCTTCAGGGAGAGAGGATACCAGGCTATTTACCGCATTAAAAAATAAAATAACACTTAATACACTGCCCTGAGGAACACCCTCCTGGATATAGAGATGAGAATAATGTTATCAACTCTAACACGGAAATTGCGAGTGGCTAAAAAACTCTGGATAAAAACTGGTAAAAGTCCCCTCAATCCACATTCATACAACTGGCGGAGGACTCCATGGCGTTATGTGGTGTAATAGGCCTTCTCAATATCGAAGAAGACAGCCATCGCATGGCAGCCGCAAGCAGAGGTGTCACGGAGAGTCCCCTCCATGCAGACAAGATGATCTGTCGTAATCTGCTTCCTACGGAAGCCACACTGGTATAGAGTTAGGAAACCATGGTATTCCAGAAACCACTGTAGGTGAGCACTCAATATTTTCTCCAACAACTTACTAAGACAGTTGGTGATAGCTAATTGGCCTATAATTGGAAGGAGCCAGTTGTCTGTACCTGGTTTTAAAAATGGTAGGACTAAAACCATTCTCCATGAGATAGGTTAGAATCCCTGGTTCCAAATTCAGTTGAAAATATCTAGTAGGAGTGATTCCGTACGGTGATGGAGATGGCCAAGAAAGTCGTATCGGATATTGTCTAGGCCGAGAGGCGTGTGGGCGCATCTCGGCGATAGTGAACGAACGTTGTAGGACTCCTGTACACCAGGGGAGAAACGCAGGGCTCCGCCCTCCAGCGCGCGTTTAATAGGTTTAAACTTCGCCGGGTAGCGCTCAACGCTGCTGACATCGGCAAAGAAGGATGCCAATATATCGGCGACGCTGGCGGGATCGCAGATGATTGAGCCATTCCTCTCAATTCTAGGGATGAATTCACCAGCATACCAACCACCGATTTTGTTAATTCTCTTCCACACTTAAGCTTAGGAGGTAGTAGTAGATATCAACCACATGAGTGCAATCAGCATTCCACCATGGGACTGATGATCTGCCCCGGCGAGACCGAGTACGACGAAATGAGGACTTCGCAGCATCAAACACTAAACAGGAAAATAAATGTATAGCTGAATAAATATTTACAAAATCTCCAATTTGTTTATTGGTAAAGGAAGAGGCATGGAACTTTGAACAGGCGGCCCTTACAACATTCCATCTAAGGGGATGGCAAAGGGTCTTGCGTTTAAAAAATAATGGGAAAGTAGTGGCTACCTTGCAGGTCATCTAGAACAGACCACTTGAAATCAGAGATACAGTCAGCGGAGCCAATAGATAGAACCACACAACTGAAAGAGCCTGTTTGAATATGGTAGGAGGTAACATGACCAGAGTTAAGAATGCTAAAAAAATATAGTGGCTAAAGAGATTCAAGGAGACGGCCCTGACGATTGTTCACTCTATCACCCCATATGGAATATCTTGCATTAAAGTCACCTAGAACTAGAAATGGGGTAGGAAGCTGAGATAAAAGATCTAAAAACTGAGCCCTTGGAGGGAGCTCATCTGAGGAAATATAAATTGAACAGAAAGTATAAGTTCTATTCGTAAGATGGACACGAGCTGAGACTGCGTGAAGACTAGTCCGCAGGACTGAAGGCGTAAAAAAAGTAGTTAGTGCTCACCAAGAGTGAGACACCACCATGGGTGGTAGAGAATTAAAAGCAGTGAACTGACGAAACTTGGGGAAAAGGGAGTTTCCCGAGTTTAGTTTCCTGCAAACATATAACTCAAGGTTATATTTTAAATATTGAAGAGGATAATTCCTCACATTTGGGAAGGATCCCCTGACTTCCATTAAAGAATTACTACCATCACTCTGGCACCTGAGCGACCACGGTTAAGATAGTGCAGGGGGCGGAGGATCCCTCATGAACAGATGTCGAGCGAGAACAACCAGGCACGCACGGGCATTATAGGAGTCTCTAAACGGCGAGGCAACCCCGATTTAGAGGGGCTGGGGCTAGTATTGCAGGAGCTAAGTTGATTTGAGAGACCAAAGTTAGTGAGTCATACGCGGAAGAAAGGGTAGAGACAAGAGAGATTTAGAGGTAACGTTGCTCCCAGGGCGATGAGGATCATCACTCCTAATGCAGGGTGTGAAATCTATGCCTGAAGGGAGGACGGAAGTAGTAGTTCCAGAGGGTTTAAAAGGGACAGGGTTAAGAGGAAGGGGAGGTCTTGGGTTATGGTCTTGGTCGGAAGGTAGTGGCATAGGTAGAGGTGACTTGGACGCATTGTTACCTCTTGGGAGTGGAGGTATATCACTATGGGAGATGGTTACACCACCTCCGCCTGACGGGTGGTTGCAAGTTTCAGTTGAATGCGTCAGAGGGAAATGAAATGAACATGAAGTAGAGTCATTAAATAGGTGGATTGCCCGCCCCTTTTTGGCATTTAGCTTCCTAGAGGGAGGGCAAAAATCGGGAGAGGGCATACGCTTGGGCCGGAAGTCCTCAGTCATCACGACATCAGATCGGGGCGTCTCGGTATATTCGATATAGGCTTGGATGTCGTCCAGTCTTTGGAGTGGCATCCGGGGATTGGGCACGCTTTGCCGGCGCGGGTTCAATAAGGGGGGAGAAGAGGGTATACTAGGGGACCAGACTTGAGTTTGGGTATATTAAGAGGGTGATGGCACTGTTTAACGGAATGACTGAAGAGATGTAGTGATATGGGGGAGGAGGAACCAAATCCTTATTATTTTTATCAATATTATTCTTCATCTTGATTTTCTCTTCTATTGAATCTATTTACTTCTCTTGACTGAAATGCCTTTATCTTTAAGTTGGCCCTTCAAACATTGTCTTCGATTTATCTTGACTTTACTATTCTTGTTGGTTGGGTTAGTTCTTGATCTTCGATTTCTTTCTAAATGTATCTTCATATTTCTTCCAATTATCTTGAGTTGATGATTTCTTCTTGCTGCTTGATGATTTGACGAAGTCATTTTCTTCCGTTTTTTCTTTCTTGAGGCGATCCATTTTATTTTGAGTCTTCTTGATTCTAGTTGAGTTGTCCTTAAAGCGTTTTCCTTGATTTCCGTTTTCTTCTAAAGATTTCTTCATAAAAGGTTGTGGACTTTGAGTTTCGAACGCGGTATCTTTAGATCTAAACGCCTATGCTCTTAGCTATAGCGCTACGGCTGAATCCGTATTGAGTTGGTAATTTGATGGTCTATTTATATTATCGTTTTGGAAGGAATTTTTTTCTCTGATACATCTTCATACCTCTACAGTGGTGTATGGGATACATGGGTCAGTGTGACGAGAAGTACAATGCTCACATGATCAAACATATGGCAATTAAAGCCTCGTCTCTGAAATAGATGTATAGGGTTTGGCTCTAATTCGTAGGCAACCCGCCTTAATGTGCATTGGGAGATCCCGACGATCAAACATCAGGAACATCGTTAGTGTGTTCACGCGGATCCCACCAACTGTTCGCTGTAGTGTATGACTATCAATAATCCGCTTGATAGCAAGCTTCGCATGAAGCATCTTAAGGTCATAATTCATTAGAGCGGATAACGCCCTTCATTGTGTTGAAAGTTGGGTGGGATGAGATGGCAATCTCAGAGCGAGCGAGGGTCTTGAAGGCTTGTACTGAAACATGTTGGAGGCGGGAACTGACCTCCTGCTCGCGCTCCATCATTACGGGACAACATGCGGTTTGGTTCTCCGCACCGTTCATCGAAGTACTCACCGTCATCAAAAATATCAAATTTCCATAGGGGAATGTCAGTTTTCGTTCCAAGGACCAAAAAGCGATGGTAGTCCAACTCAGGGGCAACCTCGGAGGAAAAGGGATTTGCTGAGATAAAGCGAGAAGAACTGAAACGAGATCCAGGAACAGGAGGCGCAGAATGCGATGCAGTTTTTGGTTTAATTTTCTCCATATAGTAAGTGCTATGTTGATTAGGTGGGGGGGCGACTGCCAAATTGGGGATAAGTGGACGTACTCACGACAGCCTAGTACTGGACTGGGCTACTTTGAAACAACAATATGCAAAAACTAACAACAAAAACAATAATGAAAAAAAAGAAAGGAGCAACAAGCACGAAGCATCGGAGGGAGGTCCGCCTAGCCCCCGGCGCAGGAACATGCGACCTACAAAAGAAAACAACAACAAAAACCTAGTTAAGTATAGGGGAGAAGGCCGGCCTCCTCCAAAAATTCATAAAGTCCACAAGTCAGTGTGTACGAATCCGTCCCTTGTAAAAGGGAAAAACGGAAGTGACCCCGCCCACCCCGGTACCGGGACAGGTAACATGCGCAGAGATCGCCCAGACTGGGACATTCAATAAGAATATGCCGAACAGTCTGGAGGACAACGCAGTCGTCACAGGCAGGGGTTCCGTCAAATGGCGGTGCGTCCACGAGTGTGTCCAATTTGGAGACGACAAAAGCAACTTAAAGCAGTCACGGCATTGGAGGGTAGGTCCATGGGAACAGTCGCGGTGGAATGGCACGGAACTTTAGGTTCCCATCGACCCTCTCACATCTTCTTTGCCCGTATTCCTGCCATGTAGTCGGTGTGGGGAAGAGCAAAACGCTAGTCCAGTCGCATAACCCCCGCGGACTCTTTGGCGCCCTCATCGGCACGCTCATTCCCCGCAATTCCTACATGTCAAGGAACCCAGCAGAAGATAATCTCGACATCCGCCCGGCTTGCCAAAAACCGTGGCGTCACGGATATCGCAAACCAGGGGATACAGAGATTCCAATGCCCCGAGAGCACTCCGGCCTCTGAACTGGGCACGTCGCGTAATCATCTCCGGTTCCAGCGGGACACGAGGTGTGTTCCAAAAAGGCCGAATGCAATACTCCCGGCGTTGTACAAGCTTTGGGAGCAGAGGCGTGGCGACAAATAGCCAAAGGTGGTACCCTCTAGGGATGCGTCCTGGGCAGAACCAAGAGTTTCCTAGCCATAAACCCAAAGGGCTTAGGGTATGACTGGCGTCTCTCGGCGGCATAGGTACCGACAAAATCAGCTGCGGATGCACTGATAGCTGTTGGCGAATGAGGAAGGCGCCGGGTTCGTGCGTACAGTCGAGTGATGCGCTGCACGGGGCGTAGAGCGAGTGGCATCTCTCCAGCATCGACTAACAGGCTCTCAATGGGGAAAGTGCGGAAGGCACCGGTCGCAAGACGAAGACAGGTGTGGTGGATCAAATCCACCTTCCGCAATAAACGCTCGGATGCGGACGCATAAAGCTCGCATCCGTAGTCGAGCTGAACGTCACGGAACGAAGAATATCCATGGTGCGGGTAAAGGAGAACCGAAGGCTGAGAATATGAGCCTCTCAGGTGAGGTGTAGGTGAAATACAAGACCAAGGACACTGTGCGATTCAACCATTTCCAGGCGTTCTCCATTGAGATCCAAGTGTGGGTCAGGGCGGAGCCGTGGATGGAAGCAAAAGTGCACAACCTTAGTCTCTGTCAATGATAACCGAAAACTGTGCGCTTCGGCATAGCGAGACGCGTTCAATGCCTGTTGGGGTCGACGCTCCAGAGTTGCCATCTGGGCCGTGCCTAAAGAGATCGAAAGGACGTCCACGTAGAGCGTAGCGAGAACATTTTCCAGGAGCAACGATGTGATGCTGTTGATGCTCATGGTAAAGAGTGTGACACTGAGGACATTTCCCCGCGGGACACCCTCTTCCTTCTCAATTAGGCCAGAGAGGTCTTTCCCTACCCGTACGCGAAATCGACGATCTCGCAAAAATTCAGTTATAAACATTGGGAGCCGTCCCTTCGTCCCCATCGTGTGGAGAGTCTCCATGATACCGTTGGCCATGTGGTATCATAGGACCTCTCCAGATCCAAAAACACCGTGGCGAAGTGCTGTCTTCGAAGAAAGGCGTCGCAGACTGCATTTTCCAGTCGGAGTAGAGCATTTGACGTGGAGTGGAACTCGCAGGGGCCACACTGTGCAGACAAAAGGCTACTCTAACATTTACCAATTTATCCCTCACCTTTCACAAGCAGGAGGTAGAGAGATTGGGCCAAAACCGGCCGGGGTAGATTGATCTCTCCCCGGTTTGCGAAAAGCTAGCACGGTGGCGATTTGCCAGGAATTTGGGAGGTTACTCTCTACCCAGATCTTGTTAAATAAATCTAACAGGAAGGCCATGCATCGCTCACCTAGGTGTCAAAGCATGGCGTACGGGACATCGTCCCGACCAGGGGTGGTGTCCGCGCACGCAGCGAGAGCGGAACACAACTCACTCAGAGTAAACCTGTCGTTGAAGGGTTCTCCGCCTCTGGAGGTTAAGTCAAGCCGGCGGCCTTCCGCGACATCAAGGCGTGCATTGAATGCTGGCGGAGCAGCATCCCGGCTAGAGAATACGGAGAAAGTCCTCGCGAAGGATTCCGCCAGGGACGCGGGGTCAGAGATTGCGGTCCCATTCTCCTGGAGAACGGGATGCAGGTCCTGCGAGAACTTGTCCCTAATCCAATTAACTCTTTTCCACATCTATGCTAGAGGAGGTTTCCCATTAAGGGAAGATATGTATGCCCGCCAGGAAGAGCGGCGGGCGTGCTTCAAAATAAACAAGAACCTAGCCCCATCCCGACGGAATTCACCGAAAGTGAAAAAGTTCTGGCGGTGCTTATAGCACATGTATGCATAAGGCTTTTGTGTGAGGGCCGTCTCACCCTCGGCTGACCACCCGGGAAGTTGTCGGCGTGCAAAACGGCCAGAGTTTCTAGGAATAGTAGTAAGGTCCGCGGTGATGAGGTTGCCGGAGAAGAACTCAACGGCCTCAACTACCAACCTAAACTCCTCTATTGAGATTGAGAATTAAGTCTTTTCCTGAAATGCAGAACTCCGCGCCCGCGCCAAGCACCCTCAGGGCGGGATCTAGGGCGACAGCGGCCCAGAAAATGATATATGAATGAGAAAGCGATAGGTAAACCTGAAAATCAATTCCCCGCTTGCGTTCTTATAATATTTCATCCATTTCCTAATATATTTCACCTAACTGTCTCATTAACTGTCGTTTTAGTACTTCATTTTTACCCTATGTTATGTTGTGTTTGGTTACTGGAAGCCAATTTCGAGCCTGACTCTGGGATGATATAGGGGATGCTACGCCCACCATACCGTCACGGTCGCTACGCTCGCCCTCAGGAACAAGTAATAAAATGACAGTTAATGAGACAGTTAGATAAAGCATATTGGGAAATGGGCGAAATATTATGGGAACGCAAGCGGTGTGGTCGCGGGGTATGGATCTTCAGAATTGGGGGGGGGGGGGTCATCGACCACCCCCCCCCCAATCAAAATCTGGCTGTGCCTCTAGAGAGCACAAAGTTAGATCGAGACTAGAAAATGAAGCGGTTCTCGGGAAGTGATGCGTAAACTCATTCACATCGAGGACATACATCTCCAGCTCGTTTATCAGGCCGACAAGGACTTGACCTCGGGGATTAATTGAGTAGTCTCCCCAGAGAGGGTGTCTACCGTTCAGATCTCCAAGCAAGAGAAACGGCCTCGGCAACCGTGCCACAACAATGCGGAAGTTCTCCGCGTCGAAGTCGGCTGACGGTGGAATGCACGCGGAAATAACAGTATACCTTTTATCCAGGTTCAGCTGCCCAGCTACTGTCTAAAAGAAGGTATCTAAAGCGAAAAGAAGAACGGAGACATCATGCCGGGTGTAAATCGCACATCCTCCTGCCCGGCTCTATCCCGTGGTGGTGGGGTCACAAACCCTTTATAACCCGAGAGGGTGGGCAGAGGGCACGCGCCCAGCATGGTCTCCTGCAATAGGATAGTTAACGGGCACGAGACGATACAAGACTCCGCAAATTCCTCCCAGTTGGCCCGGAGTTCACGGCAATTCCATTGAAGGAATATGCCCTCTAGGCCTAGTGCGGAGGAGACTCGGGGCCCTCTTTGAAGAGAAGACCCTCATGGAAATGTCCGTACACTTACCGGAAGCAGAACCCCGTCGCTGTTGGCCGGACAATGCGCTGAAGGCACTGTCGCCTTCGAAGACTTATTGGGGGAGGTTGGGTTCGCCATGCGAGTCTTTTCCTTCCTCCGCCTCGAAACCTTAGGCGGGCGTTGTGGCGTTGGAGGCGAGGGGCCCTCTTTTCGAGGATCCACCGTCTCCGAGTCACCCAGTCCACCACTAGGCGTTGGCGAAAGAGCCGAAGTTTCTTTGTTGCTGTCCTCCTTTAGGGGGGCAGCTTTAGGAACTCCAGAAGATTGCCTGGTGACCAACTTCAGGGGTCTTGTCTCCTGTGAGACTAACGAATCGGTGGAGGTGCATGGCCGTTTCGCATTACGGAAAACGGTCACGCTGGGGAAAGGGTTGGAGGGGGGCTGGTTTTAGCCGGGGCTGGGTGTGAACCCTTTGTCTCGCCAGCTTTACCAGGGGAGCGCCCAGGTTGAGTAGAGCCCGCCGAAGGGCTCTGAATAGGCGCGGAAACAACCGTGCTCATTGGCCTGGATGGGATAGGAGCAGAGGTGTCTTTCTCAACATTAAAGCATAGGACGTCCCGGGCATCGTAGGGCGCGCCAGGAACAAGTCCTTAGTCTCACGAAATGAGAGACAATCCTGAGCCTGAAAGGCTAGTATTCACTTCCCAAGGAGATAGGCACCAGATTGCTTCGAGGAAGCGGGGCGCGGCTGTGCGTAATTGACATACTTGGCCACACACGATTTGGACTTATCGTGTGCGAGCTTAGAGCAATTTACACAGACTTTGGGTAACTCCGACTTTGCACGTCGAAAGGAACGGTGACAGTAATAGCACCTCCGCGGCAGTAGCACGAATGCTTTAACACGGTAGAGATACCAACCGGCACGCACTGACTCAGGAAACCTGTCACAATCGAACGTGACGAAGGGTGTCGGGGTGAGTCTCGAGGCCCCTCCCTGTTTTCTCATCACACGCTCGACCTCGATCGCCCCATGGTCAGCCAGCTCTAAGTTGATGTCATCTATGGAGTAGTCTATGAGTTCCCTCGCATAAACTACTCGTTTCATGAAGTTAATGGTAGAGTGCGGCGTCACACTCACAGGCGTGCCATCAAGTGTCCGAAGGGCACTAATCATCGCCGCCTCGGAGGGATTCGACGCATTCACCAAAAGGCTCTCGTCCGAGAAACGGGTCACCTTCAGCTCTCTACTTATCATACTAGCTAGAGCTATCTTCTGATGGATCATGTTGCTCTTGGCCAACATGCTGTCATCAGTGGAGCGAATAACGAGGAAATGCTTGAAACTAGCTGGCTCGAAAACGCGAGGTAGCCTCTGAATGAGGGGGCCAAACGTAATAGAGGCTACGCTCTGCGCAGTTTTGGTTTTGGTCTAGGACTCCCCACACGGGGGAGTAGCGGGGTCGGAGGTGCTGAACTTGGCTTTGTCGCTCACCGAAATGGCAGCGGCCCCAGCAGGGGAGAGGAGCTCCGAGTCTCCTTCTTCCTTTTCTTTTTATGAGAGGAGGGCAGGGAAGTTCCCGAATTTATCTTTCCGCCGACAAGAGCCCCCAAGCCACAGGGACCGGCCTCAGATAGGATCCTTCTCCGAGATTGAGAAAGTCTTAGGTTTCACAGGGGCACCGCGCGGAAGAAGAGATCCCTCCTCTCCGTGTACATTCGAGACCCGAGCCGTCTGAGGATGGGTTGCCTCAAGGACCATGCCCATCTCAGGAGGGCCTCCACGTGGCAATCCTTCCCCAGGATATTAGGGGTCCGATTGTTGATAAACTCTTTTGTCGGGGAAGAGGGGGGGCGCGTGTGCGGTGACCCGCTCTAAGCTCAAAATTCAAGCCTGCAGGTCTTTGTAGGTAAGTTGACGGGGCCTGTCTTCCCTCCTACCCCGAAGGGGGTGGCCCTGTCGTTCCATTTCCACCGATAGCGGTCAATTATAGGTTGCCTGCCTTTCTTGGAAGTCCCCTTAGAAAGTAAAGTGGGGACTGCCGCTGGAAAGAGGGAGGCAACCGAGGGCACATCCAGAGAAGGGGGTGAGGGAAGTCCCATACACCTGTAGGCAAAGATGAGGAGGAAGCCTCCTCTCCGGTTGAAGAGTTTTGGAGGATCCCCAGCGAAAACACACGGGGAGGGGGACCTCTATTTTCTCGGAGCTGCCCGAAGGTGGCTCCGTCGCTGGTGAAGTGGGATTAAAGGAGGAGATATTGTTTCTTTTCATTCATTGGAATGGTGACCCTACTCTTTTCGCGGCACTTAAACTCCTATCACCTCACGCAGTAGCCAGCTCTGCGAGGGGTGAGTACGGTGCGAGCAGAGGCAACTGCCGCCATTTGGGGGCACTCCTCCCGCCTAGTGGTCTGGCAGGCCATCGGCATGGCGGCTCCCTTTTGGAAACGGCGTAAAATGGATAGAGATTGAAAGGAGAAAGGAAAGGGCAGTGAGGAAGGTGTGAATGGGAATGAATCAGGTTGTTCAAAACTCACCACCGCAAATCAGAGCTCAGGGGTGAGGGAACGTTGTCCCCTCCCCTCTTAGCCCCGATCAGGGATAGTTGAGTGAGAGGAAGCTGGTCACTATCTACCCTGTGAAATTAGAGGTCGATCAGAGAAAATTATGGGAGAGGTTGTAGGGAAAGTAAGCAAGGGTAGAAAACCTAGGCTGTCAGAAAGGAGAAGAGGCTAAGATGGAGCCATGAAGGCAAATCGCCGCGCCCCTTGCGGGGCAACCCTCTGGGAGGGACGGATCCGTGTACTCTTCAACTAGCACCGTCGTTTTAAAAACAGGTGTCTGCCTTAGGAATTTTCCCTTCAAGGGCGCAAAGATCATAGCGCTAGTCAGCCGCAGTCCAGGCCCCCACAACATCCAACTCAGCGCGGTTCAGCCACGGAACGACGCACCCCAGTGCGGCAAGACCGATGTAACAGGCCAAATTATACCCCCTGTCTGGACACTAGCCGGGGTTAAAGGGGCTTAGACCAATTTATACCCAGGGTATATTAGGGACTAGGCAGATTTATACACCGGGGTATGTTATGGCCCAGACCATTTTATACCCCCAATTATATCACGAATGTTGAGTAATATATGCAAGAATGAACATTTCGACAGTGACTCAGATGGAAGAGCGGGTCGCCTTATGATCTAAGGGTTGGCGTTTCGAATCCTGGCTCCCACAGGTTCAGACTGTCGTTGTGTCTTGGGCAAGACACTTCACCCACCTTGCCTATGTATGAATGTGGCATGAGTGAGTGGTTGGTGGCGGACGGAATGGCCTTTGGCTACAATAGTAGCTTACAACCACAGAGCATCGAATGTTTGAATAATGCGGTCTAACTCATCTCTGAGTGTCCAGAAAAGCGTTGTATACAACTGATGCATCATCATCATCATTAGAATTGACTTTTCAACACTTGTCAACAATTATTTGGTTAGTTAAGCTTTGCCATCATTCAGTATTATCTAAAAATCCATGGTTTCTTTTATGAAGCAGAGAGCAAAGGTGTGGTTTATACTTTTTAGTAATTAATTAAATAAGAAAAGATAAAAAGTTGATTGAAGCAATACTGTTTCCAAACCGAAATGAGTGTAACCCAATTAAATAAAAGATCACCTAAGTGAGATTGTTATTCATATTTCATATATATATATATATATATATATATATATATATATATATATATATATATATATATATATATATATATATTAGGAGTAAGAATCCAATGGCAAGGAGAATGACAGTATTCATTCTTTATTTCCTTCGGCTACGTTTCGAGCAAAGACAATTTCATCTTCTGGCCTGATAAATTGAACAAAATTAGTTTTAAATAGCAACACAATTAACATTAAGATTAATTACGACTGGAAGGTACAATTATATATAAATATGCATATACGAGTATATACATATTGACATTTTTTGTGATAAATCATAAATAGTTAATAATTTAAACAAAGATTGAGAAATCGTGAGGATAGGGGAAGGGGCGGGGTCAAATATATGAGCTAAGTGCACAAAATTTATAATTTTAACTTTTTAACAAATTGAAATCTTACCGGTCAGTTTAGTTCACAAACTAGAAATTATCTTTTATATATATATATATATATATATATATATATATATATATATATATATATATATATATATATATATATATATATATATATATATATATATATATATATCGATGAAAATTCCTAGTTTGTGAACTAAACTGACAATGGCAAAACAAGGATCCTGATAGTAAAACACATTTTGTGAGTACATTTACAGCTGAAGTGTATTTTTGTGTGACAAACTCAAACACTGATGACAACATCAAGATGGGAATGCTTGTTTTGGTAATATAGCGCATGTTTCATTGTTAATTGTAGATTAAAGCTGGCAGGATACACCAACCACTCAATTTAGTTGCCAACTTTTGAGTACATGCTGATGTACCAATTTAACAGATTTGCAGTTGCCCTTATCTCTTCGTCTGTAGCCCATACTCCTTTCCCAATTTTTTTTGTGATTTTTTTTATAATAATACTTAAAAAGGTAGACAGCATCCATAGGGCCGGCCCTGCCCACGCTGCAATAATTCAAAAGGCACTTGTAGGCAGTGCCGGATTTGCGCATAAGCTAAGCAAGCTATAGCTTGCGGCTCCCAACTTCTTGGGGCCCCCCCAAAAAGAATATAAAGAAAATAGACGGGTGTGCATCTCCAAAATATACAATGAAAAAATCAATAGTTAAAACCTAAATATTGCAACAGTTTTGCCGATTACGTATTTTATTTCTAATTTCTTAGGGCCTCCAAAAAATTAAAGAAAAAAAAGCGGGGTTTGCATTTCCCAATGTAGAAGCAATTTTGAGAATGTTCCTTAGTAAGAAGATTGCAAATTGCTAGAGAGAGAGAGAGAGAGAGAGAGAGAGAGAGAGAGAGAGTAACAAGGAGTAACAAGGAAAGTAAGTACCCTAAGAGACCTTACGGTCCATTGAAAGAGGGTACTACTTTTCGACTAGCAATCGAGCAGGCACATGGCTGCTCAATTGTTTTGCGTCCCTAAACGGCCACTTTTCAAGACTTTGTATAGTCTTGACTTGAACTGGTCAACAGATTCACTGTTGACAACTTCCACTGAAAGTGCTTTCCACTTACCGCAGATACTGTAAGTGAAAAAATGTCCACACATATTGCGGTTGTAACGCTTCAGTTCAAGTTTGAAGCCGTGATTGCGCGTTCTGTTCTCACTCAGTGTGAAAATATCCCGGTAGTCAACATTGTCGAACCCTCGAAGCATTTTGAAAACTTCGATAAGCTGACAACGCAGTCTACGGATTTCCAGCGAGAACAGATCTAATTCCCCTAGTCTATCCTCATAACTTTCATTTCGGATAGAGGGAATCAGTTTGGTTGCCCTAGCTTGTACGCGTTCCAACCTTGCGATGTCCTTTCGAAACGAAGGACTCCAAAATTGTACGGCATACTCCACGTGCGGACAAACCAGGAAGTTGTACAGACAAAGTACTATCTCCTTGTTACGGTAGCCAAACTGGCGCTTTATGTAGCCTAACATCCTTTGGGCTTTCTTCTCTGCCTCGATTCACTGTTTCGAGAACTTGAGGTCGCTAGTGATAGTAACACCCAAGTCCTTCTAAGGGGCACTCGATTCAAGAGCAGTGCCCTTAAGGATATACTGAGATTGGGGGTTTCTGTGACCGATATGCATTACTCTGCATTTGTTCACGTTAAAAGGCATTTGCCACGTGTCCGACAGCTCCCCAATCTTCACAAGATCTTCCTGCAGGCGGGCAGTATTTCCATCCTTTGCAACGTTCATACCAACTTTGTATCGTCGGCAAATTTGGAAATCTTGGCAACCATGTCACCGTCCATGTAGTTGACGTAGATGATCAATAGTAGTGGTCCCAGGACAGAACCTTGAGGCACCCCGCTAGTAACGGGCACCCACTCAGAAGACTGTCCATTTACCACCACCCGTTGCCGTCTGCCACTTAGCCAGTTCTCGATCCAGCCGGCTTCTTTTCCGTCTATGCCCAGCGCTCGCACTCTCCGGAGAAGGCGGCGGTGTGGTACCTTATCAAAGGCTTTCTGGAAGTCTAAGTGAACCACATCCACCGCCTTGTCCCGATCGTGCTCACTGAAAACGTAGTGGAAGAATTCCACAAGGTTCGTCAGGCATGACTGTTACCTTCGGAAGCCAGGCTGGGAACTCCTCAGTAGCAGCTTTGACTCTAAATACGACGTTATTTTGTCCACCATCATGCTTTCCATGAGTTTACCGACTATCGAAGTGAGACTGATAGTTCGGTAGTTCGACGGATGGCTGGGGTCTCCTTTCTTGAAGATCGGAGTCACCTCCGCCTCACGCTAGTCTCTAGGAACGCATCCGGTCCGGATTGACATGTTAAAGATAGCGCACAGATGTCGTGATACTTCATCGCACACTTCCTTCAACACCTTGGATAGAAACCCGTCCGGTCCAGGGGACTTATTCGTCTTTAGGTCAGCGATCTTTTTCTTTATTTCTCCTTCGGTGAAGTCCATATCCTCCAGCTTTTCCCGCAGGAAGGAATACGTGAGCTGGAGGATGGGACCACACTCTTTAGTAAACACTGAGGAGAAGTAGTCATTGAGAAGGTTAGCATTTTCTGCATCTGAGTGAGTTAATGCACCCTCCTCGTCCACTAAGGACCCAATCCTACGATGGACTGGTTTACGGCTATTTACATAGATGAAGAACTCCTTGGGATTCTCCTTGCAAAGTCTCGCCACTCGGAGTTCCTCAGTACGCTTAGCCGCCCTTATGCTGGACTTCACTCTCCTGGCTAGCCTCCGGTTCTCGTAAAAGGCACCCGAGATCTTCGATCGCCGGTACGCATTTCTCTTCTCCCTAAGCAGTTGGCCGATTTCTCGATTAAACCACTTTGGTTGAACAGAAGACCAACGGAGGCATTTCAGAGGGATGCAACTTGATTGAAGACTCATGAACTTATTTTGGAAATTGTTTCCACGAATCCTCAACCTCTTCGCATACCGCTAGCCTTACATCAGTCAGCCCAGCACAAGGGCTTGCAAAGTCTGCTCTTCTCAAGTCAAGTTTCCTTGATTGACTGGCAACAGACCTCACCTTCGGGATCTTGACGCTAAATCTAACTAGCTGGGGATCACTGCCACCGAGCTCTTCGCCTACAGAGACATCCTCAATGGTATCATCCTCAGAGGTGAAGACCAAGTCGAGGATATTGTCTCCTCTCGTCAGTTCCCTGACCCATTGTGTGAGGAACTCGTTGTTGTGAACTCCAGGAGTAGCGCGCTCTCGCCACAGGCTGCTCTGGTTTCCAAGTCAACTTGTCTGTTGAACTCGCCCATAACGATGCACACTCTGCCTTGAACTAGCTCACCCAGCAGCTGGTAAAGTTCCCTGTCCTTCTCAACGGGTTGGGAAGGGGGTCTGTAAAGCACCAGGGTCCTGTATCTGACAGGACCTATCTCTAGGTCAACGCCTAGGAGCTAGTGGTCGGATATAATGTTGAAGTTTGTAGATTTGATTGTATCCTTGACATACAACATTACACCGCCACCCTCTCTGTCTGGCCTATCTTTGTTGAAGAGTTGGTAGCCAGGAACCGTGAATTCGCCTTCAAAGTCTCGGTTTGAGGTTTTTATCCACGATTCTGTTATGGCTACCATTTCGGGTTCTTCCGTTGCTACGAGGCCACGGAGCTCAGGAAACTTGTTCCTGATTGACCTCGCAATGAACAGAAGAACTTTATTGGAGTCCCCTAATGTAAGACTCCCTATACTCTTCCGTTTCCCGGCTTGTTTGTTGGCGAGGCACCCCTTTTTGCAACCTCTGAGAAGGTCGTTCCTGGAGTGACACGGGCGTACTGGCGTACGTCCGCCCTCACTCGGGGCCGGATACTCCTTTCGGTCCTCTCTACGACATCCTGGATCATGTTCGACAGAAAGGCCTTTCCTTTAAAGGAAAGATGTACCCCATCTCTTTGCTAGAGATCATTTCTTCCATAAAAGGTGCGGTACGGGTCGACAAAAAAGACCCCCTCTGCCGTACACAAATCTGCCAGGCGCTGGTTTAAAGACACATTCATCGAGTGAGCGGTCCGTGTTGGACCTCTCCTCGGGAGCGTCTTAACTACCACGCGCTTGCGGTTTTTCAGCCCACAGTCGTCCACGGCACCCATGACCGTGTGGATGATTTTATCTGTAGGGCCTACCCTACCTCCTCTCAGGTAGAGGTCGTTTCCACTGACCATCAGAGCAACGACTGAGCTCTCAGAAATCTGTTATTTCTCAGCCTCTACTCTGATGTGGTGGTTACCACATCGTGGCAGGCAGCTTACCTTAACGCTTGTGCGAAGGCGGGCCGCTAGCAGGGGCTGCAGGTCCCGTGCCTGGGAATCACCCACAAGGATGACCCTGGCACATTTGCCTGCTGAGCTCGGATTCTTTATTTTCGGAGGCAAGCTCTCCGATTCCTCTCTCTTTCCCGTCATGGTCTTTTCAGGCTTTTCTTTTTTCTTCTTCCTCTTCTTCTTCTCTATCATCTTTTCCCCCTTGTCATCTTTTTCATTAACTTCTTTTACCTTTTCTTCTTCTAATTCTCTCTCTTCCTCTTTCTTCTTTCCCTTTTTCGTCTTTTTCTTCTTTTTACCTTTTGGCGTCTCTGCCACATTCGGGCCCGGGCTCTCTGCAGAGGTGGTGTTTGCCACAGGACTCGAGAGCTCGTTTAATTTCTCTTCGAGCCTGCGGATCTGGTGGGAGTGCTCCTCCTTGAGCCTCTCAATTTTCTGTTCGAGGTCTGCAGTTCTTTTCCTGTAGTAGGCGACTACTTCCTCCACTTCCTTCTTTAAAATGCAAGTGGTGCATACACTGCCTGGGTGGCATTTCGCAAAGCAGCCTTCCGGGAAGTCAACGCACCACTTGTCCTTCTTACATGTGGCACACGTGAATTTTAGCGCTGCTGGACCTTTCTTGCCTGCCATTTTGAACACTCTATTTCTTAAGCTTGTGACCAATCAATATATATAAAAGGAGGTTGGTGAGTTCTCCCCACGTGAATCGATTCGACCTATTGATCGGAGTCGTTTCGGAGTCTTCCAGAAGGCACGCTCT
Source organism: Ceratothoa steindachneri (assembly GCA_963969495.1). Lineage (NCBI taxonomy): Eukaryota > Metazoa > Arthropoda > Malacostraca > Isopoda > Cymothoidae > Ceratothoa > Ceratothoa steindachneri. The sequence continues at coordinate 29,138,924 of OZ018331.1, read as the reverse complement.
ATGTGCTGCTGTTCGTCCGACCCAGTCGTCAAGCCTCGGCGTGCCATGGCTCCCAACCAAGCAGCACAGACGGTCCCCGAAGGGGCTATCGATTTGTCACCAGTTGAACAACAACGAAGCACGCCCCTTACTAAACTCCTACTAGTTCCCTTCACAACGGCCAGGATCTCGGAGTAGCGTTCAATGGATATCCCGCCACACCAAGGAACTTGACCCAAGGCTTTTTATTGGCCTGGCAACCAACATGGGAACAAAGGGCCGTCACCTCGGACCAATGCTACCAGAAGCACCTGTCAACGGGCACTGGGAACGGTCAATAATTACGAACCAGGGAAGGGGTGAACGGGGCACTACCCTCATCCCATTCATCGTACCCCAACGCCTAGGACACCTCTAGCCTAGTCTCTCGCAACCAGTGAGCGTCGATTGACGTTGTTTATAGAGGTTCCAAAGCCCCTCTTCTGACGAGTGAGGTAGCTGCCAGGTCCTTATATGTAGATAGAGGGAAAAAAGGGAAAGAGTAATATGATAGGAGTAGGCCCTTTTTTGTTTTTTTTTCTTTTTGTATAAGTGGGAAATAGGATAAAAGTAAAAAAAAAGAGACGGATAGAGTAGAAAAAAGGAAAGAATAACGCACTTAGTCTGGAACCTCGTTTCCGACCAAATCGACAAGGGAAGCCCTGCCAGGGGTACCAAGAAGAGGTACCCCCGCCGACATAGCTCGAAAAGTCAAAGGTCCACACAAGCTCTCTTCCCGCGTCAAGTGGGCGTCACCTCTCCCTCTGGTTTCATCAATTTTAAAAATAAGAGAGAGAGAGAGAGAGAGAGAGAGAGAGAGAGAGAGAGAGAGAGAGAGAGAGAGAGAGAGAGAGAGAAGAGAGAGAGAGAAAAAGAGAGAGAGAGAGAGAGAGAGAGAGAGAGAGAGAGAGAGAGAGAGAGAGAGAGAGAGAGAGAGAGAGAGTTACAAGGAGTTACAAGGAAAAGAAGTACCTTAAAGGCCTTGCGGCCCATATCGAGGAGGCACTTTTTGTGGTTTCGATTCTTAGCATGTACTGATTACTTGCTATGAGATCATCAACAGACACTGAGAAGGACTTGGGTGTAACAATCTCTAGTGACCTCAAGTTCTCGAAACAGTGCATTGAGGCGGAGAAAAAGGCCCAAAGGATGCTAGGCTATATTAAGCGCCAGTTTGGTTATCGGAACCAGGAGATTGTACTGTGCCTGTACAACTCACTTGTCCGACCGCACCTGGAGTATGCCGTACAATTTTGGAGTCCTTCATTGCGAAAGGACATCGCGAGATTGGAACGCGTACAAGCCAGGGCAACCAAGCTGATTCCCTCTATCCGACATAAAAGTTATGAGGATAGACTAAGGGAATTAAATCTGTTCTCGCTGGAAACCAGTAGACTGCGTGGTCAGCTCATCGAAGTTTTCAAAATACTTCGAGGGTTCGACAATGTTGACTACCGGGATATTTTCACACTGAGAACAGAACGCGAAATAACGGCTTCAAACTTGAACTCAAGCGTTACAACTACAATCTGTGTGGAAACTTTTTCACTTACAGTATCTGCGGTATGTGGAACGCACTTCCAGTGGTAGTTGTCAACAGTGAATCTGTTGACCAGTTCAAGTCAAGACTAGACAAGGTCTTGAAAAGTGGCCGTTTAGGGACGCAAAACAATTGAGCAGCCTTGTGCCCGCTCGATTGCTAGTCCAAAGGTACCCTCTTTGAATGGACCGTAAGGTCTTCTAGGGTACCTTCTTTCCTTGTTGTTAATCCTTGTTGTTAACTTTTTAAATATAACTTGTCAAGTCTACTCTTGAACTGTTCAACACTGCTACTCTCAACAACCCCGCTAGTAGTTTATTCCATGTGTCGCAAATGTCATATGTGAATGACTTACCCACCGGAATGGTATTGAATCTGGACAGCTCCACCTTCCACCCGTGATTTCGAGTTATATTTCGGTTGAGGGTAAAGAATTTGGTTGAGTCGACATTTTCAAATCCTTTCAAGATTTTAAAAGTCTCTTTTAGACGACCAAGCAGTCTTCGAGTCTCTAACGAATAGAGATCGAGCTCTTGCAGTCTTTTTTGGTATGACTTGTTCCTTAGCGATGTGATCAGTTTCGTGGCCCTGGCTTGCACCTTTTCCAGACGATCGATGTCTTTTCGATAATGAGGAGACCAGAACTGAACAGGGAACTCTACGTGAGGCCTCATCAGCGAGTTGTACAATGGTAAAACAACCTCTTTTGTTCGAAAGCTGAATTGCTTCTTGATGTAATTCAACAAGCGATGAGCCTTTTTCTCCACCTGTAAGCACTGCTCCGAGAATTTGAGATCCCTGCTAATCAGCACACCTAAGTCCTTCTCGACATCAGTAGACTCAAGACGCATACCTTGTAGCTCGTAGCCTGAGCGGGGGTTCGCATACCCGATGTGCATCACCTTACACTTTTCTAAGTTGAAAGGCATCTGCCCCTTGTCAGCCCACTCGCCGATCATCCGTAGGTCATCCCTCAACATCTCGATGTTTTCGGGATTCGCTACATTAGCTCCAAGTTTTGTGTCGTCGGCAAATTTCGCTAGACGACTCACCAGTCCTTCATCTATATCGTTGATGTAGATGATGAATAATAGAGGGCCTAGCACGGAGTTCTGAGGGACTCCGCTCGTTACTGACGACCACCGAGAGGTGTGGCCTCCGATGGTAACCCTCTGTCGCCTGTCCGACAACCAACTTTCTAACCATTTTGCGACCTTTCCTCTTATTCCCAGGGCATGTACTTTCGCCATCAGTCGGCGGTGGGGGACTTTATCGAAAGCCTTTTGGAAATCCAAATAAAGTATGTCCACCGCTCGACTTCTGTCAAACTCGCTCATTATACCGTGTAAGAATTCAAGCAAGTTCGTGAGGCACGAGCGCTTTCTTCAGAAGCCATGCTGTGTGTCTCTCAACAGGTCGTGGGACTCTAAATGATTCATTATCCTATCCCCTATGATGCCTTCCAGTACTTTGCCCACGATTGAAGTTAGACTTATTGGTCGGTAGTTTCCTGCGGTGCCACGGTCCCCCTTTTTGTGGATCGGGGTGACATTGGCCATACGCCAGTCTGCAGGTACTTCGCCACTGTCGAGCGATGAGTTGAAGATCTCAGAAAGATAAGGGCTCACCTGATCTTTCACCTCACGCAGTACTCTTGGCAGAAGGCCGTCAGGACCTGGGGATTTATACGCATTTAACTGACATAGCCTTCTAGCAACTTCTTCGGAAGTTGTAGTTATTGCTTCTAACTCGCGATCTATCACTATCGGCGGTTTGGGTATCTCTCTGCCCTTTTCCCTCGTGAAAACCGAGGAGAAGTAGTCGTTGAGTATGCCAGCTATTTCCTCATCTGAATCCTGGAGAACGCCGTCGGCGTCCCTCAGGGGTCCGATGCGTTGGCTTACTGGTTTTCGGCTGTTCACGTACGCAAAGAACTCCTTGGGGCTCTCTTTAGAGAAAGCGGCTACACGAATTTCTTCGTTGGCCTTAGCCGTGCGCACTAGTGCCTTAACCGTTCTACTATGGGTCACATAGGCTTCATGGTGCATCGCACTACTATTCCTCTTCCATGCTCTGTGCGCTGACTTTCTAGCTTTAATAGCACTAGCGATTTCTTGAGAAAACCACCTAGGCTGATTGCTGTCTAGTCTGACTACCTTCGTGGGAACGCACTCGGCCTGACGATCCTTAAAACGATTTTTAAAGTCGTTCCATTTGGAATTCGTCCCGCCTTCGTTAGTTGGTTGCATCTGGCCAAGTGCCTCCCGAAGCCCATTGAAGTCTGCACGTCTGAGATCCAACTTACGTGCTCGTTCATTAGTACCTAGCGTACAGGGAGCACGTACTCCAAACCTTACCATGTTATGGTCACTACTACCTAGGCACTCATCCACTGACAGGTCAGAGACGAGGTCATCTTCAGTGGTAAATACTAGATCTAGAACGTTGCCCCCTCGGGTAGGCTCGCCGACCCACTGAGTCAGAAAGTTGCTGTCAGCAAAGTCTACAAGCCGAGATGCCTCTCCGTCGCCCGTTCGGTCACTCCAGTCGACTCGGCAATTGAAGTACCCTACCAGCAGTGAGGGAGGGCCGTCTAAGAGACTGGACAGTTTTTGGTACAGGTCTATATCAACCTCTACCGTCCGATGAGGAGGTTGATAGGCCCCTATGAACCTGTACATTGTATTGTCGATCTTGAGGTCGACTCCTACTACCTCATGCTCTGGGACAGTTCTGCATTCGATGTGAGATAGATGGGCCCGTACATACACCAGAACTCCACCACCTTCCCGGTCAGCGTGATCTTTATGAAAGGTCGCGTAACCGGGTACTCCAAACTCACCTATGAAGTCCCTGGTGTCCGCACGAATCCAAGACTCAGTGACGACCACTATGTCAAACATCTCTGATGACATCAGTGCTCTAAGCTCGCAGAACTTGAACCTTATTGAGCGGACATTTAATAGAATAACTCTTACGGGGCGTCTGCTAGCCCTACTGCCCCCTCCACTTCTCCGTTTCCCGACGGTTCGTCGTGCGTCCTCCCCTCCGAAGCTGGATTCGGAGGCTGACCATCACCCACTTCCGCCCCCTCCTCTGTATCGACAGAAGGATTGGGTGCTGGGTGCTTGACCTCGGCTGCCGAGGGCGCTACTTCATGGGATTCTCCCACTGGGGTCTCAGTCATCCTTTCCCCTACATCGGATTTCTTTAACCAATATAAACCGCGGCTGATAAGCTCACGCAGCACACCTCTTCCACGGACAGACAGGTGAGTGCCATCCTCACTAAACAGCCCTGACCGACCGTAGAATTCATCGAAGGGGTTGACGAAACATACGCCCATTCCTGATATGATTTCACCTAGCCTCCAATTTATGCTCAGAGCCTTTTGGTTGGCCAAGGCACCCCCGGAGAGTCTCGGTATGATCCCAACGACGATTGGTTTTGATGTTATTTCTTTCAACGAGGCTGCTAAACTTCTGACATCTTCGATGATGCGCTCAGTAAAGCCTGCAGAGCCTTCCCGTAGGAACAGGTCATTTCCACTGGCTTGGGCCACTACCAGCGTATCTTGCTGTCCTTGTCTAATTTTTTTAACTCCTTTTATGATCTCTCGCGTCTTCTTACCTGGTAGGCTACGTAAGCGCCACATTTCCTTGCGCATCCCGTTTGGCCGATTTGTCAAGCCCCTCACTTGAGAGTCACCGATAACGATTGGAGACTCCCGGCCTAAGTCCAGGGGAGCAAATCTATTTGACGTTGGGAGTGGTGTCGGTATCGAAACCTCTCTCGGTCTATGGGCTGCCCTTCTGACAGGAGTGAAGCCATCATGACTTACTCTTTCGGCAACGGCTACGTCGGAACCATCATTATTAGGGGGGAGTGAAGGATTACAATTCTTTTTCTTTTTCTTTTTCTTCTTCTTCTTCACTTGGCCACTAGTCTCTCCGGGCACTGACGATGCAGTGTTGCCCTTTTGATTGAGTGGCTCTCCGGAAATTGGAGTTGACTGGGTCGCTAATTTTGCGGCCAATTCTGCGACCCTATCCTCGAGACGGCTAAGCTTGCGCACGTGCTCTGACTCCATAGTCTCTATTTTCATCTCGAGTGTTCGAGCTCTCTCCTCCGAAGGCCTATAGAGATCTTGTATCTCCCTACAGTAGGCAACTGCATCTTGGACCTCACCCTTCAGGATGCAAGCGGTGCAGGCACTGCCCGGGTGGCATTTCGAAAAACACCCTTCTGGGATATCCACACACCACTTATCCTTCTGACATGTTGCGCATGTATATTTTAGAGCAACTGGACCTCTCTTTCCTGTCATTCTGAAAGCTTTATACTTAATCACTTTACGACCAATCAATAAGAAAATAGGGGGTTTGGTGAGTTCTCCATGCGTGAGTCACTCCCGCCTATCGATCGGAGACGTTTCGGATCTGTCAGAAGGCACGCTCAATGTGCTGCTGTTCGTCCGACCGAGTCGTCAAGCCTCGGCGTGCCGTGGCTCCCAACATAGCAGCAAAGACGGTCCCCGAAGGGGCCATCGATTTGTAACCAGGTGAACAAAAACGAAGCACGCCCCTTACTAAACTCCTACTAGTTCCCTTCGCGACGGGCAAGATCTCGATGCAGCGTTCAATAGATATCCCGCCAAACCAAGAAACTCCACCCAAGGCTTTTTGTTGGCCTGACAACCAACATGGGAACAAATAGCCGTCACCACGGACCAATGCTACCAGAGGTACCCGTCAACGGTCAATGGGAATGGTCAATAATTATGCGCCAGGAAAGGGGTTTACGGGGCACTACCCTCATCCCATTCATCGTGCCCCAGCGCCTAATACCCCTCAAGTCTAAGTCTCTCCCAACCAGTGAGCTTCGATTGGCGTTGTTTATAGAGGTTGCAAAGCCTCTCTTCTGACGCGTGAGGTAGCTGCCAGGTCCTTATATTAGAAAGATTGAAAAAAGAGTGAGAATGACTTGATAGTAGTAGGGTTCTGTTTTGTTTATAGTTTTATTTCTTTTCTTTTTATATAATAAGTTGAAGAGATAGGATGAAAGTAAAAAAAAAGAGAAGGATAGAGTAAAAAAAAGAATGAAAGAATGACGCACTTAGTCTGGAACCTCGTTTCCGACCAAATCGACAAGGAAAGCCCGATCAGGGGTACCCAAAAGAGAGGTATCCCCGTCGATATAGCTCGAAAATTCAAAGAAACACACAAGCTCTCTTCCCTCGACAAGGGGGCGTCACCTCTTCCTCTGAGAGAGAGAGAGAGAGAGAGAGAGAGAGAGAGAGAGAGAGAGAGAGAGAGAGAGAGAGAGAGATAGAAAGAGAGTAACAAGGACCTTACGGTCCATTCAAAGAAGGTACCTTTGGACTATCAATCGAGCAGGCACATGACTGCTCAATTGTTTTGCGTCCCTAAACGGCCACTTTCCAAGACTTTGTCTAGTCTTGACTTAAACTGGTCAACACTTACCACAGATACTGTAGGTGAAACAATTTCCACACAGATTGCGGTTGTAACGCTTCAGTTCAAGTTTGAAGCCGTGATTGCGCGTTCTGTTCTCACTCAGTGTGAAAATATCCCGGTAGTCAACATTGTCGAACCCTCGAAGTATTTTTAAGATCTCTATAAGCTGACCACGCAGTCTACGGGTTTCCAGCGAGAACAGATCTAACTCCCTTAGTCTATCCTCATAACTTTTATGTCGGATAGAGGGAATCAGTTTGGTTGCCCTAGCTTTTACGCGTTGCAATCTCGCGATGTCCTTTCGCAATGAAGGACTCCAAAATTGTACGGCATACTCCAGGTGCGGTCGGACAAGTGAGTTGTACAGGCACAGTACAATCTCCTGGTTCCGATAACCAAACTGGCGCTTAATATAGCCAAGGATCCTTTGGGCATTTTTCTCCGCCTCAATGCACTATTTCGAGAACTTGAGGTCACTAGAGATCGTTACACCCAAGTGCTTCTCAGTGTCACTCGATTCAAGAGCAGTGCCCTTAAGGATATACTGAGATTGGGGGTTTCTGTGGCCGAGAGGAATCACTTTGCATTTCCCTACGTTAAAAGGCATTTGCCACGTGTCCGACCACTCCCCAATCTTCCCAAGATCTTCCTGCAAGCGGGCAGTATTTCCATCCTTTGCAACGTTCATACCAAGCTTGGTATTGTCGGCAAATTTGGAAATCTTGGCAACCATGTCACCGTTTATGTCGTTGACGTAGATGATGAATAGTAGTGGTCCCAGGACAGAACCTTGAGGCACCCCGCTAGTAACGGGCACCCACTCAGAAGACTGTCCATTTACCACCACCCGTTGCCGTCTGCCACTTAGCCAGTTCTCGATCCAGCCGGCTTCTTTTCCGTCTATGCCCAGCGCTCGCACTCTCCGGAGAAGGCGGCGGTGTGGTACCTTATCAAAGACTTTCTGAAAGTCTAGGTAGACCACATCCACCGCCTTGTCCCGATCGTGCTCACTGAAAACGAAGTAGAAGAATTCCACAAGATTCGTCAGGCATGACCGTTGCCTTCGGAAGCCGTGCTGGGAACTCCTCAGTAGCAGGTTTGACTCTAAATACGACGTCACTTTGTCCACCATCATGCTTTCCATGAGTTTACCGACTATCGAAGTGAGACTGATAGTTCGGTAGTTCGACGGTTGGCTTCGGTCTCATTTCTTGAAGATAGGAGTCACCTCCGCTTCACGCCAGTCTCTAGGAACGCATTCGGTCCGGATTGACATGTTAAAGATAGCGCTCAGGTGTCGTAACACTTGATCGCGCACTTCTTTCAACACTTTAGGTAGAAACCCATCCGGTCCAGGGGACTTATTCGTCTTTAGGTCAGTGATCTTTTTCTTTATTTCTCCTTCGGTGAAGTCCATATCCTCCAGCTTTTTCCCCGAGTAGGAATCCATTGGCTGGGGGATGGGACCACACTCTTCAGTAAACACTGAGGAGAAGTAGTCATTGAGAAGGTTAGCATTTTCTGCATCTAAGTGCTTTAATGTCCCCTCCTCATTTCTCAAAGGGCCAATCGTTCGACGGATTGGTTTACGGCTGTTTACATATCCAAAGAACTCCTTTGGATTCTCTTTACAGAGTCTCGCCACTCGGAGTTCCTCAGCCCGCTTAGCCGCCCTTATGCTGGACATTACTTTCCTGGCTAGCCTCCAGTATTCGTCAAAGTCAGCCAAGATCTTCGATTACCAGTACACAGTTCTCTTCTCCCTAAGCAGTTGGCCGATTTCTCGATTAAACCACTTTAGGTGAACATAAGACCGACGGGGGCATTTCAGAGGGATGAAACGCGATTGAAGACTCATGAATATGGTTTTGAAACTATTCCATGAGTCTTCAACAGCATCGCACACTTCTAGCCTTGCGTCAGTCAGTCCAGCAAGAAGGTTGCAAAGTCTGCTCTTCTCAAGTCAAGTTTCTTTGATTGACTGGCAACAGACCTTACCTTCGGGATCTTGACGCTAAATCTAACTAGCTGGTGATCACTGCCACCGAGCTCTTCGCCTACAGAGACATCCTCAACGATATCACCCTCAGAAGTGAAAACCAAGTCGAGGATATTGTCTCCTCTCGTCGGTTCTCTGACCCATTGAGTTAGGAACTCGTAGTTGGCGAACTCCAGGAGTAGTGCGCTCTCGCCACAGGCTGCTCTGGTTTCCCATTCAACTTGGCTGTTGAAATCACCCATAACGATGCACACTCTGCCTTGAACAAGCTCACCCAGCAGCTGGTACAGTTCCCTGTCCTTCTCTACGGGTTGAGAAGGGGGCCTGTAAACCAGCAGGGTCCTGTATCTGACAGGACCTATCTCTAGGTCAACCCCTAGGAGCTCGTGGTCGGATATAATGTTGGAGTTCGTAGATTCGATTGTATCCTTGACATACAACATTACACCACCACCCTCTCTGTCTTGCCTATCTTTGTTGAAGAGTTGGTAGCCAGGAACCGTGAATTATCCTTCAAAGTCTCTGGTGAGGTTTTTATCCACGATTCTGTTATGGCTACCATTTCGGGTCCTTCCGTCGCTACGAGGCCACGGAGCTGAGGAAACTTGTTCCTGATTGACCTCGCATTGAACAGAAGAACTTTCTTGGAGTCCCCTAATGTAGGACTCCCTACGCTCTTCCGTTTCCTGGCTTATTTGTTGGCGAAGAGGCACCACTCTTTTCGACCTCTGAGATGGTCGTTCCAGGAGTGACACGTGCGTACTGGCGTACGTCCGCCCTACTTCTGGGCCAGATACTCTTTTAGGGCCCTCTCTACGACATCCTGGATGATGTTCGACAGAAAGGCATTTCCTTTAAAGGAAAGATGTACCCCATCCCTTTGGTAGAGATCATTTCTACCATAAAAGGTGCGGTGCGGGTCCACAAAAAAGACCCCCTCTGTTGTACACAAATCTGCCAGGCGCCTGTTCAAAGAGACGTTTATCCGTGTTGGACCTCTCTTCGCGAGCATCCCGACTACCACACGCTTGCGGTTTTTCAGCCCACAGTCGTCCACGGCACCCATGACCGTGTGGATGATTTTATCTGGAGGGCCTACCCTACCTCCTCTCAGGTAGAGGTCGTTTCCACTGACGATCAGAGCAACGACTGAGCTCTCAGAAATCTGTTATTTCTCAGCCTCTACTCTGATGTGGTGGTTACCACATCCTGGCAGGCAGCTTACCTTCACACTAGTGCGAAGGCGGGCTGCTAGCAGGGGCTGCAGACCCCGTGCTTGAGAATCACCAATAAGGGTGACTCTTGAACATTTGTCTGCAGACGACTTAGACTTTCCTTTCGGAAGCGACTTGTCGCTTTCCTCTTGTATCTCTCCATTTTTCATCTTTTTTTTCTTCTTCTTCTTCTTCTTGTCTTCCTTTGTTTTCTCTTCTTCTGTTTCCCGTTTCTCTTCTTCTGCTTATACTTTCCCGTCCTCTGTTTCCACTTTCTTTTCTTCTCTTCCTACTTTCTCTTCTTCTCCTTCTACTTTCTCTTCTTCTATTTCTACATCACTCTTTCTTCTTTTTTTTCTTATTTTTGGCTCGTTAAGGAAGCCATTCAGCAGAAGAAATCGGCTGTTGGACGACGGGAGCCTTCTCGCCTGAGCATCTGCATCTCTCTTTTTTTAAGAGTTGAATTTCCCTTTTAAGGACGGAGTTCTCCTCTTTCAGTTGAGCGATGCTCAACTGACTTTGCATATTTTGCAGGTTAGCTTGCAAAACGGAGGACCATTCTTCTTCGCCATCTTACAAAACTCTCTGACCATACGCATTGAAAAAGTTTTTTTGGGTTCTGATTTTCTCTCGCACTAATCACATCCGCCTATTTCCAGGAGGTTTTCGGTCGTTCGGCGAACAGAAACCCTTTGAAAAAGCACACCAACCCTAAGGTCTCCCTTGGGCCGGACGTCCCCAATCGTGCCGCAGCTCCCAACTGAGCAGCACGAGAGCCCCAGTGAACTGGTTCTCTGATTTTTCGACAGGGTGCTTGAGGTGTAACCGTCTTCCTACTAAGCCCTACTAATCAACTAAAAACGGCCAGACTTAAGGCAAATAGTAAAGCTAAGTGCCCACGACTTCATCCGAGATCTTTATCTGATCTGGCACCCAGCAAGGTACAAATGTTCTCTCACCAAAGAGCAGTTGAGCCTTTATTCACCAAGTAGCTGTCACAGGGAGCTGGTCAGGCAATTACACGTTAGGAGAAAGCTTCTAATGGGTACCTTGCATTTCTCCATTAATCGTACCCCAAACGCCTGAGATCGCTTCAATCTCAGTCTCTTGTAACCTATGAGTGCTCCAAGGCGTTATTTAAAGAGGTTCCAAAGCCTCTCTTCTCACGCGGCATAAGGGAGCTGGTGAGGCCCTTATTAATAATAACTTATTGTAATAGAGATGAATGTTTGCTATTGTTATTGTTTTTTTTTGTTGTTTTTTTGACAGTTGAAGAGAGTTGGTGAAACTTAGTACTAACATAATCGTAGAGGTTGGTAGGGGGATGCAAGGCGACGCCTCAAAGAAGTGGTAGAGAAGTTTGACAACACTTAGTCTGGATCCTACTACAGCTACCTTACTGGCATGGGTGACCCTACCGGACTAAAAGTCCCCCAACGTAGCTAGCCTAACTCAAGCAGATCACGCAAGCTCTCTCACCGACGGCAAGGTGGTTGTTGATATATATATATATATATATATATATATATATATATATATATATATATATATATATATATATATATATATATATATATATATATATATATATATATATATACATATATATATATATACATATATATATATATATATATATATATATATATATATATATATATATATATATATATATATATATATATATATCCATTTATAAGCTGAAGAGGATAAAAAATTAATTTAGAACAACAATGACTTAAGATAAATTATGTTCCCTCAGTCTCTGGTCAATAGAAAGTGACAAAACTATGCAGTTTATCATTTGATGATATCATCAGCAACTTTATTCTGGCAAAGGAAAGAAAGTATTTTAGTTTAGATCATTTTTGTGTTCTGTTTGTATACACAGTATACAATACATCTTGATAAAATTATACAATTTAATGGGTATTGGGTAGATGCATTAATGTAATTAGTCCTTATAACAAGTTTCTAGAGACTAGATTATAAGCCTCTGTAAATTGTGTTGCTAAAAGAATTTTGTTGTTTTACCAAAGTGTTTGCATTATTAAGTTTGTTAGGAATAAAATAATTTTAAGTTAGAAGTTAATAATTACTTCACTATTAATATACCTCTTCTTAATTGTATTTAAATTCAACAATTACTTTGATAAAATACATATGATGTCAATTGCAAATGGCTTAGATATATATTAGGTTCAAAATTTACCATATAAGATATTAAATAAAAAAAAACAGCGACAATTTGTCACCGACCCAGGATATCTAAAGGGCCCTATTATCTCAAAAAGCTTAGGGACTCATCAAATCTAAATCCAACCCTGCTTGTAGGGCATTGTGCTTCTCTTTAAGGCTTCTTTATCACAATTGTGGGTTCTTAAATGTGCCACAAGATTGTCTTTTCTCTGATCCTGATAAGGGCAAAGCTGCATTTGAAAGGCTTCACGTATGTGTGAGTACATGAATGTCAGTTAAGCTGACATTTCCTTGCAGCTTGATAGGGGCAAAAGTGTGCATTTGAAAGTCTCACTTGGGTGGGTATAAGAATGCCTTTAAAGCTGAGCTTTCTTTGTAACTTGATAAGGGCAAAGCTGCATTTGAACGCCTTCTCGCCGGTGTGAGTATATGAATGGTTTTTAATATAGTCTTTTCTGGCAGCCTGATAAGGGCAAAGGTCGAATTTGTAATGTTTCTCCCACTGTGGGTTCTTAAATTTATGCGTAAACTTTTCCCCTTTGCAGTCTGATAAGGGCAAAGGCTGCATTCGAATGGCTTATCGCCAGTGTTAAAATATGAATGGTTTTTAATATCCTCTTTTCTGGCAGCCGGATAAGGGCAAAGGTCGCATTTGTAATGTTTCTCGCCACTGTGGGTTCTTAAATTTATGCGTAAGCTTTCCCTCTGTGTAGTCTAATAAAGACAAAGGCTGCATTTGAAAGGCTTATCGTCAGTGTAAGAATATGAATGGTTTTTAACATCTTCTTTTCTCGCATTTGAGAGGCTTATCGCCATTGTGAGAATATGAATGGTTTTTAATATCTTTTATTCTAGGACCCTAATAAGGGCAAAGTCGCATTTGTAAGGCTTCTCGCCAGTGTGGCTTCTTAAATGTCTACGTAAACCTACCCTCTGTGCAGTCTGATAAGGACAAAAGCTGCATTCGAAAGGCTTCTCGCCGGTTTGAGTATATGAATGGTTTTTAATATCTTCTTTTTGGGTACTCTGATAAGGACAAAACTGCATTTGAAAAGTTTTTCGCCAGTGTGAGCATATGAATGTTTTTTAATATGTTCGTTTCTGGCAGCCTGATAAGGGTGAAGATCGCATTTGTAAGGCTTCTCGCTAGTGTGGGTTCTTGCATGTCTGAGTAAACTTACCCTCTGTGGAGTTTGATAAGGACAAAGGCTGCATTTGAAAGACTTCTCGCCAGTGTGAGTATATGAATGTCTTTTAAGCAGACTTTTCTTTCCTGCCTGATAAGGGCAAAGGCTGCATTTGAAAGGCATCTCGCCAGTGTGGGTCCTTAAATGTATGTTTAAAGCTCCCCTTTGTTCAGTCTGATAAGGAGAGGAGCAGCGTTTAAAGATTTTCTTATTCATTATCGGAAGAGGCACCGCATGTAAATCTATTTGTGTCGACTTGGAAAGGATAGAGTTGTTTTCGGCGCATTTTTCTGGCCTTTCAGATCCTAAATATACACCAGTAGTCCAATTTGGGTCATACTTATAGGCTTGAGGTGGCGATTGTATTATACCACTAAATTGTCGACTAACCTTAAGATTACTAGACAAACGCAATTTCATCTCCTGAAAAAGAAACAATTAGTTATTTTATAATTTTTCGTTCGCGATCTTTTTGGTGTACAAGAGAGCATTACTGCAATAGGAGGAAAGGGTAGGGACCCCACCTATCCCAAGTTCATTCTTTAGGACTCCCACCGGATTATTCTCAACAAAAAGTGATCTTATACCTTAAAGAATTTCGCATCAGACATTTTGAAAACGGGGATAAGAATAGCCGAAAGAACGAAGGGATTCCAAAAGTTCTAAGATCAGTAGAAATAATAAAATTGTGAAAAGTAAAAATAAGGCGGAAATTTAAGAGAATATGCAATAAATTCAACAATTAAATAGAGGATATCCTAGGCAAGGTCAGCTGCAGAGATGACTCTGATACACCTCTACTGCGACCAAATTGCTGCTTGAATTTCATCCTTCGGTATAGATTGAGAATGAGGAGCATGTGATCTTTTTTTTTTAATTCAAGAGTGCTATGTTGGCGGTTGCCACTGAGAAATATTTCAGAAACAAGGAACAGAGTAGAGCGTGGTAAAGGATCCTTTTTGAAAATGCCACATGCTTCTACATATGTTAGATGAGAGGCTCAATAGGGTGGGCATATCGATGGAATAGGCAGCACAACAGGGACACCGAAATATGAGATGCGGTCACCCATTCTGAGTCCTAGGGTTCGGCCATGGAGGGTAGGCTATTGGAGAGCGCTGCTGAGGGATTTGCAAATATGCACTTGTTGGCCCCTGAAGAGATAGCGTATGCATACCTCCAGTCGATGATATGAAAGTGAAAAAATGCCACTCTTGACTGACGGTAGTAATAGTTGATGCGTGCTATTGATAAAATCAACTAGGAACAGTTGGCTTAATAACACTTAGCCTATTTTAAAATATACATAAAAAAGAAACAAAACCTCAAAAGTACAATCCCAGTTTCCTACAGCATATATGCATGCAGCCAACACTCCAAGACTATATACAATGAGGGAGGCCTGCTTCCTCCAGATATTAATAAATGCTGCAGGTGGGTGCACACAAATTCATAATAAGTACAAGGGACAACCAGTAGCTACCACGCTTGTCCTGGATAGTTTGGGGACAATCCAGTCATTGCTTTAGGATGCCGGGGAGCAGCACCGCATCGAATGGGGGTGTGTACCATGAGTGTGTCTGTTCCAGAGATCACTTTTGTTTTTCTTAAAAGGGGCCATCCTGGCAACTGTTTCGGAAATTACAAAGGGAACTGAAACCACTCGGCTAGTGTGGGGTAGGTCCATGAGAACTATCTCAGGGACATGGATGCAAATTTAAGTTTTGGTTGCCATCTTTAGATCTTCTTTACCAGGGAGGTCATAGGGATGACCTGATTCCTGCAATGTAATTAGTGCACGGAGGGAAATGGTGGCCGTATGCCAAGTCCATGCAGACCCTTAGGCTCTTCTCCCTAATTTCCTACATGTTCAGGAACCCAACACAAGATAATCTTGATTTATCTCAGAGAGCTGACATTACTGGTGTCAAAGATACTGAGAACCAGGGAGTGCTGAGATTTTAATGCCTCGAGAGCACTTAGTCAATTTAAGTCACATTTTTTTTCTGAAGGCACAATGCATAATCTCAAATAGGAAGCAAATTAATTGCAACCAGCTCAGCTGTGAACACATATGCAGTGCCCGACTGAGCACCTCGGTTTTGAAAAAGAGGGGAGACAGAATAGAAGACAAATTTATTCACGCTAACAACATTTTGCAGTCTTTAAAACATAGTTTGAAAAGAGAAACAATTTTTAGTTGTGTTTCAGAGTACTTTGAAAAGTACAACATATCAGTTAATAAGGATTTAAGGAACAGAATGAATAGCTGCCTAATCCAAGTGGAGGCTAGGCAGAGGATAAAAACAACAAAAAAGCAAATAGGCAATAGGAAGAAAGCGAGCTCAGATTTCGAGGGGGAGGCCCGCCTCTATCCGGCGCAGGAACATGCAATAAAACTTCAAATAAAGTGGAGGAGGACAGGCACCTCCCAAAAGTCGTAAAATCCACAAGTTAGTGTGAACGAACTCGTACAGAGGCCAAGGGACAAGCTACAGGGAACCCAGGTAACGTGCGCGCAGTCATCAAAATAAGGTACAGGGAAGCACTCCATCAAATGAGTGCGTCCCGCGAGTGTGTCTAATTCGGAGACGACAGAAAGCAAACGTAAGCCGTCGGAGCATTCGGGAGGTAGGTCCACGGAAACAGTCGCGGTGCAATGGCACGCAACTTTAAGTTCTCCTCGACCATCTCCCATCTTCTTTGCGAAGCAGCCCGGAGAGCTGCCAGTATTCCTACAATGTAATAGGTGTGAGGAAAAGCAAAACACTGGTCCGGTTGCCCAGTCCTTGCGGACTTTTTGAATCGCTATGAATCACAATTCGGTCTCTGAGACGGGCATGACGCATTATCTCCCATATCGAGTATTGTATTGCAACCTGCTCAGCTGTGTACGACCCACGCAGCACATAGCAGAGACCCGCTGACTTCAAACAGAGGGGATACGGCATGGAAACCGACCCCTTCTTGGGACTTGGCACCATCCGTATACACTGGCACGGTTCCAGCGTGAGACAAGGTGTGCTCCAAAAAGGCTGAACGCAATATTCCCGGCGCAATAGAAGGTTTGGGAGCAGAGGTGTGGCGACAAATAGTCAGAGGTGGTACTTTCCATGGTGGCGTCCTGGGCAGTACTGAGGGCACCACCGGGCCGAGAGCGATACCTCGCTCTCGAAGGAGTTTCCTAGCACTAAACCCTACAGGCTTAGGGTATGACGCGTCTTCGGCGGCATAGGCACCATCGAGATCAACTGCGGTTGCAGTGAAAACTGTTGTCGACTGAGGGAGGTGCCGGAGTCACGCGAACAGGCGAATAATGCACTGTGCACAGCGCAGAGCGAGTGGCATCTCCCAAGCATCGATAAGTAGGCTCTCAATGGCGAATTTGTGGAAGGCACCGGTCGATAGGCGAAGGAAGGGGTGGTGGATAGAGTCCACCTTCCGCAATACACGCTCACCTGCGGATGCATGAAACTCACACCCGTAGTTGAGCTTAGAACGAACAATGTATCGATAAAAAAGTAAGGCAGTTGCCCTATTAGCGATCCATGCGCTGAACGTCACAGAACGAAGAAAATCCATGGCCAGGGTACAAGAGACCCTAAAGCTGTGAATATGAGCCCCTCAGGTAAGGCGTCGGTCAACTACAAGACCAAGGAAACGATGCGAGTCCACCACTTCAAGGCAAACCACAATTAGAAACAAATCTGGGTCAGGGTGGAACTGCGGAGAGCAGCAGAAGTGCACTAGCTTAGTAAAACTGAAACCTGTGTGCTTCGGCATAGCGAGAGACGCAGTTCAATGCTTGTTGGAGTTGACGCTCCGGAATTGGCATATGAGCCGCGCCAAAAGACATCGAAAGGTCGTGAACGTAGAGCGTAGCGAGAACATCTTCCAGCACCACCGAGGTGATGTCATTGATGCCCAAGAGAAAGAGTGTGACACTCATTAGACTTCCCTGCGGAAAACCCTCTTCCGGCTCCATTGGGCGGAATCGACAATCTTGCAGAAATTAAGATATAAAGATTGGGCGGCCCTCCCTTGCTTCCATTGTGTGGAGAGTATCCATGATACCGTATCGCCATGCGGTATCATATGCCTTTCCTGATCGAAAAACACCGTGGCGTAGTGCTGTAAACGAAGGAAGGTATCACAGGCGGCATTTTTCAGGCGAACTGAGCATTCGTCGTGGAGTGGAACTTGCGGCAGCCCATTAACTTGCACACTCAGGAGCTTAGAGAGATTGTGCGGAAACCAGCCGGGGTAGAGTGATATCTCCCGGTTTGCGAAAAGGGAATCTAGGAGTATAGCCTCTATTCAGATCCTGTTGAACAAATCAAACAGAAGGGCCATGCCTCGCTCACTCAGGTGTTGAAGCATGGCGTACGGGACATCGTCCGGACCATGGGCGATGTCCACGCAGGAAGCAAGAGCGTAACGCAACTCACTCAATGTAAACCTGTTGTTGATCGTATAAAAAATTTAGGAGCAAACTGTCGTTGAAGGGTTCTCCGTCTCTGGAGGTTTAGTCCAGTCAGAAGCCTTCCGCGACATCACGACACGCATTGAATGCTAACGAAGCAGCATCTAGGCTAGAGAATGAGGAGAAAGCGGTCGCAAAGGATCCCCCAACGGAAGTGAGGGCCGAGATTGCGGTCCCATTATCAAGGAGAGAGGTCAAGCAAGAACTTGCCCGGAATTCTTTTGACTCGCTTCCATTTCTGCGAGAGGGGTTTTCCCGTAAAGTGAAGACATGTATGCCTGCCAAGAAGAGCACGGGCGTGCATCGAAATATACCGAACAGAGCCCTAGCTCGACGATATTCAACCGACAGTGAAGTCGTTCGAGCAGCGCATGTAGGCATAACAATTCTGTTTGAGGGCTGGCTCACACTCGGCGGACCACCACGGGAACGGTCGTCGTGCATAAATAACGCCATTCTGGGAATAGTAGCTAGGCCCACGGCAATGAGGTCACCGGTGAAGAACTCAACGGCCTTATCTACCGACCTAAACTCCTCGACTGAGATAGACATGTCAGTAATTTTTTGAAATGCGGACTACCGCGCCCACGCCAAGCACCAACATGGCGTGCTTTCTGGCGGCAGCGGCACATAAAATGTTAATTGAATGGTAAAGTCATCACTACCATGGACTCATCGACCACACACACCCAAAATCAGGCTGTACATCCGGGGAGCAAAAAAATAGATCGAGGTAGGAAAATGAAGCCCTTCTCGGGCAGTGATTCGTAAATTCATCCACATTTAGAGCACCTATCTCTTGCTCGTCGATCAGGTCGGCAAGACATGACCCCTGTGATTGATC
The DNA here is from genome assembly GCA_963969495.1 of Ceratothoa steindachneri. Taxonomy (NCBI): domain Eukaryota; kingdom Metazoa; phylum Arthropoda; class Malacostraca; order Isopoda; family Cymothoidae; genus Ceratothoa; species Ceratothoa steindachneri. The sequence goes on along the minus strand of OZ018331.1, from coordinate 29,119,963 downwards.
GAGTAGTCCTCCCAGAGATGATGTCTACCGTTCACATCCCCGAGCAAGAGAAAGGGCCTCAGCAACCGTGCCACGACGCGGCTGAAGTTTCCCGAGTCGGAGTCGGCTGACGGTGGAGTGTACGCGGTAATAACAGTATATCTCATATTCAGGTGCAGCTGCACAACTACTGGTTGAAACGAGATGCGGGGACCTCTTCGAGGAGAAGACCCTCACGGGAATGGCCGTACCCTTTTCGGAGACAGAACTCCAGCCTCTGTTTATCAGACAATACGCTGAAGGGAGGACCTATCGGGGAAGGTAGGGCTCGCCATGCGACTCTTTACATCTCTTTGCCTCGAAATCATAGGCAGGAAGGGGGTTTTAGAGCTGAGGTTCCCTACTTTGGAGGATCCACTGCACTCATCATGGTCGCTTCGGAGGCATTCGACGCATTCGGCAAAAGGCTCCCGTCCAAAAAACGGGTCACCTTCGGCTCGCTACTAATCACACTAGCTATAGCTCTCCTCTGTTGGATCCAGTTGCCCTTAGCCAAAATGCTGCCATCAGTGGGCATAGGAGCCAAAACTCCTTTAGTGCTCTGCTCCTTTAGGGAGCCAGCTTTAGAACACTAGAAGATGGCATCACGACCAACTTCGGATTTGTTGCATCCTGTGTCTAACTCACGGTGGAGGCGCGCGGCCTTTTCGACTTGGGAGAAGGAGGGGGAACCCTGGTTTTAGCTGGGGCTGGGTGTGAACCCTTTATGCCATCAGCTCTAACAGCATAGCGCCCGGGTGGGTAAAACAAGCTGAAGGGTTCCGAATGGTCACGAAAACGACCGAACTAGTAGGCCCGGAGGAGCCAGGAGCAGAGGGTGTCTTTCTTAACATTGAGCCATAAGACGTCCCAGGCAGAGCCGGGCGCGCCAAGACCAAGTCCTTAGCCTTGCGGAATGAGAGATGACCCTGGGCTTGAACGGCCAGGATTTCCTTCTCAAGGAGATAAGGAGATACGCACCACATTGCTTCGAACAAGCGGGGTGCAACTCTCCGCAATTGACACACTTAGCCACACGCGATTTGGACTTATCGTGTACGGCTTTGGAGCAACTTACAAACACTTCGGTTAACCCCGACTTTGCGCGTCTTCAGGGGAAATTAGTATTGGTGTGTCTTGAGGCCTCATCCTGTTTGCTCATCACACGCTCGACCTTGACGGTTACATTTTAGGCTAGTTCTAAGGTGATGTCCTCTATGGATTAGTTCAAGAGTTCCCTTGAAGAAACCAATCATTTCACGAAGTTCATGGTAGAATGCGGCGTCACACTCACCGGCGTGCCATCTAGTGTCTGAAGGGCACTCATCATGGTCGCTTCGGAGGCATTCGACGCATTCGGCAAAAGGCTCCCGTCCAAGAAACGGGTCACCTTCGGCTCGCTACCAATCACACTAGCTATAGCTCTCCTCTGTTGGATCCAGTTGCCCTTAGCCAAAAATGCTGCCATCAGTGGAGCGAAAAAGAAGGAAGCGTTACAACACAGCCGGCTCGAAAACGCCAGGTAACCTTAACTGAGAAGCCCAGACGCAATCGAGACTCTCCTCTCCGCACATGCACTTTTAGTCTTGGTAAGGAATTCCCCGCCTAGGGGAAGCATCGGGGCTGGACGTACCAATCTTGGCTTGGTCGCATACCGAAATGGCAGTAGCTCCTTATGGCCCCGTGACTCCCTCGGAGGGAGAGGAGCCGCGAATCTTTTTCCTATTTCTTTTCTTTTTTGGAGAGGAGGCCGGGGAATGAACCCGCTTCTGCCCTCGAAAGTCTTGGCTCTTATAGGGGCACCAGCCAGGGGAGGAGATACCTCCTCTCCTTGAAAGCCCTCGGGCGCCCGCACCCTCTGAGGAAAAGCTTTTACAGGGGCGGACTCGGGTTTTGTGCTTGGCACCGAGCCCGTCTTCGATCCCATGAAAGATCATACCGTCTGGGGCTAGGTTACTTCAGAGACCATGTCTATCTCAGGGCGGGGGGGCCTCCATGTGGTAATCCCCCTTAACACATCACGTCTCCTTCGAGGTACCTTATATTCTATTCTGGGCCAGCAAGCCGGCAATCATTGGGAAGAGAGGCAAGCACGCAGAGTGACCCCCCAGCAGGACTTTAGAGGGCACGAGCCGACAGGCACTATTGTCCCTCGTCCCCATAAGGAGGTTGGTCCTATCGAGCCGCTCCCACCGAGTGGTTACTTATGGGCCACTGGCGCGCTTTCTTGGCAGGCCCCGTGGAAGGTAAAAGGGGGACTGTCACTAGTACAAGGGAGTCACCCAAAGGCAACTCCAGAGAATGGGGTAGGGGCGTCCCCTGCCTCCGTAGGAATAGGAGAGGAGTAAGCCTCCCCTCCGGTCAAAGATGTTTGGAGGGTCCCCTGTCAAAGCACAGGGTGGAGGGGGACCTACATTTTTCTCAGTGGAGCTGCCCAAAGGCAGCTCCATCGATGGTTGAGGTGAAGGTAGAGGAGGGGGGGGACGATTTTATTATTAAATGCACCATTGGGAATGATGACCATATACTAATCACTGGACGCAGACACTCACCCCCCCCCCCCCGGTAGCCCACTCTGTGAGGGGTGAACACGGGGCAGGCAAAGCCAGGTGCTGACATTTGAGGCCACTCCTCTCACCTAGTGGCCTGGTAGCCTATCAGCATGGTGGCTCCACCATAGGCTCGATTTAAAATCGATAGAGATTTAAAAGAAAAAGAAAGAGGATGTGAGGAAGGTATGGGTGGGCATCAGGCAGCTTATTAAAAACCCACCATCGTAAACCATAGTGCAGGAGTGAAGGGGCGTTGTCCCATCCCCCTGAGCCCCGATCAGGGATGGTTGGGTGTGAGGAAGCTAGTCGGCGTTTACCCTGTGAAATTAGAGGCCAATCAAAGAAAGTTGTGCGAGAGGTTGTAGGGAAAGTGAGGTGGTAGGGTAAGAAAACAGGGTGTCAGAAAGGAGAAGAGGCTAAGCTAGGGCTGCACGGGGTGCTGATTCCTGTTAGCACAGCGGCCAGAAAAGCAAATTGCCACGGCCCTTACAGGGCTCCCAATGATGAGCTGAGGACCTTCCCTATCATGGCTTATCGGATCATCGAGACATGCAATCACATAAAGGCAGCTCCCATTAAGGGGGTTCCTAAGCGCAGAACACCTACCAAGTCTCGGAACCCTAAGGAATTCCAAGAAAGTTGGCCCTCCCTCTCTTTCATTCATCCCCTACCTCACATTTTTTGCTCATTACTGGTACTAGATATTTTTTTCCCGTGTGGCTTATTTATATTTCAACATTGGCCAATATTTAGACATTGTATGGCCGTATATATATTTAGCATTTTTATGTACACATATTTTTTTATTTATTTGTGTGAGATTTCTATGTCTACATTGGAAAATATTTGAGAAGGCTGTACATATTTTGGGTGTATTTATACTCTCGATTGGTTGGGGTTGTTGATTTACGTAATTGTTTTGTTTTGTATAAATAAATTAAGTTTGGACTAGATTACCCCTCATTATCCTCCCTTCAAACACCTAGCAGGCTCTGTTAGAGCGGCAGGCAGTGTGATTGCAGGCCACCGGAACCTGCCGCCACAATATGAGTGCCTCTATCAGTGGGGTTCAAGAAAAGAGGTGTTATGTTGGATTATGAGGTGGGAAGGGAAGTGTTACGGATGATATGAACGGCTAATTGTATGTTAATAAGTGTGGAACTACTTACCTCTGCAAGGGCATCTATCAGTGTCTCTTCCTAATGGGCGGCCATCTTATGACTACTAATGGCAATGTGTACACCCTCAATGGGATTGAATCTTTCGCCTTGACATCAGAAGTCCAATGCTGTATCAACTAGAAGGGTGAAATGTCTGCTTTCAAAGCATTAACTAGCTCCATACACGTCATCAAGCTTATAGACAATTCGAACACTGCTGTCTTTTCCCCTTTCCCTTCCCATCTTTACAGCAAAAAATATCCACTATCTCCTCTGCCTCAGAACATGTGTGCACTCAATGCACATCGCATCTCCTCCTACCTTCCAAGGAAAAGAACCTATTGCCTTTATATATATAAGCAATTGTCAGTCTGATCTTTATATGAATTTAAAAGATCTCATCCATGAAGAATGGATAGAACAATTTACTTTCCCCATTTTCTATATAAGCTCTAAACCATAGATGCAGATTAAGCAGGGTCTTTTTTTTCGGGGGGGGCGGGGGAATTTGTCGACTGCCTGCTAGAGAATAAGTCACCGTACACGACAAAGCCTACTAGTAGGCTATAATACGAAACAAATAACAAAAAACAAAGAAAAAAATAACAAAGCTAAAAAGGAGAAGGGCTAAAAAAATAAACACAATAAAACAACAAAACAAGAAGGAAGCGCGCACAGGAGTCGAGGGTAGGCCCGCCTCTCCCCGGCGCAGCAACAAGCGACCTACAACAAAACAACAGTCAAATAAAGGGAAGGAGGAGGCCAGCCTCGCCCAAAGAGTTGTATAGTCTACAAGTCTACGTGCACGAACCCTTCCCGAGTACAAAGGACAAGCGGTAGCGAGTGCGCTCGTTCCAGTACCGGGACGGGTAACGTGCGCGAAGATTGCCCAGATTGAGACATTCAACAAGAATGCGCCAACAGTCTGGGGAGTTGAGTAGGGCGCAGTTGAGCACCCCATCAAATGGCGGTGCGTCCACGAGGGTGTCCAATGTGGACACGACAAAAGCAACCTGAAGCAGTCGCGCCATTGGAGGGTAGGTCCATGGGAAGAGTTGCGGCGCAATAGCACGCAACTGTAAGTTACCTTCGACCGGCTCCTATCTTCTTTGCCAAGCACCCCAAAGAGCTGCCCGTATTCCTGCCAAGTAGTCGGTGTAAGGAAGAGCGAAACGCTGGTCTGGTCGCAGAGTCCTCGCGGACTCTTTGGCGCCCTCATCCCACGCAATTCCTACATGTCCAGGAACCCAGCAGAAGATAATCTCAACATCCGCCCGGCTCGCCAAAACTGTGGCGTCACGGATATCGCGAACCAGAGGGTGCCGAAATTCCAATGCCCCGAGAGCACTCAGGGTGCTTTGTGAGTCACTATAGATCACAATCCGGTCTCCCAACCGGGCACGTCGCGTAATCTCCCGTACTGAGTGATGTATTGCCACCAGCTCGGCCGTGAGACAGACGCTGACTTCAAACAGAGGGGATACGGAGTGGAAGCGGACCCCCTCTTGGGACTTAGAGCCATCCGTATACACTGGCACGGTTCCAGCGTGACACGAGGTGTGATCCACAGGGTCGAACGCAATACTCCCAGCGCTGTAGAACCTTTGGGAGCAGAGGCGTGGCGAAAAATGGTCTAAGGTTGTACCCTCCAGGCTGGCGTGCTGGGCAGAACAAGGGGCGCGACCGGCCCGAGAGCTATACCTAGTTCTCGGGGGAGTTTCCTGGCCTTAAAACTAAAGGGCTTAGGGTATGATTGGCGTCTCTCGTCTGCATAGGCACCGTCGATATCAACGGCGAATGCAGTTGGTGACTGAGGGAGGAAAAGATCGCGCGTACAGGCGAAAAATACACTATGCATGGGGCAGAGCAAGTGGCATCTCCCAAGCATCGACAAGTAGGTTCTCAGTCGGGCAAGTGCGGATGGCAGCGATCGACAGGAAAAGACCGTTGTGGTGGATCGAGTCCACCCTCCGCAGCGCACGCTTCGCTGCAGATGCATAAAATTCACATTTGTAGTCGAGCTTCGAACGAACAAAGGATCAATAAAAAGTAAGGTAGTTCTATCAACGCGTGAGGCAGTGAATATCACGGAACGAAGAATAGCCATGTTGTGGGTGCAAGAGACTCTAAGGCTGCGAATATGAGCCTCCCAGGTGAGGCGTCGGTCAAATACAAGACCATGGAAACGGTGAGAGTCCACCACTTCCAGGCGCACCCCACTTAGAAACAAGACTGTTTCAGGGTGGAGTCGTGGATAGCGGCAGAAGTGGACCACCTTAGTCTTGCCCAAGGAAACCGAAACTTGTTTGTTTTGGCATAGCGAGAGACGCTCCAGAGTTTGCATCTGGGCGGCACCAAAAGAGATCGAAACTTCGTCCACCTAGAGCGTAGCGAGAACATGTTACGGCAGCACCAAGGTGATGCCATTGATGCTCAGTACAAGGAGTGTGACACTAAGGACACTTCACTGCGAGAAACCCTCTTCCCGCTCCATTGGGCTAGAGAAGAATCCCCCCCACCCGTACGCGGAATCGACGATCTCCACAAATTCAGATATAAAGATTGGGAGACGTCCCCTAGCCCCCGTCCTGGGGAGTCTCCATGATAGCGTATCGCCATGCTGTATCGTAGGCCTTTTCCAGATCAAAAAGACCGTGGCGTAGTGCTTTCTAAGAAGGACGGCCTAGCAGACAGGATTTTCGAGTCAAAGCAGAGCATCCGACGTGGAGCGGAACTTGTCGAAGGCTAACTGTGCAGACATTGCTTCGAGGAAGTCGGGAGCGGTTCTCCGCAATTTATACAATTGGTCACTCACGATTTGGACTTATCGTGGGCTGCTTTAGAGGATCTTCCACCGCCTTCGGGTAACCCCGAATTGGCGCGCCTACAAGAACGATTAGAGTACGGCCGAACCAGTGGCAGTAATAGCATCTCCGCTTCAATGGCACGAATGCCTTCACGCGGTAGTGGTACCAACCGGCACGCACCGATTCAGGGAGCTTATCGGAGTGTAGAGGTCGGTCTCGAGGTCCCTCCCAGTTTTCTCACCACACGTTCGACCTTGACCGCCCCACGGTCGGTCATCTCTAGTGTTCCCTAGCATAAACTACTCCTTTGACGAAGTTCATGGTAGAGTGCGGCGTCACACTCACTGGAGTGCCATTTAGTGTCCGAAGGAAACTAACCATGGCCGCCTCGGTGGGATTAGACGCATTCGCCAGAAGGCTACCGTCCGAGAAACGGCTAACCTTCGGCTCTCTCCCAACCACGCTAGCTAAGGCTATCCTCTGATGGATCTTGTTGCCCTTAGCCATCAGTGTCGTCTATGACGAGAAAGCATTTGAAGCCAGCGGGCTCGAAAACGCCAGGTAGCCTCTGAATGAGGGGCCCCGAAGTAAATTGACTTTCCGCTCTGCGCAGTTCTGGTCTTTGTCAGAGACTCCGCACCCGGCGGAGCAACGGCACCAGACGTGACTATCTTGGCTTGGTTGCTTACCGAAGTGGCAGTACACCCATCCGTCTCTGCGGATGAAGAGGCGCTCCAAATCATTTGGTTTTTTTTTCTATTTGTTTTGTCTTTTTAGGAGGCAGGAGCCCCAAGGAAAGATGCACCGGCCTCAGCAAGATCCTTCTCCGAGATGGAGAACGTCTTGGCTTTCACAGGGGCACCAGCCAGAGGAAGAGACCCCTCCTCTCCTTGTACAGTCTTGGAGACCCGACCGTCTGAGGAGGACCTTGCACAGGGACAGACTCGGGTTCGGTACTTGGCACTGAGCCCAGATTGGTCACCATGGAATGTCCTACCGTCTTGGGGTGGGCTGCCTTAGGGACCATGTCCATCTGGCCATCCCCCACCTCCCAGTACAACACAGGTCCCATCGTCTTTGGTCGGGGGCACGTAGGTTGATCCCCTCTAAACTCAAATTTTGGGTCGCGGGTCTTTGGAGGGAAGAGGCCGAAGGGCCCTCTCTTCCCTCCACCCCCTAATGGGGTTGGCCCTATCATGCCACTTCCATCGGGAACGGTCAATTATGGGCTGCCTAACTTTCCTGGCAGTCCCCTTGGAAAGTAAAGGAGGGACTACCGCTGGAAAGAGGGAGCTACCTGAGGGCACATCCAGAGGAGGGGGTGATGGGTAGTCCTCCACACCATTAGACAAAGGAGAGGAGTAAGCCTCCTCTCCGGTTAAAGAGTTTAGAGGTTTCCTGCGAGAGCACGGGGGGGGGGGGATGGGGCCTCCACTTTTCAGTGGAGCTGCCCGAAGACGGACTCCGTCGCTAGTGAATGGGAAAGGGGAAGTTTGAATCACCGGACGCAGTAGGCCGCTCTACGAGTGGTGAACACAGGACGGCAGAACCAGCTACCGCCATTTAAGACCATACCTTTCTGCTCAATGGTCAGGCAACCTTACGGCATGGCGGCTCCAACTTGGGCTGGGCGAAAAATCGATAGATTGATAATAGAAAGAAAGGGGCTGAGGAAGGTGTGGGTGGCAATGAAAAAAGGTTGATGAAGTCCCACCACCCCACATCAGAACTCAGGGGTGACGGGACGCTTTCCCCTACCCCCCGATCAGGGATATTTGGGTGAGAGGAAGCTGGTCGGCATCTACTTTGTGAAATTTTAGGCCGACTAGAGAAAGTTGTGGGAGAGGTTGTAGGTAGAGTGTGAAAGTGGGATAAAAACACGGTCTGTTAGAAAGAAGCAGCTAAGCTGGAGCCGGACGGGGCTAAAGTGGTTTCAATGACATGCCTGTGTACGTCTTGTCATCCTTTGTATTTTAGGGTTAATATGTTTATTCGGGTTTCTTATACCTCATAGCACAGACATTCCCTTGTTTTAAGTCCGCTTGCCCTCCCCGGAGAATGCGACAAACACCAAAAAGTCAAATAGAATGGAGATGGGCGCTTGTAGCGCAATGAAACATTTTGGTTCTCTTCAAGTTTTATTTATCAGAAGTATGGGTTCTCAAATGTGTCACAAGATTGTGCTTTCGCCGATCCTGATAAGGACAATGACTACATTTGAAAGGCTGCTCGACTGTGTGAATAGATGAATGGCTTTTAAGCTGACCTTTTCTTGCAGCCTGATAAGGGCAAAGCTTGCATTTGAAAGGCTTCTCACCAGTGTGAGTATATGAATGGCTTTTAAGATGATCTTTCGTTGCAGCTTGATAAGGGCAAATGCTGCATTTGAAAGGCTTTTCGCCGGTGTGAGTTGTTGAATGTCTTTTAATATCTCCTTTCGTTGCAGCCTGATAAGGGCAAAGGTTGCATTTGAAAGGCTTCTCGCCAGTGTGAATATATGAATGGATCTTAAGTTGACCTTTCTCTGCAGCTTGATAAGAGCAAAGGCTGCATTTGAAAGGTTTCTCACTAGTGTGAGTATATGAATGTCTTTTAACATCTCCTTTCGTGGCAGTCTGGTAGAGGCAAACCCTACATTTGAAAGGTTTCTCGCCAGTATGAGTATATGAATGCATTTTAAGCTGACGTTTGGTTGTGGCCTGATAAGAACAAAGGTTGCATCTGAAAGGCTTTTCGCCAGTGTGAGTCGTTGTATGTCTTCTAACGTTTCCCTCCGTGGCAGCCTGATAAGGGCAAAAGTTGCATTTGAAAGGCTTCTCACCAGTGTGAGTATATGAATGGTTTTTAAGCTGATCTTTCGTTGCAGCTTGATAAGGGCAGAGACTGCATTTGAAAGGCTTTACACCAGTGTGAGTCGTTAAATGTCTTCTAACATGTCGTTTCATTGTAGCCTGATAAGGACAAAGACTGCATTTGAAAGGCTTTTCGCCAGTGTGGGTATATAAATGTATCTTAATATTTTCTTTTCTGGAAGCCTGATAAGGGCAAAGGTCACATTTGAAAGGCTTCTCGCCAGTGTGAGTGTATGAATGTATCTTAATATCTCCTTTTCTGGTAGATTGATAAGGACAAAGGTCGCATTTGAAAGGCTTCTCGCCAGGGTGGGTTCTTAAATGTATTTTAAAAACTCCCCTCTGTGCAGTCTGATAAGGACAGGAGCAGCATTTATAGATTTTCATATTCATTCTTGAATGATGCAGAGGATGTGAATTTGTGTGTGTCGACTGGGAAGGTATGGAGTTGTTTTCGTCACATTTTCCTGGGCTTTCAGATCTTGAATATACACCAGTAGTCAAATTTTGGCCATAATCAAGGGTTCGAGGTGGCGATGGTACTATACCACTAAATTGTGAAATTACCTTAAGGTTACTAGAAGGACGCAATTTCATCTCCTGAAAAAGAAAAGGTGATTTTACAATCTCTCTTTTACAATATTTCTGGTGTATCATAGAGCATTCCTGCAAGAGGAAGAAAGGGTAGGGACCCTACCCAAGCCAAATTCATTCTTTAGGACACCCACCTGATTATGATCTCAACAAAAAGTGAGAGCCAATCAGAGGGCGTTGCTGAGGGAGTTGCAAATAGTCAAATGTTAGCTGCTGAAGAGAGTGTATGCACAACTCCAGTCTATGCTATGAAAGTGATAAGATGCCACTCTTGATTGACGGTAGTGATAGATGATGAGTAACAGCAACCAGCCGTCTAATTATACTTAGCCTATTTAAAAAAAAAGGAACCAAATCCTCAAAAGGCCAAGTCGCACTTTCCCCCATATTGGCAGCATGCAGCCAACACCCCTAGACTATATATTATCCATGGGGGAGAGCTCCACTTCAGAAATTAAAAAATGCTGCAGTTGGATGTGCATTAATTTATCATATGTAAGTACAAGGGACAAGCAGCGGCCACCAAGCTCGTCCGGACATTCGGAAAGAATGTGCTCGACAGTTTGGGGAATCATTCCTTCATTGCTTTAAGGTGCATACGAGTAGCACTCCATCAAATGGGGAAAGTGCACCATGAGTGTGTCAGGTCTAGAGAACACTTTTGTTTTTCTTAAAAGGGGACATCCTGGCAACTGCTTCGGAAATTACAAAATGAACTGAAACTACCTGGCAAGTGTAGAGTAGTTTGTTGTTTTGTTTTAGGAACCCATCTGGCGACTGCCTACTTGGGCATAAGTCGCCATACTCACGACAGCCTAGTACTAGACTAAAAAAAAAACAACATGAAAAAACAAATCACACCAACAAAAACAATAACAAAATTAAAAGGGCAGCAATCACGCTCGGAGGTCGAGGGGAGGCTCTGGTGCAGGAACGTGCAACCTACAAATAAAAAGCAACAAGAAAACCGTTAGATAAGTCCACAGGACAGTGTGCACGAATCCGTACAGAGTGCAAGGGACTAGCAGTAGCGAACCCAGTCATTCCAGTACTTAAATAGGTAACGTGCGCGAACATCAACCAGACTGGGACATTAAAAAAGAATTTGGTGAAATTCTGTGGGACAACGCAGTCGTCACAATAAAGAGCAGGCGAGCGCTCAATCAAATAGCGGTGCGACCAACGAGTGTGTCCAATTAGGATACGACTGAAAGCAACCTGAAACCGTCTTGGTATTGGGAGTTAGGTCCATGGGAACAGTCGAGTCGCAATGGCACGAAAATTTAGGTTCCCCTTGACTGTTTCCCATCATCTTTGCCTTGCAACCCAGACGAAACGGTGGTCTAGTCGCACAGTCCTCGCGGACCCTTTGGCGCCCTCATTCAACGCAATTCCTACGTATTCAGGAGAAAAAAATCTCGAAATTTGCCCGCCAAAATCATGGGGTCACGGATATCGCAAACCAGGGAACGCGGAGATTCCAATGCCCCGAGAGCACTCTGGGAGCTTTGTGAGTCGTTATAAATCACAATAGGGTCTCCGAACCAGGCACGTCGCGTAATTTCCGTACCGAGCGGTGTATTGCAACAAGCTCGGCCGAGAAGACAGAGGCAGCGCCTGGCAGAGCCCTGCTGACTTCAATCAGAGAGAAAATTATCCCATCTTGGGACTTGGAGCCATCCGTATACACTAGCACGGTTCTAGGGTGACACAAATTGTGCTCCAAAAAGGTCAAACGCAATACACTTAGGCGCTGTACAAGCTTTGGGAGCAGAGGCGTGGCGACAAATGGTCTAAGGTTGTACCCTCCAGGGTGGCATCCTGGGCAGAACAAGGGGCGCTACCGGCCCGAGAGTTATACCTAGCTTTCGAAGGAGTTTCCTGGCCCCAGAGCTGAAGGACTTAGGGTATGACTGGAGTCTTTCAGTGGCATAGGCACTGTTGAGATCAGCTGCGAATGCAGTGAGAGGTGTTGGCGACTAAGGAAGGAACCGGGCTCGGGCGTAAAGTCGAATTATGCACTGTTCAAGGCGTAGAGCGAGTGACATCTCCCCAGCATCGACAAGTAGGTTCTCAATGGGAAAAGTGCGGAAGGCACAAGTCGCCAGGCGGAGGCCGGTGCCTTCGCAATACACGCACGGCTGCGGATGCATAAAACTCGCATCCGTAGCCTAGCTTCAAAGGAACAAAGAATCGATAGAAAGGTAAGGCAGTAGCCCAATCAGAGCGACAGGCACTAAACGTCACGAGAAGAAAAATGTTCACGGCGCGGGTACGAGAGACCCTAAGGCTGCGAATATGAGCTTCCCAGGTAAAGCAACGGTCAAATAAAAGACCAAGGAAACGGTGAGAGTCTAACACTTCCAGGCGAACGCCATTTGGAAACAAGTCTGGGTCAGTCTGGAGCCGCGGATGGAAGCAGAAATGCACCATCTTAGTCTTGGTCAAGGAAAACCGAAGCGTATAGGCTTCGGCAGAGCCAAGGACGCGGTTCAATGCCTGTTGGAGTCTACGCTTCAGAGTTTGCATCTGGGCCGAGCCAAAAGCCATCGAAAGGTCGTCCACGTAGAGCGTAGAGAGAACATGTTTGGCAACACTGAGGTGATGCCGTTGATTCTCAGGTCAGGGCAAGGAGTGTGATAATGAGGACACTTCCCTGAGGGGAACCCTCTTTCTGCTCCATTGGGATAGATAAGCCCCCCCCCTTACCCGTACGCGGAATCGACGATCTCTCAAAAAATCAGATATAAAGATTAGGAGACGTTCCCTCGTCCACATCGTATGGAGAGAATCCGTGATACCGTATGACCATCATGGGGCTTCTTCAGATCGAGTCACAGTGGCATAGGTACTATCTACGAAGGAAGGCATCGCAGACTGCATTTTCCAGTATGAGTAGAGCAACCTAAGTGGAGTGGAACTTGCGGAAGCCGCACTGTGCAGAAAACAGATTGCCTCCGCTGTCCAGAAAGAAGGCTAATCTAACATTTACCAATTTCTCCATCAACTTGCACACGCAAGAGGCTAAAGAGATTGGGCGGAAACCATCCGGGGTAGAGTATTCTCTACACCGGGAATCTGGCATACCCTCTACCCATATCCAGTTGAACAAATCTAACAGAAAAGCCATGCCTCGCTCACTCAGCTGTCGAAGCATGGCGTAGGCGACATCATCGGACTACGGGTGGTGTCTGCATACGAAGCTAGAGCGGGACCGCAACTCACTCAAAGTAAACCTGACGTTGAAAGGTTCTCCGCATCTAGAAGTAAAGTCCCGTCGGCGGCCTTCCGCGAAAAAACGACGCGCATTGAATGCAAGCGGGGCAGCATCCCGGCTAGAGAATGCAAAGAAAGCTGTCAGGAAGGATTCCGCCAAAGACGCGGGGTGCGAGATTGCGGTCCCATTCTCCTGGAAAACCAAAGAAGGGGCCTGCGAGAACTTGCCCCGAATCCTTTTGACTGGCTTCCACACCTCTGCTAGAGGGGCTTTCCCGTTAAGTGAAGACACGTATGCCGGCCAAGAGCAGCAGCGGCGTGCTTCGAAATATGCTGGAACCTAGCCCTAGCACACGAAAGACACCGAGGGTGAAGTCATTCGGGCGGCGCGTCTAGTGCATGTAAGCATAACGATTTTGTTCGAGGGCCGTATCACACTCGGCTGACCACCACGGGAGCGATCGGCCAGACGTTCAAGGAATAGTAGTTAGGTTTAGGGCGATGAGGTTGCCGGAGAAGAACTCAACGGTCTCATCTACCGACCTAAACTCCTCGAATGAGAATGAAATCAGTCATTTCCTGCAATGCGGAGCTCCGCACCCGCGCCAAGCACCACCGTGGCGGGCTCTCGGGCAGCAGCGGCCCCCCAAATGATATTTGAATGGGAAAGTGATCACTACAATGGAGGTCATCGACCACCTTCCACCCAAAATCAGGCTGTGTATCCAGAGAGCACAAGTTAGATCGAAGCAGGAAAAATAAAGCTGTTCTCGTAAGTGATGCCCGAGAATATTTAGGATACCTATCTCCAGGTTGGCAAAGAGTTGACCCCTGGGATTAATCGAATCATTTTCCCAGAGGGGGTGTCTATCGTTCAGATCCCCGACCAAGAGAAAGTGCCTCGGCCACCGTTCCAGGACGCGGCGAAGTCCGTCATGTCAAGGTCGGCTGACGGTAGAATGTACGGGGAAATAACAATATACTCGTACCTCCTATCCAGGTGCAGCTGCACAGCTACTGCCTGAAAGGGGTTATCTAAAGCGAAGAGAAGAACGGAGACATCATGCCGAGTGTAAATCACGCATCCTCCTCCCCGGCCGCAATACCGTGGTGGACGGATCGCAGTTAGCCCAGAATCCGCGGGAATTCCATTGAAGGAATAATGCACTCCAGGCCTAGCTCGGAGATGAAGGGGCCCTCTTCGAACACTAAGACCCTCAGGGAAATGGCCGTTCGCTTCTGGAGTTAGAACTCCGAGCACTGTTGTCAGGACAATGCGCTGTCACCTTCGAGGACTTATCGGGGAAGGTTCGGGTCGCCATGTGAGTCTTTGCCTACCTCCACCTCGAAACCTTAAGACAAGCGGGTGGGGCTTCGGAGGGCGAGGGTCCCTCAATTGGAGGATCCGAGCCAGCCAGCCTACCACTGGGTGTGGGCGAAAGAGCCCAAGCTCCTTTACTGCTGTGCTCCTTTCGGAGTTAAGCTTTAGGAACCCCGGAAGATGGCCTCACGACCATCCTCAAGGTTGTTACCTCCTGCGAGTCTAACGACTCGGTTGAGGCGCGCGGGTGTTTTGCATTATTGGAAACGGTCACGCTGGGGGAAGGGAGGGGAGCCCTGGTTTTAACCGCTGCTGAACTCTTTATGCCGCCGACTTTCCCAAACCTTCTGCAACCCGCAGAAAGGTTGCAAATGGGCGGAGAAACGACCGTGCGTGTAGGACTAGAGCAGAGGATGTCTTTCTTAACATTAAGGCAAGGGACGTCCCAGGTAGCGCCGGGCGCGCCAGGACGATCCTGGGCCTGAACTGCCGGAATTTCCGTCTCAAGGAGATACGCAGCACAATGATTCCATCTGATTCCAAGAAGAGGGATGTGCTCACCGCAATTGACACACTTGGTCACACGCGAGTTGGACAAATCGTGTGCGGCCTTGGAGCAATTTACACAAACTTCGGGTAACCCCGACTTTGCACGTTTACATGAGCGATTAGTACGGCCGAAGAGGTGATAGTAATAGCACCTCTGCGGCAGTGGCACGAATGCCTTCCTGCCGTAGCGATACAAACGGACACGCACCGACTCAGGAAGCTTGTCACAGTCGAACGTGACGAAGTGTAGGGGTGGGTCTCAAGGCCCCTCCCTGTTTTCTCATCACACGTTTGACCTTGACCGCCCCATGGTTGGCCAGCTCTAAGGTGATGTCATCTATGGGGTAGGCCACGAGTGCACTCGCATAAGCTACTCCTTTCATAAAGTTCATGCTAGAGTGCGGCGTCACACTCATAGGCGTGCCATCAAGTGTCAGAAGGGCACTAATCATGGCCGACTAAGAGGGATTCGACGCATTCGCCAAAAGGCTCCCATCCGAGAAACAGATCGCCTTCGGCCCTTACCAATTACATTAGCTAGAGCTCTCCTCTGAAGGATCATGTTGCCATTAGCCAACATGCTACCATTAGTGGAGCGACTAACACGGAAGCGTTTGAAGCCAGTCGACTCGAAAACTCAGGGTATCCTCTGAATGAGGAGTCCCGACGTAATCAAGGCTCCATTCTGGTCTTCGTCTAGGACTCCCCAACCGGGGGAGCAATCCGCCGGTAAGAGCCCCTAGGCCAAATGGGTCGACCTCAGCAAGCCCCTTGTGCGAAATGGAGTTGGTCTTGCCTGTCATAGGAGCACCAGCCGGGAAGGAGATCCCTCCTCTCCTAGTGATGCCTTGGGGACCCGAGCCGTCTTAGGAGCAGCTTGCATAGGGGCAGACACGGGTGCTGTGATTGGCATCGAGCCCGGGTTCGACCCCATGCAAAATCCTATCGTCTGGGGTTGGGTCACCTCAGGGACTATGTCCATCTTAATGGGGCCTCCGGGCCCCCCATCCCTCCTCCAGAAATCACAGATCCCATTCAAGGTTCCTTCTTTCACCTAATGCCGGTTCATCGAGGAAGACACGGGGACACGTAGAGTGGCCGCCTGTGGGCTCTTGACGCACGAATGCAGGATTTTAGGGGGTAAGGACTGTATGATATTTCGATGGGTGGATGTTTGATGCAAGATCAGGTTGTGGATGGGGTTAAAAGGAAACACGTAATTGTGTATGTTTCAAAGGTGTTTAGCATGGCAGAGCAGAGCATGCCTATTTCACGATTGAAAGATATTTGGCTGTGTTACGTTTCTGTCTCAATTCATTACAGCTATTTTTTAATGAGTATGATTTGGTGTGTTAACGGATCACCAGCCATTAGTCTATTTGCAACGTATGAGGTCAGTGAATAGTAGACTTGAGAGAGCTTGTGAGGCTTAATGGTCAAACATACCATCGGATGTGCATGGAAGTTAGAGAGCATTTTTGTCTGGGTGATATCTTTGGCGTGTATGAGGACACTCTTCCCATACTTTTTTTAGATTGGCTTCAGAAATGAGTCCTATCTATCACTCCGGATAGACAGCAGTTAAGATGAAATTGCCTTTGCCATCTTTGTAGTAGGCAATGAACCAGTATGGAGTGTGTATTTTGTGTGGCCTTGCTGCCTTCTCTGCCAGATGCTCTTCAAATATGTTTGGACAGTAGTCCTGCTCTGTCTCTTCAGGATTAAGCTATCTTAAGAGTTTAACAGAGAAGTTCTTGTTACATATGAATAAGGAGGTTGCATGATGAAGGGATGCCTTAGCGGCCTCCTTTATCGGGAAGATCACATAACATCTGTTGGTGGTATCATTATTCTCATAGATGATTCCAATTCTGGTTATGGTACCAAACTTCTCCATGATAGTGTATTGTATTGAATGTGAGGAGTTGTAGGATATCAGTCATCATAAGTGTGTCTCCGTTTTTTGATGATGTAGAGGAGCCAGCAGGTGTCCTGCTACCAACTTTCCCCGTCTGTATTTCTGAAGCAGTAGGATGTGCTCCCATCTGCTTCTCTTCAGGAGTACAACAACCAGTTGATGATGTCTCAGGGGGCCTAGTAGACCACTTCCCAAGGATAATTTTATTTTTTTACAACCATATGCGTGTTAATTTCATGTTTGGCCCCAGGGGCCAAGAGCCATTGCCTAGTGTATGTGCACTAGCCAGAGCATAAGGGCTACCTCGTCCCCAGGGAGACTGCTGATTTTAAAAAGCAGGCCCTTTGATGCATCATTTTTGTCCACGCCGGAGCTGACCCCTTTACATACATGTATCCCCAGCCCAGATACTCACCCAGCACGGGATGACTCTAAGGAGTCATTTATCCCTCCAGCAGGTGGCGCTGTTGGCCCGTACAAGAAGCCTACGTTGGAGCAGTTTGGTCTGGTTCCTAGCTGCTGATCCATCTAGGATGGTTAACCTTCTTCCCTAGGATGGGCGGATTCGGGGACCCAGCTCCCCCAAGCATGGTTAGCCAGTTTCTTGGCGACCCATCTAGTGTATGGGTAGCCCTCTTCCACAATGATGAGCGGAGTAGGAAGCTTGGATCTCTCCCTAGCATGAGTCGTCAGATCATCAGGACACAAAATCCCCCCGACCAATACATAAATACAGCTCATGTTAGGGGGTCCCTAAGTGCAGAACACCCAAGTTTCGAAACCCTAAGGAATACCAAGAAGAATGTGGGCCTACCTACTTTTCCTTCACTTATCCATCCCCCCTACACTTTTTTGCACATTACTGGTACCAGATATTAGATAGATTGTCATGACTGGATCCTGTGTATATAGTTTTGGGGTGTGTGACGTATTTATATTTCACATTGGCCCTATATATTTAGCTTTTTGTGTACACATTTTTTTCTTTATTAGTGTCTCTTCCCAATGGGCAATCAGCTTATGACCAGTAAGGGCATTGTGTCCACCCTCACTGGGATTGAAACCCCACCTTGACATCAGAATTCCAATGCTGGATCAACTAGAATAGGGGAAGGTCTGCTTTCAAAGCATTAACTACCACTCCTCTTTCCCCTACCAAGTTCAAATGGCTGCCCTGTGTCTTCCCTTGCAGGAGTAGGTAGCTCCTACACACATCATCAAGCTCATAGCCAATTAGAACACCACTATTTTTCTCCCTTTCCCTGCACATCTTCACACAAGAAAATATCCCCTCTCTCTTCTGCCTCAGAACATATTGATGTGTTTGGGGTGTTTTTCATCCAAAGAAAAGCACCTATTGCCTTTACGCATATTAGCAATTGTCAGTCTGATCATTATATAAATTTCAATATCTTATCCATGAGGATTTGATAGAAAAATTAACTTTTCCCATTTTATATATAACCCATAATCCATTAAACCATAGGATGCAGATGAACCACCATGACAAGGTCTTCAAAACTGTTGGCATGGGCAGAAGTGGGCAGCAGCCCCATATCTGCACGTTTTTTTTATTTTGTTTTTTTAGAGAGCTCATGTGGCGACTGCCTACTTGGGCATTAGTCGCCGTATTAAAAACTGCCTAGTACTAGGCTGCTTTAAAATCTAATGCAATAACACACACAAAAAAAGAAACAACCCAAACAACACCTAAAATTAAAAAAGGGAAAAGGAAACGAGTAGTAAGCAAGCTCCTGCGTCGGGGGGAGGTTCCCCCGAAGCAGGAGCGTGCAAACTATAAGGAAAAAAAACAACAAAACAAAACAAAAAAACTGGTTAAATAATTGGGAGAAGGCCGGCCTCCCCCCCAAAAGTCAACAATCCACCAGTCAATGTGCACACAACGACCCGAGTACAAGGGACAGGCGGTAGCGACCCCGCCCATCCCGGTACCAGGACAGGTGTCGTGCGCGAAGATCACCCAGACTGGGACATTCGACAAGAATGTGCTGAACAATCTGGGGGACGACGCAGTCGTCAAAATAGGGCGCAGGCGAGCGCTCCATAAAAATAGCGCTGCGTCACACGAGTGTGTCCGATTCAGAGACGACAGAGAGCGACCTGAAGCGGTCGCGGCATTGGGGGATAGGCCCATGGGAACAGTCGCGGCGCAATGGCACGCAACTTTAAGTTCCCTTCGACCGTCTCCCATCTTCTTTGCCAAGAAGTCCGAAGAGCTGCCCGTATTCCTGCCATGTAGTCCGTGTGAGGAAAAGTGAAACGCTGGTCCTGTCGCATAGTCATCGCGGGCTCTTGGGCGCCCTCATCGGCGCGCTCATTCTCCGCAATTCCTACATGTTCAGGAACCCAGCAGAAGAGAATCTCGACATCCCCACGGCTCGCCAAAACCGTGGCGTCACGAATATCGCGAACCAGGAAATGCGGAGATTCCAATGCCCCGAGAGCACCCTGGGCGCTTTGTGAGTCGCTATAGATCACAATCCGGTCTCCAAACGGGGCACGTCGCGTATTCTCCCGTACCGAGTGGTGTATTGTCACCAGCTCAACCGTGAAGACAGACGCAGCGCCTGCAAGAGCCCCGCGGACTTCAAACAGAGGGGAAACGGCATGGATGCCAACCCCCTCTTCGGACTTGGAGCCATCCGTATACACTGGCACGGTTCCAGCGTGACACGAGGTGTGCTCTAAAAAGGTCGAACGCAATACTCCCGGCGCTGTACAAGCAGAGGCGTTACGAAAAATAGCCAAATGTGGTATCCTCCAGAGTGGTGTCCTGGGCAGAGCCAGGAGCACCACCGGCCCGATTGCTATACCTAGCTCTCGAAGGAGTTTCCTGGCTCTAAACCCAAAGGGCTTAGGGTATGACTGGCGTCTCTCGGCGGCATAGGCACCGTCGAGATCGCGCGTACAGGCGAGTGACATCTCCCCAGCATCGACCAACAGGCTCTTAATGAGGAAAGTACGGAAGGCATCGGTCGTAAGACGAAGGCATGTGTGGTGGATCGAGTTCACCTCCCGCAATAAACGCTCGGCTGCGGATGCATAAAACTCGCATCCGTAGTCGAGCTTTGAACGAACAAAGGATCGATAAAAAAGTAGGGCAGTAGTCCTATCAGCGCCCCAAGCGCTGAACGTCACGGAACTGAGAATATCCATGGCGCGGATACAAGAGACCCTAAGGCTGCGAATATGAGCCTCCCAGGTGAGGCCTCGGTTAAACACAAGACCACGGAAACGGTGTAATTCAACCACTTCCAGGCGCACCCCATTAAGAAACAAATCTGGGTCGGGGTGGAGCCGTGGATGGTGGCAGAAGTGCACCACATTAATCTTGGCCAAAGAAAACCGAAACCTGTGCGCTTAGGCATAGAGAGAGACGCGGTTCAATGACTGTTGGAGTCGACGCTCCAGTGTTAACATCTTGGCCACGCCAAAAGAGATCGAAAGGTCGTTCACGTAGAGCGTAGCGAGAACATCTTCCGGCAGCACCGAGGTGAAGCAGTTGATGCTAAGAGCAAAGAGTGTGACACTGAGGACACTTCCCTGCGGGATACCCTCTTCCTGCTCCTTTGGGCCGGATAGGGCTCCCCCCACCCGTACGTGCAATCGACGATCTCGCAAAAATTCACATATAAACATTGTGAGGCTTCTCCATAATACCGTATCGCCATGCGGTATTATAGGCATTCTCCAGATCGAAAAACACCGTGGCGTAGTGCTGTCTAAGAAGGAAGGCCTCGCAGACGACACTCTTCAGTCGGAGCAGAGCATCCGACGTGGAGTGGAACTTGCGGAAGCCGCACTGTCCAGAAGACAGATGGCCTCCGCTGTTCAGGAAAAAGGCTAATCTAACATTTACCAATTTCTCCATCAATTTGCACACGCAAGAGGTTAGGGAGATTGGGCGGAAACCGGCCGTAGTAGAGTGATCTCTTCCCGGTTTGCGAAAGGCGAGCACAGTAGTGATTCACCAGGAATCTGGGAGGAAACCCTCAACCTAGATCCTGTTGAACAAATCTAACAGAAAGGCCATGCCTCGCTCAACCAGGTGTCGAAGCATGGCGTACAGGACATCGTCCGGACCATGGGCGGTGTCCGCGCACGAAGCAAGAGCGGAGCGTAGCTCACTCACAGTAAACATGTCGTTGAAGGGTTCTCCGCCTCTGGAGGTAAAGTCCAGCCGGCGGCCTTCGCGACATCACGACGTGAATTGAATGCTGGCGAAGAAGCATCCCGGCTAGAGAATGCGGAAAAAGCGGGCGCGAAGGATTCCACCACGGACGCGGGGTCCGAGATTGCGGTCCCATTCTCCTGGAGAGCGGGAGGGGGGTCCTGCGAGAACTTGCTCTGAATCCTTTTGACTCGCTTCCAGACGTCTGCTAGAGGGGTCTTCCCGTTAAGTGAAGACATGTATGCTCGCCAAGAAGAGCGGCGAACGTGCTTCGAAATATACCGGAACTTAGACCTAGCCCGATGAAATTCACCGACAGTGAAATCGTTCGGGCAGCGCATATAGCGCATCTAGGCATAACACTTCTGTTTGAGGGCCGTTTCACACTCGGCCGACCACCATGGGAGTGGTCGGCGTGAGAAACGGCCAGACGTCCTAGGAATAGTAGTCAGGCCCACGGCGATGAGGTTGCCGGAGAAGAACTCGACGGCCTCATCTACCGACCTAAACTCCTCGACTGAGATAGAGAATTCAGTCATTTCCTCAAATGCAGGCCACCGCGCCTGCGCCAAGCACCACCGAGGTGGGATCTTGGGCGGCTGTTGCCCTGAAAATGATATTTGAATGGGAAAGTGATCACTGGCATGGAGGTCATCGACCACCCCCCAATCAAAATCAGGCTGTGCATCAGAAGAGCACAAAGATAGGTCAAGGGAAGAAAATGAAGCGGTTCTCGGATAGTGATGCGTAAACTCATCCACGTTTAGGACACCCATCTTTAAGCTCTTCGATCAGATCGGCAAGGACTAGTCCCCTGGGATTTATGGAGTAATCTCTCCAGAGAGGATGCCTGCCGTTCAGATCTCCAAGCAAGAGATAGGGCCTCGGCAACCGTGCCATGACGCGGCGGAAGTCCCCCGCGTCGAAGTCAGCTGACGGTGGAATGTACGCAGAAATGATAGTATACCTCCTATCCAGGTGCAGCTGCAATGCCACTGCCTGAAAGGAGGTATCTAAAGAGAAAGGAAGAACGGAGACATCATGCTGGGTGTAAACCGCGCATCCCCCAGCCCGGCCATCCCGCGGTGGTGGGGTCACAAGACCCTTATACCCCGGGAGGGCGGGCAGGAAAAACGCGCCTGGCATGGTATCCTGCAAAAAGATAGCTAACGGGGAACGGAACGAGACCGAGCCTCTGCAGCTACTCCCATTTGGCCCCGAGTCCACGGCAATTCCATTGAAGGAATATCCCCTCCAGGCCTAGGTCGGAGGAGACGCGGGGGCCCTCCTCGAACTAAAGAACCTCACGGGAATGGCCGTACGCTTCCCGGGGGCAGAACCCCGGGCGCTGTTGGGCGGACAAAGCGCTGAAGGCGCTGCACCTCGCGGCGTGGGCGAAGGAGCCAAAGCTCCTTTGTTGTTGTCCTCCTTTCAGGGGACAGCCTTAGGAACACTGGAACATTGCCTAGCGACCATCTTCAGGAGTGTTGACTCCTGTGAGTCTAACGACTCGGTGGAGGCACGTGGCCGTTTCGCCTTACGGGAAACGGTCACGCTGGGTGCAAACCCTTTTTGCCGCAAGCCTTACCTGGGAAGCGCCCGGGTTGAGTAGAGCCCGCAGAAGGGCTCCAAATGGGCATGGAAACTAACGTGCTCGTTGGCCTGGATGGGCCAGGAGCAGAGGGTGCCTTTCTAACTACTGAGGCATATGACGTCCCAGGCAGAGTCGGGCGCGCCATGACCAAGTCCTTAGCCTCGCGGAATGAGAGTCGATCCTGGGCCTGAACGGCCAGGATTTCATTCTCAAGAAGATATGCACCACATTGCTCCGAAGAAGTGGGGTGCGGCTCTCTGCAATTGACACACTTGGCCACACACGATTTGGACTTATCGTGTGCGGCCTTGGAGCAATTTACACAAACTTCGGGTGACCCCGACTTTGCACGTGTACGAGAACGATTCGTATGGCCGAAGCGGAGACAGTAATAGCACCGCCGCGGCAGTGGCACGAATGCCTTCACGCGGCAGCGGTACCAACCGGCATGCACCGACTCAGGGAGCTTGTCACAGTCGAACGTGACGAAGAGTGTAGGGGTGGGTCTCGAGGCCCCTCACTGTTTTCTCATCACACGTTCGACCTTGACCGCCCCATAGTCGGCCAGCTCTAGGGTGATGTCCACAATGGATTAGTCAACGAGTTCTCTCGCATAAACTACTCCTTTCAAAAAGTTCATGGTAAAGATCGGCGTAACACTCACCGGGGTGCCATGAAGTGTCCGAAGAGCACTTATCTTGGCCGCCTCGGCGGGATTCGCCGCATTCGCCAGAAGGCTCCCGTCCGAGAAACGGGTCACCTTTGCCTCTCTACCAATTGCACTAGCTAATTCTCTCCTCTGATGGATCATGTTGCCCTTGGCCAACATGGTCTCATCAGTGGATCGAATAACGAGGAAGCGTTTGAAGCCAGCGGGCTCGAAAACACTAGGTAACCTTTGAATAAGGGGCCCCGATGTCATCGAGGCTCCGCCCTGTGCACTTTTAGTTTTAGTCAGTGGCTCCGCAACGGGAGGGGCAGAGGCTCCGGATGTGCCGATCTTGGCTTGGTCGCTTGCCAAAGTGGCAGCAGACCCATCCGTACCCGTAGTCTCCGCGGGTGGAGAGGAGCCCCGAGTCTTCCTAGTCTTTGTCTTTTTCGGAGAGGAGGGCGGGGAATGAACCCGCTTCTCACCTCCGCCGATAGGAGCCCCTAGGCCAGATGGACCGGCCTCAGCCAGGTCCTTCTCCGAAATAGAGAAGGTCCTGGTGGTCGCAGGGGCACCGGTTGGAGGAGATCCCTCCCCTCCTTGTACTGCCTCGGAGCCCAAATCTGTTTGAGGAGCACCTTGCAATAGGGGCGGATTCGGGTTCGGTGCTTAGTGCCGAACCCGGATTGCCCCCCATGGAAGGTCCTACCGTCTGAGGCTGGGTTTCCTCAAGGACCATGTCTATCACAGGAGGGGCCTCCAGTTGGCCATCCCCTCCCAGGACATCGCAGGTCCCCTTGGCAGCGTCACCAGTCTTTTGTGGGGAGGCACAGAAATTGACCCCAACAAGGTTTAATATTCTTGCCAGCATGTCTTTTGAGGGAAGCGACCGAAGGGGCCTGGCTTCCTTCTCCCACCTAAGGGGGTTTGCCCTACAGAGCCGCTTACACGAGGGGCGGTCGGCAATGGGCTGCCTGCTGGCTTTTTTTGCAGTCCCCTTGGAAAGAACAGAGGGGACTGCCGCTGGAAGAAGGGAGGTGCCCGAAAGCACCTCCAGAGAAGGGGGTGAGGGGGAGTCCCCTTCACCCGTAGGCGTAGGAGAGGAGTAAGCCTCCTCTCCAGTTGAAGAAATATTGAGGGTCCCCTGCGCAAGCACAGGGGGATGGAACCTCCATTTTTTCTGTGGAGCTGCCCGAGAGCGGCTCTGTCGTTTGTACAGGGGGAGTTAAATTTTTGGGGGGGTTAGACTCATCATTGGGCATGGTGACCCTCATTTTATCACGGGATCAATAGCACATCACCCCTCGCAATAGCCCACTCTGTAAGGGGTGCGTACGGGCCTGGCAGAGGCAGATGCCGGCATTTAAGACCACCCCTTCACCTTGGTGACCTGGCAGCTCTTCAGCATGGTGGCTCCACCTTGGGCACGGCGTAAAATCAAGGATAGATGGTGAAGTGAGAAAGAAAAGGGATTTGAGGAAGATATGGGTGGGGATGAAGCAGGTTGTTAAAAAAACCCTATCCCGAACCGGAGCTCAAGGGTTAGGGAACATTGTCCCCTTCCCCCTCAGCCCCGATCCGGGATGGTTGGCTGGGAAGAAAGTCAGCATCTACCCTGTGAAAATAGAGGCTTGCGAGAGAAAGTTGCTGTATAGGTTGTTGGAGAGGTTGTTGGGGAGGTGAGGAAGTAGGGGAGAAATACAGGCTGTCTGAAAGAAGGAGAAGAGGCTAAGCTGGGGTCGGACAGGGTGCTGAGTCCAGTCAGCACGGCGTCCAAGATAGCAAATCGCCGCGCCCCTTACGGGGTATCTGCACTTGGTTGTCTTTTATTTGACATTTGGTAAATTTTCCTCACAAGGCTTTGCAGGTGCTATAAACTTTCACCCAAATTACCAAGTCTTTCACTGCATTAAAATTTGTGAAAATAAATTTTGTAATAAATTTTAAAGTGGGCAAAATTACCTTTTCTTGAAGGGCCATTTCAGTAGAAGATTTGGGGTTCAAGTTTTTCTCTTCCGAATTGAGTCTCTCTCCATCAAGGAGAGGAATTTCATCTTCCAGGGATTCTTCTTTAATCTCCTCTTTCATTACAATCTCATAAAATCGCTCCTAAAGTAAAAGACAAAGTCAATTCTATTTAAATAACCAACAAATATTTTTATTTATATAAAATGGAGGAAAAAGAAGGAGCAAAATGTAACCAAGGCCCATCAGATTCATGTTTGGCCACCAGGTTTTCCATCAAGAAACTCATCTTCGAACTTTTTGGCTGGGCTATCTACACAATCATCCTAATGCATAATTTAATTATGTCATTTAAAATGATTCAATTATAATAATTAGATTTATGCTGATAATGGTTAAAAATAAAAGAAATAGAAACAATGAATAACTATAAGGTAAATTTAGTGTTGTATCTTCTCTCACCTTTTTAAGATAAAAATTGCCACCAAGTGGATCTTCACAGATCTTGTGATTTATTTCTTTAATCTCTCCAGATGTATCCTGTAAAAGTTAAAAAGATACTTTCACACTTTATGATATATTTTATAAATTTGAAAAAGCTCCATTATTTTGATATTCAAGCAGGATGGAAAAAAAAGGTGAAGCATTCAACTCAAAAGTTTAAAGATCTCTTGACCTCCGGGATACGTCCCCTGAACCATTTGAAGACAAGCACAAATAATTATATAAAATATCACACTTCTCATTAGGTACGATTTGATTTTTTCAAAAGTGCCCATTTGGCGACACCTACCTAGGGCATAAGTCACCAGAATACCCCTTTTAGAATTCATGTCAGAGCAGCCTATCCCGCGAGTATCTTCCAAATTACCTTGATTTGAGTAACAAATTGATTCTTGGGTGGGCACTTGTAGCCAGTGGGTGGGCAGTCAACATGAATACTCAAAATTGAGTATAAAGGAAAGTGATAATTATGCCACTTTGCCTGATACCGGTGGCATGTGTGATTATCCCCCAGACTTGGACTCAACAAGAATATGTTAAAACAGTCATCGCAGTAAGGCATAGGGAAATGCTCCATCAAATTGCGGTGCTTACCACGAGTATGTCCAATCCAAAGATTGGAGACATCAACTTGAAGGTGTTGAGGCAATGGGGAACAGTCATGGCAAGATGGCATGCAACTTTACGCTCCCAATGGCCATCTCCCATATTCTTTACAGGCAGCACAGAGGGCTGACCTGATCCCAACCATGTAGGCAATGTGAATATAAAAATGGCAAATCTTTGATGCCCTCATTCATGCAATCTCACCTTGTCCAGGAAGCAAGTAGAAAATAATACCAACCTCTGCCCAGTTTGGTGCATCATGGATACCTCAAACCAGGGTGTTTGAAGAGTACCCAAGGAAATTTGCGAGTCATTATATATCACAATGTGTTCACCCTTGTACCAGGTGTGTATTGCAGCAACCAGCTCAGCTGGAAGATAGACAGATCATCTAGTAGAACTCTGCTGACTTCAAACAACGGGGATAGGGCATGGAAGCTGACCTCATCTTGGGACTTGTAGCCATCCGTGTATACTGGCATGGCTCCAGGATGAAATGAAGTGTGCTCTAAAAAGTCCTAATGCTCGGTGTTCAAATAAGCTTGGGGAGATGGTCTAGCAAGAGTAAAAGGTGGTACCATCCAAGGTGATGTCCTGGGCAGGCAGAACCAGTGACACCACAGGCCTGAGTGGTAAACTAAACTTTTGGAGTTTCCTAGCCCTTAATCCAAGAGGGCTTAGGGTATGACTTGTGTGCCTTGAGGCTATAAACAATATCAAGATCAGTCACAGATGGGATGAGAGCTGTTAACGACTGAGGAAGAAGTCAGACCTGTGTATACAACCTCATAATGCACAATACAGTGCTAGTAGCATCTTCCTGGCATTGACAAGCAAGCTGTCAAAAGTGGACATGCAGATAGATGGAAAGTGGTGTGATGGATTGGATTGCATTTACCTTTCACAATTCATGCAAACAAAGGAATGATAAAGCCTTAGCCCTAACAGCACCTCAGTGCTGAATGTCACAGAATGAAGAATATGAATGGCACAGGTACATGAGGCCCTAAAGCTATCAATATAGGCCTCAAAAGTGAGGCAGTGGTTGAAAAAAACAAAATCAAGGAAAGGTGGGAATTGAATACTTGCAGGAAACCCTGTTTAGGAAGAAACCAGGGTCAAAGTGGAGCTGTGGTGGAGCGAATGTGAGTGTGTATATAAGGGGCCATTCTCCCACCCTTTTTTCAAATATAATCTCCCTCCTTCTGTAAGAATGTGTGTGTGTTAATGGGAATGGGTTTGTTTTGTTTTTTAGTTATTTTATGTATAAATAAATTACCATGTTTTTTTTTCTAGGCGCCATATTCTGGAAAGGACTTAATCTAGCACATCTTTATATAGCAAACAAAATATTACTTTGTCTTAAGTAAATTTAACGAAGAGCCCTATTAGTATTGTTAATGAAAGATGGCTTAGAATAGCCACGCAAGAGTGATAAGATCACTTATCTTTCATCAAATGCAGAGGCGCCAAGTGTTTGGAAGACAGGCATTTTGCTCGCTCGAGTGGTAGGTGGCTGGACATCCCCTTCCCCACCTTCTTTGTACCACGTGAGGCCTTCTCTTTTTTGTAAACTATATATTGACTGTTATAGTCCGGATTTATTTTTGGCTGTTGATTTTTTTAATGTTTCTTAGGATCAATTAATAGGATTTGTAAGTAGGATTTGTTTATTTTTTTGATTGCGGGTATAAAGCAAATTTAGCTATATTTTTGTGTTTGAATAGGAAAGAGATCTCTAATATATCATCCCTCTCCATTGTAATTATCATTGTACATTTCTTTTGTAAGTAAAGGGACTGTATATACAACCTGTTTCATTCTCCTTCGATTTCTCACATCCGGATTAGTGTAGGAAGCGGGTTGGATCGATTGGGGGTTAGTCTAGATTTTCGGCCCGCTACAGAGCCATGCATTGTTGCAAAGTGCACTACCTGAAGCTAAAAGAAACAAAACTTATGTGCTACTGCACAGGGAGATCCAGGTCAATGCTTATTGGAGTTGATATTCCTGAGTTGGCCTCTGGGCAGCACCAAAAGAAATTGAAAGGTCATCTTTGGGCATCACTAAGGTGATACTGTTGATGCTCAGAGTGTAACACAGGACACTTCACTGTGAGATACCCTCTTGCTGCCCTATTAGGCTGTAGAAGCCTCCTATGTACACTCAATCAATTATCTCATAGAATTCAGATAAGAAAATTGAGAGGCATCCACTTGCCTCCATCATGTGAAGATTCTCCATGATACCTACCATAGGCCTTCTAAGGAATCAAAAAGCACAGTGGCATATTGCTATGTATGGAGGAACATCTCTCATTTATTAGCATTTTGCAAAAGGAGAAGAGCATCCAAAATTAAGTGGAACTTGCAAAAGCAGCAAGTTAGAAAAATTGCGCACAAACCGGCTGTAGTAGAGTGATGTCTCTCCAGCATTGGGTGAGGCCTGCTTTGCTCTAAGGCAGAGTTGCACCCAACACCAAAAGAGTCATATAAAATGGAGGATGACAACATCATACAGAAATACCACAACTCTCTATGAATAATTCAGTGGTAGCGACCATGCCCATCCTAGTATTCAGATAGGTAATGTGTTGGAAGACCACCCAGATCGGATCATTCAGCAAGTGTGCCAAACACTCTGGAGGCCATGCAGTCATCGTAGTAAGGTGCAGAGAAGAGCTCCATCAAATGTGCCCAGATTGAAGACAACAAAATGTGACCTGAAGCTGATGCAGCATTGGGGGCACATCTGCAGGAACCATCACTTATACTGGGACTCAATTTTAGGGTCCTTTCTGCCATACTCCATCTTCTTTGCCAGACAGCCCAGAGAGCTTACCTGATTCCTGCCCTATAGTCACTATAGAGAAACGCTGGTTGGTAATTGAATCCTCACAGATTCTTTGGATCCCTCATTCCCTGCAATCCCTACCTGTCCAAGAACCAAAATCGGCCTGGATCACAGTGAGTGTGGTGCCATAGATAATGCAAGGTATAGTGTGCAGAGATTTAAATAGCACAAAGTGGTGGATGGCTGATGTGTGAATGGAGACTATATTTGGGAGCCATTCTCCCCATTTTGTCCCTTATGGACTTTTCACTACTCGGTAGCGATCGTTAAATGGAATTACCTCACTGGCTGGGGCTAAATACACAAAAATAGTTCAGCTGTCACTTTGCTTTGTTGTTAGCAACTGACTTGGAACTAGGGAAATTTTCTTGGGGTCCAGGCGAGACTTCTCAACTCTGTGTCTCCTCATGGGAGTCAAGCACTATTTATGTCTGAGGCTCTACCCCGGGGGGATGGGGGAAACAGCTCTACTCTCGAATCTTCTTGCAGAGGCTATTCTAGCCCGCATAGAGGTGAATCGTGGTGGACGCGGTTCGAGGCTACCGCTTGTGGAATGAGGGGGTTAGGCTTACCAATTTAAGCCTAACTGAGCCTTTTACAGTGCATGGAGGTTCCGTTCTGAACAAGAGATTCCACATGGAATTCCCTCATACATCTCCCACCGAAAGATGATGCTTTACAGAGCAGTTGCGTAGGAAAGGATCATCCCACCCGTCAAACTAGAATTATCAAGGGGTCTAGGAAAATTCTGACCTGCTACGAGGTATACACACACACACACAAAAAAAACAACGTAAATCTGAGCTCAGCGGGGAATTTAAGGACATAAGCCTTAAACAGGTCAATTCTAGAGAATTTAACTAGTACAATTAAAAAAAAAAAAATCACAGGAGAACATTGGTGATATTTCAGTGGCCCCCTTCCCCCCCCCCAAAAAATACAATTAAATGGAGGCATAAATATGGGACTAACGACTAAACAATTTAGTGGACACCCAAAAAATCATAATTAGGCACATTAATGAGAAAATATATATAAAATTCACGTGGAAAACCTTCGCTCCCGCCGTAGTATGGATGAGGTAATCCGCGGGTCCTCTAGCCTCGAAGACGGGGTGGGGTCCCTTTCACAGGCTAAGGAGTTTGTTGCATCCCGTGGGAAGTAGCACCAGCACCTCTGCGCCAGGCTTGAATTTTCGTTCTCGTGACTTAAGGTCCAATTAGGTCTTATACCTCTCAATAAGTCCTTCTTCATGAGATACGACACTCGTTGATTACCTCGGGTGGACTCACGCTCGAAGGCTTTAGTTTTCTCCCAAAGGGGGGGAGAGTTGCGCGCTCCTTCTGGGCGCGGGAAAACTTGTTGCTCCGGAGGGCTTAGAACTCCGGGTCGATAGGGATTTCCAAGGGAACAGGTGCACAGGATTCCAGGGCTGTGTACGGGTAATCACGGGCTGGGCCACGGGATGGTCGTGGATTACGGGGTTCTGACCGAACAAAACGGAGCACAACTGGATTGGGGCTGCTACCACTTCGGGCCAACCGGACATATAGTCACACTCGATGTGACAACGAATTACTGGGAAACGACTGGCCCGGCCAAGGTAGTCGTGGACCACCGCAAATTTCTTGTAGGCGGGGCCAACAGGGAAGAGTAGGTCCTCGAACACTATAATATAGGTGCACCCGGTGTCACGGACGAGGGTGGATAATCGGCGACCGTTCACAGTTCCGTTCTCGAACTTCAATCCACCAGGGTTGTTCTCATTAAAGAGAAAGTTTACCTGATGGACCGGGTCTTTGGCGGGCGAGGGAGGATCGGGAGTCTCCTGAGGCGACGGAGGAGGATCAGGGGTGGCCCAGATTTGGTGCACTTGGTGGGACTTAGAATTTGCGAATCGGGAGTTTTTGAGGACAGTTCGTGCGGTAATGGCCGGAAACTCCGCAGGTGTAGCAGACGATCGGGTTCTTTTGGTACGGCACAACCGGGAGAGAAGAAACTAGGGGCTTAACGTCTCGGTGTTCAGATGGATGGAAGTTTTTTGGCTTCGAGGGACTAGGAACTTTGGTAAATCTTGAAATCAATTTAGGGGGGTCTTAGGGACATAAAATTTAGTTTTGGGAGGCGATTGGGGAGCCTTTTTAACATCGTCGTTAAAGTATAAATCGTGACTACCCGCATAGACACCGGCCTCTTCCAAGCACTCCTTGAAAGTGGCGCAACGTTTATCCTTAATGAAGGCGCGAATTTCGGGAGCCACGGCAGCTAAAAGCTGATCCCTAAGGAATAAGTCCAGAAGGGACTCGTAGACCTGGATAATCTTGCACGCATCCAGCCACCACTGAAGGTGTCTTTGGAGGATGTACTCGTGTTGTCGAAATGTTTGGCCAGGGCTGATCCTTTCCTGGCGGAATCGGGAACGGTAGAATTCGCTATTCATATGAACAGCCGCTAGCAATTCGGACTTTAACGTGGAATAGTCCAAAGTTGCTTCCGGGGAAAGGGATACGAAGATATCCCTTAACTTGGCATTTAGGAGGGGAAGTAAGCGAGCAATGCCATCATTTTCGAGAACCCATCTATTGATCTGAAAGATTCTCTCAAAATGGGTAAAAAATGACCCAAAGTCCTCTCCATCATTAAAAGCGGGAAGATGGACTGAAGGAGTTTGGGGAATTTCAGCCCGGGAACCGATGGACTGAGAATCTATTTGATTTTGGCTCATTTCCAGCTCATGTTGCCTAATTTGTTCATGTTCTTCCATCTTCATCTTCAGTTTGTTCTCCTCCATCTTCAGTTTGTTCTTCTCCATCTCCATCTCCGTTTTTCTTAGTTCCTCTTTCCTTCGCTCTGCCCGTTCGTTCCTCTCTTCTTCCTGTATGTAATTTAACAGGTCTATGCCCCAAAGACCTAACATTTCACCCTGACTCTTGCATTTTTCAAAGGATGACATTGTTACGCAGTTAACTGAAGGAACACTGATATGTGAATGAGCTAGGACACTACTCACGTGAAACGAATACTTGAATATTCGTGAAGGCCTTGATCACAGAAAAAAAATTAAGATACAGCTACCTACCTCTGCTGTTTCTAAGCGGAAAAAAAAATTAAAATGGGCCTACCGGAATTAGGACACCAAAGACCTTAACTCTTTTGGATTAATAACCACGAGAGTCTCCAAAATTCAAACACAATAAAAAATTAATTACCTGGGGTCCAACACAAAATTTAAATAGATTACGTTCCACTGCTCTTCAATTAACTTGAACTTGCCTTCTGCCAGTACAATACAAAATTAAAATAAAAGGGATATACGTGAATAACAAGTGAACTTCTAATGTCAAAATTCAAATTAACAGGTTCGTAAAAAGCCCAAACACACTTGACACCAGAATGATATAATATGTATATTAATAAATATATATGTTGTAGGATGACATTATATTAAATCAATACCATATTATATCTATGGGGAAGGAACCAATAACTTGAAGGCGAGCCGACAAAGGGACGGAACACCAAGAGTTTCAACGGGCGAAACAACTAGATAAGAGTGCAACAAGGTCAGGTATATTATAGGCAATGACAAAGCTCAAGGTTATTTAAAGAGGCATGTACAAAAATATAATTTTATTTACATAAAAATAATGAGAGAAATGATGGGCAAAAATTACATCAGATGAACGAAGGAGGGGGGGATTAACGCAAATGGGTTACTGGAGGGGGGAGAGGTGTTGGCTTACAGAAGATTCCGGGTGAGACATCAGGGTAAGGCTTCACGGATGTCTTCTGCACGTGAAACGAGGCCGCTCGAAGCTTCTGACCAAGATGTTAAAGGTGATGACGGTTCTCCAAAAAAAAGGAGGGGGGGTAACGTCCGGTCCAGGGGAGAGTATTTCGGCCACCCGAAAACGAGGGGCGAACAAAGAGGGCTTCAACAGGAGTTGACGAGAGAAGTTGGAAAAATCACTCGTAGCGATCGTAAATGGAATTACCTCACTGGCTGGGGCAAATTCCAATACAAAAAAATAGTTCAGCTGTCACTTTGCTTTGTTGTTAGTACCTGACTTGGAACTAGGGGAATTTTCTTGGGGTCCGGGCGAGACTTCTCAACTCTGTCTCCCCTCATGGGAGTCGATAACTATTTATGTCCGAGGCTCTCCCATGGGGAAGGGATAGGGGGTAGCGGGAAACAGCTCTACTCTCGAATGGCGTAGAATCTTCTTGCAGAAGCTATTCTAGCCCATGTAGAGGTGAATCGTGGTGGACGCGGTTCAAGGCTACCGCTTGTGGAAGGGAAGGGGGGGGGGTAGGCTTACCAATTTAAGCCTAACTGAGCCTTCTACAGCAAGTGGAGGTTCCATTCTGAAAAAGAGATTCCATGTGGAATTCCCTCACATACTGATAGACTGTAGATTGGAGTTTTTGTTTATGGTAATGTGGCCGTTAGATCACCAATATTTTTTTTGTCTTGGTTGCCATAAGTCCAACAGTGCAGTCTCAATTTTGTATACTTTTATCATAATTTATTTATTTATTTGTAAATATCATTGTACATAATTGTAAATTCTTTGGGGAAATAAATTAGCTAAGGTAGAAGGTTGCGTATCTCTCTCCTTTGCTGCCAGAAGTGGACTTTTGCTTACCCAACAGTTTGAGTCTTGAGCCCTAGTGAAAAAGTTGTGGGAAGTACATTGCACCATGTGAGTCTCTGAACCAGGCATAATGCTGAGCTGGTATTGCAACCAGATTAGCTGTAGAGACAGATGCAGGGCATGGTAGAGCCTTGCTGACTTCAATTCCCAAGGGAAAACAGCATGGTTGATAACCCCATTGTCAGACTTTGAGCCATCAGTGTAGACTGGTAACAGATCCAGCATGACACAAAGTATAGTTCAAAAAGTCTGCATACAGTATTCTAGTTGCTGTGGAAACATGCATGATGACAAATCATAAAAGATGCTACCCTCCAGGGTGGCATCCTGGGCAGATACAAACACACAACTGGCCTAAGAACTAAACCAAGTTCTTGAAAGAGTTTCATATCCCTAAAACAGAAAGGCTTAGGTTATGAGTGCAGTTTCATTGGCATAGGAACCATTGAGATCAGTCAAAGATGCAAGAAGAACTGTTGTCGACAGAGGGAGATGCCAGGCTCATGAATACAAAATCATAATGCATTGTGCAAGAGCCAAGTGAAGGGGCATCCAGCTTCCACCAATTCTTGCTCAGCTATGGATGCATTAAACTAGCATCCTTGAACAAGCTTCAACCAGATGAAGAAAAAACAAGGTGGTAGCTCTATCAGAGCAGCAAGTACTAGAATATCACGGCGCAATGTCCATAGGGTGAGTACAAGGGATCCTAAGTCTGTGAATATATGGCTACCATGCCAGGTATTTGTAAAACACAAAACCTGGTAATAAGTCTGGGTCAGGTAAGGTCATGAGTTGCAACAGAAGTGCACTACCTTAGTCTTGGAAAAGGAAAACAAACCTGTGCACTTGGTCATACTAAGAGATGCAGTTCAATGCCTATTAGAGTCAGTACTCCGAAGTTGGTGCTGTGCTACACCAAAACAAATCAATAGGTTATCGACATAGAGCGTAAAGAGAACATCTTCCAGCACCAGTGAGATGATACCGTTGATAGTAATGGCAAAGAGTGTGAGAGTGAGGAAATTCTCTGTAGGATGCCTTCTTCCTGCCTTATTAGGCAAAAGAGGACTCCCACCATGTCTAGGTAGAATTGATAATCTTTTATAAATTCCGATATGAGAATTGGTTGGGAGGCTTCCCCCCCCCCGAGGTGGGAATGATTTCCATGAAACTGTATCACTGTGCAGTATCATATGCCTTCATATTGAAAAACACTGTGGCATGATGGTATCAATTAAGACTTCTAGATAGTATTTTCCAGGTGGAGCCGAGCATCCAAAGTGTAGTGGAACTGGTGAAAGCCACACTGTGCAGAAGCCAAATGGCCTCCCCTGTCCAGGAAAAAGGTTAATCTAATAAGTACTAATTTCCCCATTAAATTGCATATCCAGGAGATTGGAGAAATTAGCCAGAAGCAAGCAGGGGTAGTTATTTCGCCCTAGGTTGTAAAAAAAGAGCAGAGTAGACATTCACCAAAGGTCTGGGAGGATACCTGCTCTGTCCAGAACATATTAAAAAAATTAGCAAAAATTAGCCAAATTTGGGCGTTACCAGTGAGAGTGGTCAATTTTGGGACACATCTTGCTATCTTGGCAGTCCCCAGGGAAAGTAAGGAAAGCTTTGCTGCTGTAAAAGAGATGGAGTTGCCCAAGGACACCTCTAAAGAAAAGGGCGAGGGGAGTCCACCACACCGTGGAATGAAGTTGGATGGACCCCTGGGAAAGCGCAGAGGGAAAGCTTTTTTTCTGATTTGGCATAGCATAAGAGCGAGCGGCTCTGATGATATTAAAGGGGGTAAAGGGTTTTTCGGGAACTTTCAACACCCCTGCCTGTGATAGTCAACACTGACCATCACTGACCCACATAACGGAATGGCACTACTGGGCATCTTTGATTTTGCCCTGGCCACAATCACTGGATGGGGTAGTTAGTATACAGCTTCTCTGTCACTCTTTGGGAAAACTTGGACCAAATCCTACATGGTGTGGTAGGCAGGTCAGCATGAGGGATCCAGCTTGGTGACAGGCTTCTGAGAGTTTAGGGTGACCAATAATAACCTCTTGCAAGAGTTCAGTTCTGTAAAAGAAATGAGTGCCAGGGAGGTCCATGGGCAGGAGAAGGGGTCAACAAAAGGGGTAGAGAAAAGGTGATTGTAAAAGGACAATGGAAGGGCAGGACAAAATGAGGGAGAGTTGGTACAGGAGAGGGAGATTAGCTGTTAGCAAAGAATGCAACAGTGGCTAAGATGGGGGCAAATGGGGAGTTGAGACCCATCAGCAAGGCAGCCAGAGAAACATATCGCTGAAGCCCTTACAGGGGTTTCTCCTCGAGGTTACAGAGGTAAGAGGGTGTTTTTCCCCAAGCTAAACCATCCATCTTCTTGCAGTTTCACCTTGTCTCATCAAAGAGTTCAAGTCAACCCAGTGATGGAGTCTTCCCTATTTTGCATTAGGCTACAAGGATATGCAGTTTATCTGGATACCACATGTAAAAGTATAGACAGTAGTCCCCCACTCAAACCAGTAGGGTGTGCTGGTCCTCCAAGTTTCAGTTGTAGTAGAGAAAGGGTTGAAGGGATAATAAAAAAAGACACTGAGAAAGAGCAAGAGGAAGCTCACCAGCTTCAAGTCAACCCAGTGAATGGATCCTGCACTATTTGCACCCAGGCTAGCACATTTTTTTTTTTTTTTAATTTTATAGAGCACATCTGGCAACTGCCCACTTGGGCATAAGTCGCCGAGAAACACGACAGCCTAGAACTAGGCTCCTTAAAATAAAAATATGAAAACATAACAATGATATAAATTGGAAAAACTAACAAACAGTAAGCAATCTCCGGCAGCGAGGGGAGGTCCCCCTCACCCCGGTGCAGGAGAGTGCAACCTACAAACAAAACAATAACGAACAAAAAAGAACCATAAATCAAGGGAAGAAGCCCGGCCTCCCCCAAAAAGTCAACAAGTCCACAAGTCAATGTGCACGAATCCGTCCCGAGTACAAGGGACAGGCGGTAGCGATCCCGCCCATCCCGGTACCGGAAAAGGTATCGTGCGAGATCACCCAGACTAGGACACTCGACAAGAATGTGCCGAACAGTCTGGGGGACGACGCAGTCGTCGCAATAGGGCGCAGGCGAGCGCTCCATCAAATAGAGATGCGTCACACGAGTGTGTCCGATTCGGAGAGGACAGAAATCAACCTGAAGCCGCCGCAGCATTGGGGAAGAGATCCATGGGAACAGTCGCGGCGCAATGGCACGCAACTTTAAGTTCCCTTCGACCGTCTCCCATCTTCTTTGCCAAGCAGTCCGAAGAGCTGCCCGTATTCCTGCCATGTAGTCGGTGTGAGGAAGAGCGAAACGCTGGTCCGGTCGCAGAGTCCTCGCGGACTCTTTGGCGCCCTCATTTCCCGCAATTCTTACATTTCCAGGAACCCAGCAGAAGATAATCTCGACATCTGCCCGGCTCGCCAAAACCGTGGCGTCACGGATATCGCGAACCAGGAGATGCAGAGATTCCAATGCCCTGAGAGCACTCAGGGCGCTTTGTGAGTCGCTATAGATCACAATCCGGTCTCCAAACCGGGCACGTCGCGTAATCTCCCGTACCGAGTGGTGTATTGCCACCAGCTCGGCCGTGAAGACAGACGCAGGGCATGGCAGAGCCCCGCAGACTTCGAACAGAGTGGATACGGCGTGGAAGCCGACCCCCCCATGGGACTTGGAGCCATCCGTATACACTGGCACGGTGACACAAGGTGTGCTCCAAAAAAGTCGAACGCAATACTCGCGGCGCTGTACAAGCTTTGGAAGCAGAGGCGTGGCGACAAATAGCCAAATGTGGTACCCTCCAGGGTGGCGTCTTGGGCAGAACCAGGGGCGCCACCGAGCCGACAGCTATATCTAGCTCTCGAAGGAGTTTCGTAGCCCTAAACCCAAAGGGCTTAGGGTATGATTGGCGTCTCTCGGTGGCATAAGCACCGTCGAGATCAGCTGCGGATGCAGTGACAGCTGCTGGCGACTGAGGGAGGCGCCGTGCTCGCGCGTACAGGCGAGTGATGCACTGAACGCGGCGCAGAGCGAGTGGCATCTCTCCAGCATCGACCAACAGGCTCTCAATGAGGAAAGTGCGGAAGGCATCAGTCGCAAGGCGGAGGCCGGTGTGGTGGATCGAATCCAACTTCCACAATAAACGCTCGGCTGCGGATGCATAAAACTCGCATCCGTAGTCGAGCTTCGAACGAACAAAGGATCGGTAAAAAAGTAGGGCAGTAGCCCTATCAGCGCCCCAAGCGCTGAACGTCACGGAACTGAAAATATCCATGGCGCGGATACAAGAAACCCTAAGGCTGCGAATATGAGCCTCCCAGGTGAGGCGTCGGTTAAACACAAGACCAAGGAAACGGTGCAATTCCACCACTTCCAGGCGCACCCCATTAAGAAACAAATCTGGGTCGGGGTGGAGCCGTGGATGGTGGAGAAGTGCACCACCTTAGTCTTGGCCAAAGAAAACCGAAACCTGTGCGCTTCGGCATAGCAAGAGACGCGGATCAATGACTGTTGGAGTCGACGCTCCAGTGTTGACATCTGGTCTGCGCCAAAAGAGATCGAAAGGTCGTCCACGTAGAGAGTAGCGAGAACATCTTCCGGCAGCACCAAGGTGAAGCAGTTGATGCTCAGAGCAAAGAGTGTGACACTGAGGACACTTCCCTGCGGGATACCCTCTTCCTGCTCCTTTGGGCCGGAGAGGGCTCCCCCCCACCCGTACGCGCAATCGACGATCTCGCAAAAATTCGGATATAAACATTGGGAGGCGTCCCCTCGCCGCTTTCGTGTGGAGAGTCTCCATGATACCGTATCGCCATGTGGTATCATAGGCATTCTCTAGATCGAAAAAGACCGTCGCGTAGTGCTGTCTACGAAGGAAAGCCTCGCAGACGGCATTTTCCATTCGGAGCAGAGCATCCGCCGTGGAGTGGAACTTGCGGAAGCCACTGTGCAGAAGACAGATGGCCTCCGCTGCCAGAAAAAAGGCTAATCTAACATTTACCAATTTCTCCATCAACTTGCACACGCAAGAGGTTAGAGAGATTGGGCGAAAACTGGTCGGAGTAGAGTGATCTCTCCCCGGTTTGCGAAAGGCGAGCACAGTAGCGATTCGCCAGGAGTCTGGGAGAAGACCTTCCACCCAGATCCTGTTGAACAAATCTACAGAAAGGCCATGCCTCGCTCACCCACGTGTCGAAGCATGGCGTACGGGACATCGTCCGGACCATGGGCGGTGTCCACGCACGAAGCGAGAGCGGAACGCAACTCACTCCCAGTAAACCTGTAGTTGAAGGCTTCTCCGCCTCTGAAGGTAAAGTCCAGCCGGCGGCCTTCCGCAACATGACGACGTGCATTGAATGCTGGCGGAGCAGCATCCCGGCTAGATAATGCGGAAAAAGCGGTCGTGAAGGATTCCGCCACGGACGCGGGGTCCGAGATTGCGGTTCCATTCTCCTGGAGAACGGGAAGGGGGTCCTGCGAGAACTTGCCCCGAATCCTTTTGACTCGCCTCCACACCTCTGCTAAAGGGGTCTTCCCGTTAAGTGAAAACACGTAAGCACGCCAAGAAGAGCGGCGGGCGTGCTTCGAAATATACCGGAACCTAGCCCTAGCCCGACGAAATTCACCCACAGCGAAATCGTTCGGGCGGCGCTTATAGCGCATGTAGGCATAACGCTTCTGTTTGAGGGCCGTCTCACACTCGGCCGACCACCATGTGAGTGGTCGGCGTGAAAAACGGCCAGACGTTCTAGGAATAGTAGTGAGGCCCACGGCGATGAGGTTGCTGGCGAAGAACTCAACGGCCTCATCTACCGACCTAAACTCCTCAACTGAGATAGAGAATTCAGTCATTTCCTGAAATGCAGGCCACCGCACCCACGCCAAGCACCACCGAGGTGGGCTCTCAGGCTGCAGTTGCCCTAAAAATTATATTTGAATGGAAAAGTGATCACTACCACGGAGGTCATCGACCACCCCCCAATCAAAATCAGGCTGTGCATCCGAAGAGCACAAAAATAGATAAATGGAAGTAAATGAAGCGGTTCTCAGACAGTGATGCGTAAACTCATCCACGTTTAGGACACCTATCTCAAGCTCTTCGATCAGATCGGCAAGAACCTGACCCCTGGGATTTAGTGAGTAATCTCCGCAGAGAGGATGCCTGCCTTTCAGATCTCCAAGCAAGAGAAAGGGCCTCGGCAACCGTGCCACGACGCGGCGGAAGTCCCCCGCATCGAAGTCAGCTGACGGTGGAATGTACGCAGAAATGATAGTATACCTTCTATCCAAGTGCAGCTGCAATGCCACTGCCTGAAAGGAGGTATCTAAAGAGAAAGGAAGAACGCAGACATCATGCCGTGTGTAAACCTCGCATCCCCCAACCCAGCCATCCCGTAGTGGTGGGGTCGCAAGACCCTTATACCCCAGGAAGGAGGAAAGGGGGCACGCGCATAGCATGGTCTCCTGCAAAAAGATAGCTAACGAGAACGGGACGAGACAAGCCTCCGAAGCTCCTCACAGTTGGCCCGGAGTCCACGGCAATTCCATTGAAGGAATATGTCCTCCAGGCCTAGCTCGGAGGAGACGCGGGGGCCCTCTTCGAACAGAAGACCCTCACGGGAATGGCCGTACGCTTGCCGGGGCAGAACCCCGGGCGCTGTTGGCCGGACAAAGCGCGGAAGGCACTGATGCCTTCGAGGACTTATTGGAGGAGGTTGGGCTCTCCTTGCAAATCTTTTCCTCCCTCCGCCACGAAACCTTAGGCGGGCGTTGCGGCTTCGGTGGAGGGAGGCTTTCTTTTCGAGGAACCACCGTCTCCGAGCCACTCGCTCCACCTCTAGGCGTGGGCGAAGGAGCCGAAGCTCCTTTCTTGCTGTCCTCTTTTCGGGGGACAGTTTTAGGTACCCCGGAAGATGGCATAACGGAAAATTTCAGGGGTTTTGCCTCTTGTGAGTCTAACGACCCGGTGCAGGCGCGTGGCCGTTTCGCCTTACGGGAAACGGTCACACTGGGGGAAGAGGGGGAAGCCCTGGTTTTAGCCGGGGCTGGGTTTGAACCCTTTTTGCCGCCAGTTTTACCAGGGCCGCGCCCGGGTTGAGTAGAGCCCGCAGAAGTGCTCCGAATGGGCGCAGAAACAACCGTGCTCGTTGGCCTGGATGGGCTAGGAGCAGAGGGTGCCTTTCTAACTATTGAGGCATATGACGTCTTAGGCAGAGCCAGGCGCGCCAGGACCAAGTCCTTAGCCTCGCGGAATGAGAGTCGATCCTGGGCCTGAACGGCCAGGATTTCTTTCTCAAGGAGATAAGCACCACATTGCTTCGAAGAAGCGGTGTGCGGCTCTCCGCAATTGAAACACATGGCCACACATGATTTAGACTTATCGTGTGCGGCCTTGGAGGAATTTACACAGACTTCGGGTGACCCCGACTTTGCACGTCTACAAGAACGATTCGTATGGCTGAAGCGAAGACAGTAATAGCACCGCCGCGGCAGTGGCACGAATGCCTTCACACGGTAGCGGTACCAACCGGCACGCACCAACACAGGGAGCATGTCACAGTGGAACGTGCCGAAGAGTGTAGGGGTGGGTCTCGAGGCACCTCCCTGTTTTCTCATCACACGTTCGACCTTGACCGCCCCATGGTCGGCCAGCTTTAAGGTGATGTCCTCTATGGAGTAGTTAACGAGTTCCCTCGCATAAACTACTCCTTTCACAAAGTTCATGGTAGAGTGCGGCGTCACATTCATCGGTGCCATCAAGTGTCCGAAGAGCACTTATCTTGGCCGCCTCGACGGGGTTAGCCGCATTCGCCAGAAGGCTCTCGACCGAGAAACGGGTCACTTTCGGTTCTCTACCTATTACACTAGCTAATCCTCTCCTCTGATGGATCATGCTGCCCTTGGCCAACATGCTGCCATCAGTGGAGCGAATGACGATGCAGCGTTCGAAGCCAGCGGGCTCAAAA
The DNA here is from genome assembly GCA_963969495.1 of Ceratothoa steindachneri. Taxonomy (NCBI): domain Eukaryota; kingdom Metazoa; phylum Arthropoda; class Malacostraca; order Isopoda; family Cymothoidae; genus Ceratothoa; species Ceratothoa steindachneri. The sequence continues at coordinate 29,077,942 of OZ018331.1, read as the reverse complement.
ACGCCAGGTAACCTCTGAATCAGGGGCCCCAATGTTATTGAGGCTCTGCGCTGCGCACTTTTGGTCTTTGTCATATTCAGTGGCTCTGCACCCGGGAGGGCAGAGGGGCCGGATGTGCCGATCTTGGCTTGGTCGCTTGCCAAAGTGGCAGCAGACCCATCCGTCCTCGCAGCCCTCGTGGATGGAGAGGAGGCCCGAGTCTTCTTTGTCTTTTTTGTCTTAGTCTTTTTCTTTCTTGGAGAGGAGGGCGGGGAATGAACCCGCTTCTCACCTCTGCCGGCAGAAGCCCCTAGGCCAGATCGACCGGCCTTAGCCAGGTCCTTCTCCGAAATGGAGAAGGTCCTGGTAGGCGCAGGGGCACCGTCCGGAGGAGATCCCTCCCCTCCTTGTACTACCTCAGAAACCATAGCCGTTTGAGGAGGGCCTTGCATAGGGGCGGATTCGGGTTCGGTGTTTGGTGCCGAGCACGGATTCCCCCCCCATGGAAGGCCCTACTGTGTGAGGTTAGGTTTCCTCAAGGACCCTGTCTATCACATGAGGGGCCTCCAATTGGCCATCCCTTCCCAGGATATCACAGGTCCCCTTGGCAGTGTCACCAGTCTTGTGTGGGGAGGCACAGGCCTTAACCCCGGCAAGGTTTAAAATTCTTGCCGGCAGGTCTTTTGATGGAAGCGACCAAAGGAGCCTGGCTTCCCTCTCCCCCCCAAAGGGGGTTTGACCTACCGAGCCGCTTACACGGGGGGGCGGTCAGCAATGGGCTACCTGCTGGCTTTCTTGGCAGTCCCCTTGGAAAGAAAAGAGGGGACTGCCGCTGGAAAAAGGGAGGTGCCCGAAAGCACCACCAGAGAAGGGGGTGAGGGGGAGTCCGCTGCACCCATAGGCGAAGGAGAGGAGTAAGTCTCCTCTTCGGTTAGAGAAATATGGAGGGTCCCCTGCGCAAGCACAGGGACGGGAGACCTCCATTTTTTCGCTGGAGCTGCCCAAGGGTGGCTCCATCGTTGTTTCAGGGGGAGTTAAAGGGGGTTGTTTTTTTAAAGATTCATCCATGGGCATGGTGACCCTATTTGTGCTACAGGACGCAATAGCTTATCACCTCTCGCAGTTGCCCGCACTGCAAGAGGTGCTTACAGGCCCGGCAGAGCCAGGCGCCACCATTTCGGACCACCCCTCCCGCCTGGTGGCCTGGCAGTCCATCGGCATGGCGGCCCCACCTTGGACACAGCGTAAAATTGATAGAATGTGAAGAGGAGAGGAAAAGGGATGTGAAGAAGGTAAGGGTGGGGATGAAGCAGGTTGTTAAAAACCAACCACCCCAGACCGGAGTAGGCTAGCACAAGAGAGAGCTCCTTTAGCTACCAAGTGCACCAAGCTACAGAGGGTACCTCCTTGAGTGGTCCACATCAACATTTCAAAGTCTCTTTTGCACCATCCAAAAATAATTGGTGGAGTCAATTAATGGCAGAACATAGAGCAATACATAAGAGTAAGCCTCATTTCACAATAAATATAAGTAAACTTATAAAACCAAGTAATGAATAATCAACATTACTTAATTACACAAAATACCTGAAAGATCTCAATTAACTCACCTTTTTGTTATCCTTTATTTCATCATTAAATAAATTCTTTTCATTATTCATGTTTATTTCTTGTTTGTTTCAAGTGTTCTATCTAAATGTTTTATATAATGATTAAAGTTTATGGTAGATAAACTTCTTTCATATACCAAACTCTACATAAGCTTCAATATATTATTTTAACTTTGCTGTTTTCTAAAATAAAGTTGGGGAGAGAGAGGAAAATGAGTCTAAGACACTCAAAATAATGTGTAACTAACCAAGGCCCTTAATGCCTAATGATAGGAGATACCACTTCCAATTAGACTAAAGTTAAGCATCATTAGGCATGGTTATTTTCTATATGGAGTCCCAATTCAGGTCAACTCAGTAGCTGCAATAAACTAGGGTGACCGGAAGATGAGTTCAATGTAAGAACTAAATGGCTTCTGTTAGAGAGTCTGATTAAGTTTAAGAAACAATTTTCCCAAATTAAAAGAATAATGTAGAGAGTATCTAATATACGTAGCCATTTGCTTCAAGATATTTTTGGCTATATTTATAATTTACAAGATAACAATGATTTACCAGTTTATTAGAGATCAAAAGTCAGGTTATGTAGTCTGGCATAAGAGTAGAGTGGCATAGTTGCACAATGATAAATTTTCTAGGTATGGGTGGGCTGTCTCTATACCAATGGTCATAGTCTTATAAATAGGAAGTTTGAGTTATTTATTTATATTATTGATTAAGATCTAGATATTTGGTTGTGTAAAAGAATCAGGGGTAATTAAATTGAAAAACTTTGAAGTTGACCTAAAGAAAATTTCTCAAAAGATAAGGGCATACAAGAGCTTACAGAAAGTACTTTTAAAAATTTAACTCATTATAGACCAACCAGAAATGAGCTAAATAAGATTATTAAGAAGAGCTAAAGGGCGGCAGAAATGAATTTGCTCAAAATAATAATAAAGATCCAAGAAAATTATTTAGCCATTATAAAATTAATAACAAATCTAACAGTGATAAAATTGGGCCTATTAGATATGAAGAGGTTTTGAAAAGAATCTGATGTGGAAATAGTAGAGGTTCTTAATGATAAATTTTCTTCAGTATTTACACAAAAGAATCAAGCTAGACCAATTGATGTTAATTCTAGGTCAAGGAAAGTAGTGATGAATATCTTTAATGTAAACGGGGAAGTAATTAGAGGGCATATACTGGAGTTAAATACTAGTAAGGAATCTGGCCCAGTGTACATTCATTCCAGGTTACTCAAAGTGGTGTAGATAGTATTGCAGTAGCTTTTGAGAAGATATACTTACTTACTTAGGTTTACTTAGGTGGTTTCTGGATGCGGGTCATATTACCGCTAGATCCAGATCGGTATCTTCTTCGCATGACATGGCTTGTAGAAAGGTGGTCTGGAGAGGCTCATCTTATCGGTACTTGACATGTTGATTCAACCAAAACCTGTCTAACTATCTTTCAAAGGAGGCAACACTAGGAACTGTGACAATGCTATCTGGTAGGTTGTTCCAAGCATCTACGATCTTAGTCTGGAATTGCTGTTTCCTAAGTTTAGTTCGATTCCTTTCATTGAAGAGTGCATATTGGTTGTCACGTCTATTCTCCTCCCTTCTGGTATCTCAATGCTGGTTGCTGTATCCAATTTTGCTTAGTATTTGGTAGGCCTCAATCATGTCTTCATGCCAGCGACGGTAATCAAACTTGGTAGGCCCACTTTCTGTAGTCTTTTTGGGTATGTGAGATTCCTCAGTCCAGGAATCATCTTGATAGCCCTCCGCAGTATTTTTTTGACTGTGGTCACATCCTTCTAGTGATATGGTGAGCAAACAAACTGAGCATACTCCATAGCTTTGAACAACCATCTGAATGTGGCTGCATCCATATGCTGGAATGTTCATCAGATAATCCCCATGATCTGATTTACCTCAGTAACCTTTTCCTGGATGTGAGCTACAACAGTAAGGGGGTCATCACTCTGAAACTCCAAGGTCCTTCTCCAGGTATACTATCTCTCTGGTCATCCAGGTACCATTTACTGCCATCACAGTGTATGAGGTAGCGATCAGATTCCGTCTGTGGTTGTGTATCTTTAGATGTTTACATTTCTGTGGGTTAAACTTCAGCATCCAATCCTGTGGTGCTACCAAGGTGGTGGGGTAGGAGCCAATGACTGGGTCATGTGTGATGGGTGTGAGGAATGGTGCCACGCTTCATGACAAAGTTTTTCGATTCTTGTCCAGCTCAAAACCACCTTTCATCTGCACCTCATGTGCCGATGATTTACCCAACCTGCTCAAAGCCAAGGACTTCCTAAAGGATATTGGAAGTAAGAAGGAACTTGAGAGGGAACTGACTGATGTTAAGGGGAGGGTGGCTGCAATTGAGGAGAAGACAGATTTCAAGTTTAGCATGGAGTTCAGGGAGGCAGTTAAGGAGTAACTTGAGGAGTTCAAACGGATAAGAGGAAAATCCAACTCAGGAAACCAAACCTAATCATCCAGGGATTAGATGAATCATCAGCACCGGAAGAGGCTGACAGCCAGGAGCAAGACAATGAGAAAGTAAAAAACATCATCAGGGACCTCAGAGTGCAAGATTATCACATCAGGTCAGTTAGGAGGCTGAAACAGACCAGAGGGGCTCCATCCAACTGCAGCAACAGACCAAGGCTTCTCAAGATTGTCCTTGGCACAGAAAATCAGAGGTGGAATGTCTTGGGTCAGAGTGTGAAACTGAAGACCAGGAATGCAACCAACAGGAAGAACATCAGGATAATGCCAGATCCATACATTCAAGGAAAAACAAATGCATGACAGGCTAGCTGAAGAGAGAGACAATAACAGGTACCCCCAGGAAAGCAGAAATCAAGAAAGATGGAAAATAGTGAGCGGCAGGCTGAAATTAGTGTCAATAACAAACCTTTCGGTGGCAAACTAGCCTACAGGATGGTGAATAGACTTAAGTGTGTATATACAAACATTGATGGCTTAAGTGCTAGCAAGGGAAGTTTATTTAGTTATTTAGTTCAATAAGAGAAACCTCATATCATTTTCATTACAGAGACCAAACTAACTGTGACAATGTTATTTTCCAGTATCTTGATTGTGATAACTACAATGCCTTTAAGAAAGACAGGTTTAATAGGGAAGGACCTGGTGTGTTCATTCTAGTCAGGAGGGACTTGTTAGCCTAGGAGTGGTTGAACAACACTTGGAGAGACATTGAGGCAGTATTATCCTGTCAGATGAAGGTGTGCAGCACCCAGGTCCTCTTTACATGCATGTATCGACCACCAAACGTTTGTGAAGACTACAATGATTGGATGAGGCAAGCAATCCTACACATAAGCAACACACATGCTGGTCAAATCTTAATCTGTGGTGACTTTAACTTCAGAGGAATTAACTGGGAAATGAACCTCATAAATGGAAGTGCAAAACAGTGCGCAAACCAAAGTCTATGATGCCTGTCAGGATCCCTTTTAATACCAACACATCTCTGATTTCACTCATTTTTGAGGTGGAGATGAGTCATTTCTTTTGGATCTCATTTTCACCAAAGACTCCTTAGACATAGTAGACTTATGGTACAAAGATCCAGTTGGAGCAAGTGATCATTGTATATTAAGATTTAAGATGTGTATTGATGGTGTTGCTACCATGCCAAATGCTAGTCCTAAAAAGAACTTTCACAAGGGTGAATATGTTAAGTGAATTCAGTGGGAGGAGGAACTAGCAGGCAAGAACGTGGAGGAGGCTCAGGCTGTGGCAGCAGATTTGCAACTCCTCAGCCCAAAATTCCCACCGCCCTGACAAGGTCCACTCGGTGGTTCAAGGAGAGGGTATTGAGGAGAGAGAGTATTTTCTAAATTTAATTTAGAAACAGTAATTATAGCAAAATAATATAATCCAAAATAATCAACCCAAAATATTATACAACCCTAAAGCAAAATACAATACATATATATATATATATATATATATATATATATATATATATACACAGTTGGCCTTACAATACTCTGGCCAACCACCACACGTATATATTTACAAAAGGCCTTACATAAGATCTTGGCCACGCAAACGAATAGTAGAACCAAGATATCGCGAAAGACGGGTGCACCCTTAACTAACTAATGGAGTGAGACATGTTGGATAAAATGGGAGGTGGCTCACTTCCTGCAGGATTCTGAGGGGCCCAGGACTCGGCAAAGCCAAGGAATTCAGGTAGCTGGGACGCTTGTTGGTCCCAACTGCTGGGTTACAGTCGGTTGGGCGCTGCTCCAATTACTCCCTGGAGACTGGGAGGTGCTCTCCAAGGTCCACACCTTAGAAAATCGCCCCACAAAGTAGGCGCACTTGCGAGGGTCAGGATTGGCTTCAGCCGTCTCCGAAAGCCAGATGTCGGTGACAATCGGTACCACAGAACTGGAAAAGAGAAGGCACATTCAGTCACCTATTCACTGCCACACTCAAACATCTTTACTCCTAACTCATTCAACCATATCCACTCTCACACAATCTTCACTCACCTATCCTCCATCTAGGCGGCTCTTCCTTCTTCAGTCACAACTAATGACTTCCAAACTATTTCTAAAGAAAAACATTAGCTGAAAGAATCCGCCTAAAAAGAAAACAGGAGATGAATGGGGGAGCACAATAGAGATCCATCAAGTCCCCCCACACAAAGTAAAGATGGTGATCACACGATCCACACACACACACATTCTGCAAAAGAAGAAAGAGATTAGACATAGGGGAGGGGAGGTGGACAACCAAACTACTAGAGGGCCACCTTCCTGGACCACCATGACTGAGTCATCACAACAGTGTGTTCCCATCTATCCAGTGAGCCCAGGACAGATGCCAAAGCCCAAGTGGTTGACAAGGTAGAAAGATAGAGCAGAAGGAAGAATGGGGCGTGGGAGAGATACAAAGGAGGGGAACCAGGGAAAGCTATGCATCTTACTGCAGAATCAGGAAGAGGGTCACAAGGGCTGTTTGAAAGGCCAAACACACCTTTGAATGGAATCTTGCTCGAGAGACCAGAAACTACCCCAGAGCCTTCTACATATATGCCAGAAGTAAGACGACCATCAAAGAGGTGGTTCTCTCCCTCAAAAGAGAGGATGACACCTTCACATCTCCAACAAGGGAGGCTTGCGAACTCCTAAATAGTGAGTTTGAGAAAGTGTTCACTAAGGAGAACAGCTGACCCCCTCCCCATGCAGCACACTTCCAGGGCAATAGGCTCCTCCAGTGTAACATCACAGAAGCCAAAGTGAAGGCTACCCTCCAAAGATTGAAGACCCCTTCGGCCCTGGGCCCCGACGGTGTGCATCCGATTGTCCTCAATGAATGTGCAAAAGTGCTTTGTCAGCCACTAACAGTTATCTTCTAGGAGACCTTGAGGACAGGGACTGTACCTAGTGACTGGACCTGGGCTACCATCATGCCAATCTTCAAAGAGGGTAACAAGGCCGATCCTCTTAATTACCGTCCAGTGAGCTTGACTTCAGTGCCTTGCAAAGTACTGGCGAAAATGATCAGGGCAGAGGTAACCGAACAGCTAGAGTATAGCAACTGGAAGCCAGAAGTAAGACCACCATCAAAGAGGTGGTGGTCTTACTTCTGGCTTCCAGTCAGGTATGTCATGTCTGACACAGCTCCTTGAATACTTTTTAGACCTTGAGGATGCTGTTGATGAAAAGGAAAGTGTTGATGTAGTGTACCTGGACTGCTGGAAAGCCTTTGACACTGTACTGCACAATTGCCTGCTAATGAAGCTTAAGGCTACCAGAATTAGTGGAGAGGTATTTGGGTGGATAAGGAGCTTCCTTAGGGGAAGGGAGCAAAGGGTCACTATCAGAGGATTGGGCTCTGCTTGAAGGAATGTCTGAAGTGGTGTGCCCAAGGGGAGTGTCCTTGGCCCTACCCTGTTCCTCGTATCCATCAATGATCTCCTCAAAGTCATTCATTCTAGAGGTAAACTTTTTGCTGATGCCAAAATTTACAGATCTATCAAGGGCCGTCACGACAAGCATATCATCTAAGATGATCGCAATAGACTTCAGGAGTGGAGCCCAAAGTGGCTCCTGACCTTCAATGAAGGCAAGTGCAAAGTAATGCACATTGGTGCCTCAAATACTGGACACAAGTACTACATGTGGGACACACCACTATTGAGAATGGAGGAGGAGAAAGACTTGGTTGCCTTTTTAACCCCAGACCTGAAACTCTCATCTCAATTAGCTAGGGTGGCGGCTTCTGCCAATTCCATTTTAAGCAGAATCAGGAGGCCATTCACATGCCTATATGAGGAGATGTTGCGACTGTTCTACAAGGCCCTGGTCTACCCAGCATGGAGTTTGCTGTCAAGACTTGGTCCCCATACACCAGGCGGGACATTGACAGACTGGAAGAAGTCCAGAGGAGGGCCACCAAACTAATGCTCACTCTGGCTCATTTGCCCTATGATGAATGATTAGCCAGGGTCAATCACAGGACCCTGGATCAGAGGAGGACCAGGAGTGACATGATTGAGGTATTTAAAATCCTTAAAGGATATGAATGGGTGCGTGGGGGTGGAGATTTTCTCAGGCTTGCTCCCAGGCACTCCCATCCACAGACAAGGGGCCACAACCTGAAGCTCCTCAAGACTCTACACCGTACCCACAAGAGGTCCATATTCTTTCCCTCAAGGATAGTGACCAAGTGGAATAAGTTGCCAGAAAATCTCATAAATAATAACAGCATCAATGGCTTCAAAAACAACTATGACAAACACTTATCAGAACTCTTGAGATGAGGCAACCCCTTATGAGTACCTGCTCCCTGGCCTATTTAGCTATCACTAAGTAAGAAATCTTCAGAGGTCGACACATGCATCCACACATTCAGGGAGGTCATTTAGATATATATATCATGAACAAGATTGTCCTAAATACACTCCTTGAGGAATTCCAATCAGCACATCTGCCCACATTGAGAACACACCGTTTACTCTGACTCGTTTTCTGCCCATCAGGAATGCTGTAACCCATCTAAGGACATTCCCTTATATACCATAACCTGAGACTTTCTTCAACAATTTGTTGTGGGGCACTGTGTCAAACGCTTTGTTGAAGTTGAGATAAATCACATCTACCTCTCCTCCAACATCAACAACCTCTGTCTACTTATCAAGGGTATGTAGCAGCTGCCACAACCACCCGAGAGTGCAAAGATGCCAGGAGAGACTGTGGCCCAACACACAAGCTGTCACTCCAGTTAGACAATCATAAATAAACAAACATAAAAAGTACAAAATGACTAAGTGTTCCAGCAAATAAATAAATAGCATTAAAAAAGGGAATTAATAATAGGATATAAAAAAATAAACTACTAAAAATCAAATAGACTATGATGAATAACATTGGTAAGCTTTGATTTAAAGGAAGCCAAGGAAGGAGCATCAACCACCTCACCAGGTAGTAAGTTCCAGCAGGGAATAACTACACAAAAAGAAGCGTTTTCAAGCTTCAGTATGGCAGTTTTGAACTTGAATTTTGTATCTGTGACCTCTAGTACCAGGGTACGGAGCCATAATAAACAAGTCAGATGGGCTAATTGCACTTGAACCATGAAATATCTTGTAACACTTAATTAAGTCTGCACTCAGAAGTCTCCCCTTCACAGAAAATAAGTTTAAGGAAGATAATCTGCCAGAATATGAATTATCTCTTAAACCAGATATATATTTGATCCTCTATGTCGTATAGATTCAGTAAGTTTTTCATCACCAATAAACCCAGTATTCCATACAGGAGAGGCGAATTCTAACATGCTGCGTATATCCTATATAAGAAGTGACAACATGAAAGAGGAGGAATGGCACAAAGTAGATCTTAGTAGATTAGAAACTAGGCCTCCAGCTCTAGAGACTGACTCACTGATATGCTGCAGAAGTTTAAGTTGCGAATCCACAAAGACTCCTAAATTGCTGTAAGATGTAACTTGGTTTATAGGAATGCCATCAATGGAGTAAAGAGCCTTGGCATCCAAAACTCTGCCACATGCGAACCTCAGGACAACACATTTTTGGGAGGCAAACTTGAGTCCCTAGGATGAAGCTGTGGATACAAAGATATTAATATTATGCTGCAGAATATAAAAGGAGTGAGAAGATCCATCATGGTAAAGGTATAGTTTAAGATCATCTGCAAGCATTTGATACTCACAAGTTGGGACCCTAGGTGGTTAACAAAGAGTAAAAATAAAAGAGGTCCCAGAACAGAACCCTGAGGAATTCCACTTAGGACAGTAATTTCCTGGCTTTCGATTCCATTAAGAGAAACATGCATAGTTAGGTTTGATAGAAAGTCACAGATCCAACTTAATAAGTTACCTGATACACCAAGGAGGCAAAGTTTATCAAGTAATATTTGATGATGCACTTTATCAAAGGCTTTAACAAAGTCAAATAACACAAGGTTAACAGTGTGTCCCAAGTCATACCAGTAAGTAATATAGTTATAGGTAGGAATTAATTGCTCAGTCACAGATCTGCCAGGTCTGAAGCTGTGCTAAGAGAGATTTGATTATGATTCGTTCAAGAGTTTTGCAGGGAGTAGGGGTCAGACTAATAAGTCTGTAATTCAAGAGATCTGGCTGAGGTCCCTTCTTATAAACTGGCGTAATTAAGGACTTCTACCAAGAAAGAGGGATGGTGCCAGAAGCAACCGAGCTCTTGAAAAGGAGATATAGGGGATAAGAGAGAATACAAAGAACATCTTTTTAAAAGCAAAGGGTGAAGGTTGTCTGGGCCCATTGCACTCATAGTTTTCAGGTTAGTGAGTAAAGATGTCACATTGGGTAAGGAGAAATTTATGGAGGAGATAAGTGCTGCACAATGTTGGTAGGGCATTGGGGTGTGTATTTCCTGAGTCAAGAAGAAAGCGGTAAAGGCCTGCACAAATAAATTGGAGGTAATATAAGGATCATCAGTGAGTTCATTGTTGTAAAGTAAAGGACTAACAGTAGGATGTGAAGTATTCTTGAACCTGATATAAGAATGGCACAGTTTGGGTTTATCAGAACGCTGAATGATTAACTGATGCTCGTACTCTCATTGGGAAGAGATAACAAGCAGGTCCAGATGAGAGTTGATAGTATTAAAGGACTAAAGCCTCTGAAGAGTCATATAAGAATGATAGCGAAATTGGGATCTGGCAGTCTTGTAGTTGCCCTTCTCTGAAAGTAGCGGAAGGAATTTTCTTGTGCCATGGTGGGCGGGAACTCTTCTGTTTCTTTAAAGGAACATATAAATTTATTAATGCCTGAGGAATGGAAGATAAATGACATTCGATTTGGTTAGTATTCATGTGCATAAATTCATAGTCCTAATCATATAAGGATAGAGTTATGTTGATGCTGTGATAGTTGCCACGGCTAGAGTCATGCTGTTTAGATGGATTAGACTATTATCTGGGTAAACCCTCCTGGAAAACATATTTAAATGTTATGAGAACATGGCCAATCTTGGGAATGGAGGGAGAGACTCAAAATCCATAATTGTATCATTCTCTGATGTTAAAATAAGGTCAAGAATATTTCCCGATGGGACACATGTAGGGAAAGTAACATGTCGTTGCAGTCCAAGAACCTGGAAAAGATTTAAAAACAGTAAGAATGTGTGTGTGTGAATGAGAATGGGTTTGTTTTGTTTTTGTTTATTTTATGTATAAAATGATTACCATGTTTTTCTTTCTTTCCAGGCGCACAATTCTGGAAAGATAGTAGCTAGTTTTGATATATCACTATAATTAAAACAAAATAGTACTTTGTTTAAAATAATCTTTTATCAAAAGATTATATTTTGAGGATTGTTTGGATATACATTTAGAGGTAAGCTAGTCGATAAATTTCTTCGGGTAATGCCCACTTATTAGTTTCCCTTCCATGTATAAGTAAATGGGTCATAAACGGAGGATATATCTCTTCTACAGAGAGTGGAGGCTTGGACGGATGGCAAGAAGGGTTCTCTAGACGAGTGCTCCACCCAGCCCTGAGACGGAGGGCTTTCATACCTCGCTAGACACCTGGACCACCACACCCGCATTGGCTGACAAGCCTGCCTCCTTTTATGTTAGCCTACTACCACCCACCTCCAGCACACAAGTGATAGTGCATGCCCCTTTTCGTTCGGTTGTTGTTGTGTTTTTTATTTTGTGTAGATATATTTAAGTAAATTTGTTGTATTCACCTGTTATAGAATTCTCTTTTGGTATCTTATTTGGATTGGGCAATTTGGCCTCATTTTGAAGTGTGCACCCAGCCCTGAGACGGAGGGCTTTCATACCTCGCTAGACACCTGGACCACCACACACGCATTGGCTGACAAGCCTGCCTCCTTTTATGTTAGCCTACTACCACCCATCTCCAGCACACAAGTGATAGCGCGTGCCCCTTTTCGTTCGGTTGTTGTGTTTTTTATTTTGTGTAGATATATTTAAGTAAATTTGTTGTATTCGCCTGCTATAGAATTCTCTTTTGGTATCTTATTTGGATTGGCCAATTTGGCCTCATTTTGAAGTGTGCACACTTCCCTTGTAAATATAAATTACTGTAATTATCATTGTACTTTTCTTTTGTAAGTAAAGGGACTGTATATACAATCCGTTTCATTCTCCCTCGATTTCTCACGTCCGGACAGTGTAGGAAGCGGGTTGGATCGATTGAGTTCAGAGATATATTTTCGGCCCGCTACATTTGGCGCCCGAATAGGGACATGAGACTTCGAAACTGGGAGCATAAAGGGATTGGATTGCAGTCCATACCCAATTAGCGTGACAAGTAGTTTGACTGATTTTTCCCTCCTCCTATCTTTTTACTAACTTGGGAACAATCGCTGAAGTGGAAACATTGAATGAAGAAGTAGTGCGATTGAGACTGGAGTTGAGAAAGAAAGAAGAGGAGTGTGAAATGTTGTGGGGAATGATGGAGGGAATTGAGAATAATATAAAAGGGATGAATGAAAAGACTGATAGGATGAAGAAGGAAATGGGAGACTGACAGGATCAGACGGACTGACGGATGCAGGACCTATATAACATGATGACAGGACCTATATAACATGATGACAACCCTGACCCCTGCTCCTACTGAAGGGACTCCGCAGAATGGAATGGATGGCAGTATGAATGAGTCTAAAGAAGATACTGTGAGTGGTAGGAAAGGGGGTGAATGGAAGAGAGTGGAAAGTAAGAGAGGAAGTAAGCATGGTTCTAAGGTTAAGGATAGGAAGGCGAGAGGGAAGAGTGTGGATTCGCTATACTCAGATGAGGAAGAGAGTGACGATATGATTGGAATGAGTGAGAGCGAGAGTAGCTCTTCGGAGAGTGAAGTGAATGTGGGGAAAGGAATTTTGATTAGGGAAGTGCCAAGGATTGATAAGTTTAGGATTGCATGGGAGAAAGAGTATAGATGAGTACTTCAGGGATTTTGAGTGTTACTGCAAGCTCAAGTACCCGCAGAACAAGGGTCACTGGGTGAGTGTTCTGGTAGATTGTTAGATGGGAAAGTGTTGGAGTTCTTGCGAGTGATAACGAGTGTGGGAGAGCCAAAGTACGATGTAGTGAAGAAGAGATTGATTGGGCAGGTGAAACGAATAAAAGAGAGTGTGAAGTATAAAAGGGTGAATGAATTTGAAAAGGCTCAAATGGGGAAGAGTGAAAGTGTGAATATGTATGCACATAGGCTTGAGAGTATGGCAAGAATGAGGTATGGTGATGATGATGTAAATGAATGTAAACCACTCATGAGGAAGTTTTTGGACATAATCCTGCGAAAAGTGAGTGAATGGCTGAGTGGAAAGAGAAAGGAGAGAGTGAGACTGACAGGTGAACGGTTGATGTGGGAGGATGTGTTGGAACTGTTAGAAGATGGACGATTTGATGATGAAAGCGATCTAGAAGAGGATGGATGGTACAGTGTGAATGTTGGGGGTAAGAAGCCCAGGAGCTTTCATCCAGCCCAGCAGTTTGTCAGTTACAGGGATGCCCTGAAGGCTGCACCAGCTGGAGTGATGTCAAACTTCCTGGGCCGGCAGAATGGATGGGCAAATGGAGGGTGGTCGAATGGAAGGGGGCAGATGAATTTCAAGCGTGGGAACGGATATATGAGAGAGAAACCGAGGTATGTCCCGGCAAACGAGAGACCGAATGGTGGGAGAAAGATTGAGGAATGTCGTCGGTGTGGAAGGAAAGGTCATATGTTGGCAGAATGTAGGTGGACATCTGGTGCATGTTTTGGGTGTGGTAAGAAAGGGCATATGATAAAGGATTGCCAGGAAAGTGTGAAAGAGTGCTTCGAGTGTAAAGAAATAGGCCATTTGAAGAAAGATTGTCCGAGGCTGAATGGTGGAGCAACTGGTGGGGAAAGTATGAAATATGCATGTGGTAATTGTGGAAAGGCTGGTCATTATGCAAGGATGTGTCGTGACCAGAGGAATGTATGTAGCTATTGTGCAATGGAAGGACATTCAAGTGAAAAGTTTGGGATTAGACTGAGAGCGCAAGGTGTAAATGGAAAGTCTGAAGCGGGAAACTAAATGGTAAGAGGGTACCTGCTGAAGTATCCTCTGGGTGCATGAGTGTGAGTAATGTGTTGGTAAGTCTGTCTAGTGTGAAAGTGCTGTCTGGTAGGAAGTATGAGTGTCTGAGTGTGAAGGTGGAGTTGAATGGAATCGAGTGTTTGGCTTTAATAGATTCTGGATGCAAGGCGAGCTTGGTGTATAAAGATGTGTATAACAAGTTTAGCGAGAAAGCCCTCCTGTCTGAGTGCAAGGGTAGTTTGGTAGGTATTGGTAATAGGAGAGTGCCTGTGATTGGAATGATAAGGTCAGCTGTTCGAATGCATGGTATGATGATGAATGTGAATTTTCTGTGATTGATAAGGTGAGTAGTGAGTATGGTGTGATTTTGGGGTATGATTTTATGAAAATGAATCGTATGGTTGTGCATCCTGCAAGTGATCAGATTGAGAGAAAGATTGGTAAAAATGGGGTGTATAAGTTGTATGTAGGGAAAGATGGTAGCGTTTTGAGGAGTGTGTTTACTGGTATTGAGGTGACTGCTATGGAGAATGTAAGGCTTGTGAAGGGTGAAAGGGTGTCTGTTAGAGTGAGTTGGAGTAAGGATGTTAGTTTGAATGTGAGTGAGAACACTGTGATATTGGATGGAAAGGATGCTGGTTATAAGGTAAGGCGTGTTGCTTGTGTGTTTGATGGCTTGATGAGAATGAATGATCCTTTTGTATGTGTGCAGGCAGACCCCAGTGTGAAAGGGCAGGTGAGGGGAATCCAAGTTGGAGATGTAATGGGCCACCTCTCCGCTGTCAATGAGGTAGGTATGGATGATAGTACGGATATCAGGGTGAATGTTGCGAATGAAAAGACATGTGAATGGATGTATAATGAGGTGAAGGACATGGTGAAATTGGATGGATGTTTGACTGAGTATGAAAGGGAGGATGTGTATCGAATGATATTTGAGCGAAAGGGAGCCCTCAGTAAGAGTGATCTGGATTTTGGGGTTGCAAAGCTCCCGGAATTCAAGATTGTCCTGAAGGAGGACTCCCCAATCTATCAGCGGCCGAGGCATTTCCCACGTCCGGTTGCTGATGAGATTGAGGAGCAGTGTTTGGAATTGGAGCAATTGGGGGTGATTGAAGAGAGCGAGAGTGCATGGAATAGTCCAATTGTACCTGTACGTAAGCCGGATGGAAGATTGAGCCTGTGTGTGGATTATCAAAAGGTGAATGAAAGGACTGTGAAAGAAAGGTTTCCGATGTGTGGTGTGTGGTATCTGAGTGTGTGTATAATATGCATGGGATGGAGTGGTTTACGAAGCTAGATCTGGTACGGGGGTATTACCAGATGCCCATTGCTGAGGAGAGCCGGCCAGTAACTGCCTTCTCTTCCTCAAAGAGGCATTACCAGTTCTGGAACCTCAGCTTTGGGTTGGCTAATGCTTCCTGAGCCTTCCAGCAGGCAATGAATGTTGTGTTGAGTAAGTTTGCGAGTAAGAATGTGATTGCGTTTATAGATGATATTTTGATTATGGACCGAGACTTTTGAGGAGCATATGAGATTGGTGAATGATGTGTTGAGAACGTTGGAGAGTGTTGGTGTAAGGTGAAAGTGGCGAAGTGTGAATGGTTTGCGAAAGAAGTGGAATTCCTTGGACATATGGTGAGTGAGAATGGGTTGCGAAAATCACCGAAGTATGTTGAGAAGGTGCGGATGTTTCCTAAACCGGTGACTGTGAAGCAACTGAAGTCGTTTTTGCGTTTGATTAAGTTCCAGCGAAAGTTTATATGTGATTGTTCTGGTGTGAGTAAGCCTCTGACTGAGTGGATGGGCAAGAAAGGTAGTACGGTTGTCAAATGGAATGATAAGATGAATGAGGCGTATGAGAGACTGAAAGAGGCAGCGGCTGAAGATGTTGAATTGGCTTACCCAGATTATAGTGTAAATGCTAAAATGCTTGAACTGTATACAGATGCAAGTGGGTATTGTATGGGAGGTTTTCTGATGCAAGAGCAGCGTTTGAATGGAGAGAATGTCAGGCGAATAATTGGGTATGTATCCAAGGCTATGAATGTTGCAGAACGAAAGTATTCGACTGTGGAACGAGAGCTGGCTGCGATAAGATATTGTTTGAAAGTGTTGCGTCCATTTTTGTATGGTGTCAGGTTTGTGATCAAAACCGATCATCAACCTCTTGTGTATCTGCAGCGTATGAAGTGGGCTGGTAGTAGGATTGCAAGGACTGGAAGATTTGAGTGACTTTGACTATGTGATTGAATATGTGCCTGGTGAATGGAATGGAGTGGCTGATTTGATGTCAAGGTATCCTGGTACGAATGATGAAAATGTGTGTGGACTGAGTGATCCTGAGTATTTGCCAAAAGGGATTATGAATGGAAAAGAGAGTAAGGGTGTGGTGATTCCTTGTTTGAGAGTGTATGGAATGGTTTGCAAGATTTAAAGAGTGATGGAGTAGACGTGAGAGTGCCCGATAGTGTGGATGATTTAAGGAAGGAGGTAATGAATGAAGTGTGTAGGAAGCCTGAAAGCATTGGTATGGCAAAGGTGCGGAACTTCATGAAAGAATTGTGAGCGATGTGTATGCAAGGGGTCCCGCCATTTCAGGAAGTGTTGATTGTAGTGAGTCGTTTGTATGGAGTGATTGTTTATGTGCACTTTGGTGGTGAGAGGCCGATTGTGTACAAGGATGAGAAGATGAAGGGTTGGAATCCTAATGTGGTACATCTGCAATGTTTGAGCGGTGTGCACTACAATTGGGTGATTGAAAAGTGTTCATATATAAGAGAGAAGATTATTGTCTGGATGAAAATGAGCGTCGTGTGGTGAGTGATGATATGGGAGTTAATGACAGTGTGGATATCAGTGCTGATGTTGGTGTGCTTGTTCCTTCGGTGTATTGCGAACATGGTGGACCTGATATGATGGAAGCGAGAGTGAAAGTTGGTGAAAGGTTGTTCTGTGGTTTGATTGATACTGGAGCGCAGGTGTCTTTAGTGAATGAGAGGATTCTGAGTAAGTATGATGAGTTTAAATGTTGCGAGCATAAGCCTGTGAAGTTACGGATAAGTGAATTAGGGAATGGCTTGATAGTGGCATGGGAACAGGTTAGTCTGAAAGTAAGTTTGGGTAATGGTGTGAATGTGAAGCATGACTTTGTGATTCTGAAGGATGAGCAAATGCCGTGTTGTTTCTTGCTTGGTGTAGACTTTATGAGATTGAATGATTTGTCTTTGGATGCTGATAGGGATTGTCTTATGAAAGGTGAATGTAAGGTGATGAAGTTGAATGAGTGTGCGAAGAATGTTGTCAAATTTTGGGGCATGATTGAGTTGGTCATGGGTGATGAGAATGAGATTTTAAGTGATGATGATATTCTAGAGATGCAAGAGATGTGTCCTTTTGTTAGTGAGTTGAAGAGGTGTGTAATGATGCGTGTTGATTTGAATGAATGGCCAGAGTGTTTAAGTCATTTTAAAAGGTATGCTAAGGATTTTGTTGTTTGTATGGATGTTGTATATTTTGTGAGGCATGTGAAGGGTGGTGACGATATGTATGTACCTGTGATGTCCTTAGTTGGTATGATTGGTCTGGTGAAGGTTGTGCATGATAATTATGGGCTGGATGAGTGTGCGAAGAATGTTGTCAAATTTTGGGGCATGATTGAGTTGGTCATGGGTGATGAGAATGAGATTTTAAGTGATGATGATATTCTAGAGATGCAAGAGATGTGTCCTTTTGTTAGTGAGTTGAAGAGGTGTGTAATGATGCGTGTTGATTTGAATGAATGGCCAGAGTGTTTAAGTCATTTTAAAAGGTATGCTAAGGATTTTGTTGTTTGTATGGATGTTGTATATTTTGTGAGGCATGTGAAGGGTGGTGACGATATGTATGTACCTGTGATGTCCTTAGTTGGTATGATTGGTCTGGTGAAGGTTGTGCATGATAATTATGGGCATATGGGTAAGTTTATGCTGTGGGAGTGTATGAAGGAGCGTGTGTTCCATCCGTTTCTGAGAACTGTTGTGAATGATGTTGCAACTACGTGTGAAAGGTGTCAGAAGCAAAAGGTGCAAAGTGTGCAAGTGAAGCCACTGATGTTGAAAGTTGATGCGAAAGAACCGTTGAATTGGTAGTGATTGATTGTGTGTCTTTGCCGCGTACGAGTGCTGGGAATGTTGGTATGGTTGTGATGGTTGATCATAAAAGTAAGTTTGTGTATGCAGCGCCTGTGAGAGATAAAAGGAGTGTGACTGTTGTGCGTGTGGTTGAGCAGTTGTTTTTTCCTATGTGTGTATGGAAGCCTAGAAGATGTCTGAGTGATAATGGGCCTGAATTTGTAGGGGAAGTGTTTGAGCAAATGTTGAGAGAGAATGGTGTGGAGCATGTGAGAAAACTCCGTATGTACCATCTTCAAATGGATTGGCTGAAGGGACTATAAGAACCTTGTGTGAGATGTTGAGAATGATGAGTACGACAGTGAATGACTGGGATGTGTGTCTGGGGAGAGTGTTGTGGGCGTATAATTCAACTCTGCATAGTGCAACCGGAATGTCCCCATGTCAGTTTGTGATGAATTTTGAAAGGCGAGTGAAAGATAGGTTTCGTTTGAGTGAAAGATAGGTTTCGTTTGAGTGAAACTGAGCAGAGTGTATGGCGTGAGGCACATAAAAGGTTCCGTTCATTTGAATTAGGTGCAAAAGTATTGAAGGTGAAAGAAGTGAAGGGTAGGTTGAATGTGTCAAAGATGAGTGAAAAGTTTGATGGACCTTATAGAGTTGTGAGGGTTTGGGAAAATGGAGTGACGTATGTTTTGGAGAGTTTGAATGACGATATGACTGAGAGAGTGCGGGCTCATCAGAGTCAGTTAAGGAGATGGAGAGAACCTCCTGACTACCTGGTGAGCCATCCGTTGTATGGACTGTGTAGAGAGAGAGGTAAAGTGCATGATGATGAGATTGAATGTGATAGTATGGATCTGTCTGGGAAAGAGCTAGTCTTAGTCTCGAGGAGTAGAAAGCGTACAAAGAAGAGTGAAAGGAAGAATGCAAGTACGAATGAAAGTAAGTCTGAGCAGAGTGTTTCTGGTATGGGGGATCTTGAAAGGGAGATTGAGTTTTTGCGTAAACAGGTGAGTGATTTGGCTGGTATAAGTAGACGAGTGAGTGAGCTGCCTGTGCCTGATTTTTCTGGTTTTGGGAACAGTATGAATGATAGTGTGTTTGGGCAGAATGAACCTAGTGTGGCTGATTTGGGGGGTTTTATGAATGGTAATAGTAGGGGTGAGTTTGATGTAGTGAATGATGAAGTGGCTGATTTTTCAGGTTTCTGGTGGGAACCAGTCAAAGGGGTTTCTGGTATGCCTGTTGAGAATACAGGGGATGTGAGTGACCTGTCTGTTTCGCAAGAATGTACCTTGAGTTGGATGAGAGCTGTGAGTGAGGAGCTGATGAATGGGGGTATGAAGAGTGAGGGTTCTGAACGGAAGAGTATGAAAGAATTCTGTCGTGAGATGGGAGAACTGGTAATGAGGGTTAAGAGTATGGTTGATGAGATGATCAATAGTGACGATGAGACTGACAGGACGACTGACGAACAACCCCGACTAATTGCTACGCGTAGCCAGGGACCAGTAGAAGAGTGTGAATGGGTGCAGAAGGGTACGATTGAGCACAAGTGGTACCGTGAAGAGTGATTGAAAGGGTTTTGTGAGTGGCTGGTCGAATGGCTTAAGGAAGGAGGGGTGTGGTGTAGCAAATTTGAGTGTGTGTAAAAGAGCCATTCTCCCACCCCTTTTCTCTGTACCCTCTCCTTCGCTCTGTAAGAATGTGTGTGAATGGGAATGGGTTTGTTTTGTTTTTGTTTATTTTATGTATAAAATGATTACCATGTTTTTCTATCTTTCCAGGCGTCATATTCTGGAAAGAGAGTAGCTAGTTTTGAGATATCACTATAATTAAAACAAGATTGTACTTTGTTTATAATATTCTTTTCACAAAGCGCCATATTCTGGAAAGAGGTAAGCTAGTTGATAAATTTACTCGGGTAATGCCCACTTACTAGTTTCCCTTCCATGTATAAATAAATGGGTCATAAACGGAGGATATATCTCTTCTACAGAGAGTGGAAGCGTAGACTGACGGCAAGAAGGGTTCTCTAGACGAGTGCTCCGCCCAGCCCTGAGACGGAGAGCTTTCATACCTCGCTAAACACCTGGACCACCATACCCGCCTTGGTTGACAATCCTGCCTCCTTTTATGTTAGCTTACTACCACCCACCTCCAGCACACTAGTGATAGCGCGTGCCCCTTTTCATTCGGTTGTTGTTGTTTTTTTATGTTTTGTGTAGATATATAAGTAAATTTGTTGTATTCGCCTGTTATAAAATTCTCTTTTGGTATCTTATTTGGATTGGGAAATTTGGCCTCATTTTGAAGTATGCACACTTCCCTTATAAATATAAAATTGCTGTAAATATAACTGTATTCTTTTGTAAGTAAAAGGACTGTATATACAATCCGTTTCATTCTCCCTCGATTTCTCACGTCCGGACAGTGTAGTAAGCGGGTTGGATCGATTGGGATTAGAGATATATTTTCGTCCCGCTACAATGGGTGACTCTCAGATTAGATATTTAGATAGGAAGTTGGGGGCAAGCAAATGTAAGGGAGTGCGAGTTTGTTTCCTGGGTGCTGGTGTAAATGATGTGTCTGAGAGGTATGATACTCTGGTGTCTGGGTGTGAGAGGGATGCATTTGTGATTACGCATGTGGAAGTAAGTGATGTAAAGAAGGTGTGTTCATGTGAGTTATGAGAGAGGTACAAAAGGTTAGTTGAAAGCATGTGTAAAAGTAGAGTGAAAGGCGTTGTTTCAGGTGTGCTTCCAAGATTGGATGTGGTGATGGAATAGTTGTGTTGTGCAAATGGACTGAATGAGTATGTGAAAGGACTGTGTGAGGAGTCGGGATTATTGTTTATAGATGTTTGGAATGGGTTTTATGGGAATAAGGCATTGTATACATTGGATGGACTACATCTAAGCCAGGCTGGTGTTGACATCTTTTGGCAGGAGTTAGATAGTGTTGTTGGGTCTTTGCATGTGGGAAACTAGTTACTATTAGTGGTCAGTGAAATATAAGAGTACAAGGTGGGGCAGGGAAAGGAAAGAGATGCAGAAGAGATAGAGTGGAAGGTATACATTCTAAAAGAGGTGCTTCAGGGACAGGAGGGCTGAGTTGTCTTTATACCAATGCTCGTAGTCTTAGAAATAAGAAAGATGAGTTATTTAGTTATATTATTGATGAAGATATAGATATAATATGTAATAGAATCATGGGTTAATAAAAATAAATTTAATGACAATGTGAGTGAATTTGAACTACAGGGTTATGATATGTACATTAGTCAAAGGAGAGACAGGACTGGTGGTGGGTTGATTATTTATATCAGGAATAGCATTTCTTCAAATCTAAATAATTCTATAAAGTAAGAAGAAGTTGAGTCACTGTGGATAGATATTAGGGTCAGTAAAAATAGGATAATACACTTGGGAGCCTAATACAGACCATCCAGACAGATAGACGGGTATTGATGAGCTAATGATCAGGAAAATAAGGAAAGGATGTGAAGTAGATACAGTTATTCTTGGTGACTTTAATTTAAATTCTGTGGACTGGGAAAATATGATAGGAAGGGATAGAGCAAGATGGAAGTTTATAGAATGCTTTGAGGATAATTTTTTGACTCAATTTGTTAATAAGCCAACAAGGGATGCCAATATATTAGATCTGGTTCTTTCAAATTATGATCACTTGGTTCATAAAGTGACTGTCAGGAAAGCATTGGGAAATAGTGATCATCAGATGGTTCATTTTAACTTAGGAATACTGAAAGTTAGAACATCAACAAACTCCACCGAAACTCCAAATTTTTATTGGGGAGATTACGATAAATTATGAAACTTGCTAAATCAGATTAGGTGGGATATAGAATTCAGAAAAAAGGAATACATGATAGGATACAATCCTATGGATTGTTTAAATTGTATATTGTAGATGCATGATCTGACACAATCCTATGGATGCATTTTGTGGGTTATTTTTGACAAATGAGGATGACCTTTGATAGGTCCTTGTGGCTTTTGTCATCCATGAAATTATGTTATGTTATGTTATATTATCTATTACTACTCCTAGATCTTTCTCATCCTCTACTGAGTTCAGCCAATTCCCATCCATTTCATAGTTAAATTCTCTATTATCTTTTCCCATGTTAATAAATTTGCACTTATCAAGGTTGAAAGTCATTTGCCACTTATGTGCCCAGGATAACAATTTATTTAAATCCCCCTGCATTTTAAAATTATCATCAATATCTTTAACTACAGCTGCTAATTTGGTATCATCCGCAAAAATTGACACTTTATTATTAACTGCCTCCCCAAGATCGTTTATATTGATGACAAATAATAATGGAACGAGAACTGATCCCTGAGGAACCCCACTGATAACATCCCTCCACCTTGACTTTACACCATTTAGCACTACCCTTTGCTTCCTATCTTTCAGCCACTCAGCTATCCAATTTGAAACACTGCCACATATCCAAATCATTTTTAATTTATGAACTAGTCTCCTATGTGGTACCTTTTCAAATGCTTTACTAAAACCCAAGTAAATTACATCTACATTCTCTCCCTTATCTACTTAATTGGTTATGAACTCCAGAAAGTCTAGTAAATTAGTCAAACATAATCTACCTGACTCTCCCTTATCTACTTAATTGGTTATGAACTCCAGAAAGTCTAGTAAATTAGTCAAATATGATCTACCTGATCTAAACCCATGGTGAGCATCGCTGATTAACCCCTCCCTCTCTAGATGTTGGCAAATGCCTTTTTTTAACTATTTTCTCAAGAATTTTACAGACTACAGGAGTTAGACTAACCGGTCTAAAGTTATTTGGATCCTCTTTACTACCCTTCTTGAAAATGGGGACTACAATTCGCTCTCTTCCAATCATCGGGTATTTCTCCATATTCCAGTGACCAAGTATACAACTTCTCCAGAGCTATTGAGATACTTTCTACCCCTTCATAAAGTATCCTAGAATTAATATTTTTAGGGCCGGAGGCCTTGGTAGCATCTAACTCACCTATTAGTCCTTTTATCATCCTCAATCCACACTAATGGTTGTAAACACCTCTTTCCCTGACCCATGAGTAATGAATATCTGTAAAAGACAAAATAAAGTGTGTCGTAATAAACGTTGAAAAAGAATTGGAAAATACAAAGGATGGTTGTAATTTATGTGGAAAGAGGGTGACCAAAATGCAGGGATGAATCCAGTGTGACAATTTTAGTAAATGGTTTCAGGCAGCATGTATGGACCTAACATGAAAAAATATCAAGCTATGATAACTTTAGAAAATTAAATTAGTTGGTATTGCAAGAAATGTAAAAAAGTAACAGTAAATTTTAAAAAGGATAATGAGAAATTACATGAAATAAATTATATGATCCAATAAGAAAATGAAAGCTTAAAAATGCGACCTATTTGAACTAGAAGAAAAAGTGAGGTCTATGAAAGAGGAAATAAAAACTGAAATAATGAGTGAAATATTAAAGGAATTAAAAACAATTGGAGAGAGAAACTATAATGAAAGTTAAAAAACTGGCAATACAAGAAATGCAGAAAGAGGTGGACAAGAAGAAAAGAGATACTCAAAGAAGGTGTAGAAAGTATTGCAGTAGCTCTTGAGAAGATATTTATTAGATCACTAAAGTCTGGAGAAATACTTAATGATTGGAAATTGGCAAATGTAGTGCCCAAAAAGGAAGCAAAGAGGACCCAAATAACTTTAGACCGGTAAGCTTAACTTCTATAGTCTGTAAAATTCTTGAGAAGATGGTTAAGAAGGGAATTTCTGATCATCTAGAGAGTAGCAGGTTAATTAATGATGCTCAGCATGATTTTAGAAAAGATAGATCGTGTTTAACTAATTTACTGGATTTTATGGATTATGTAACTAAAGAATTAGATAAGGGTGAGAAAATTGATGTGATCTACTTAGATTTTAGCAAAGCTTTTGATAAGGTTCCACATAGAAGACTAGCTCATAAATTAAAGCTGCATGGGATATGTGGGAACATTTTAAATTGGATAACTGAATGGCTGAAAAATAGGAAACAGAGAGTTGTACTGAATGGAGTGAGGTCAGAGTGGAGAAATGTTATTAGTGGCGTACCACAGGGATCAGTTTTAGGCCCTTTATTATTTATAATCTATGTAAATGATCTTGGGCAAGGTGTAAATAGCAAAGTGTCAATTTTTGCTGATGACCCTAAATTGGCAGCTGTAGTCAAAGAGGTTGAGGGTAGCTTTAAAGTGCAGAGTGACTTAAATAAGTTGTTAGCTTGGGCTCAGAAGTGGCAGATGACATTTAACCTTAATAAATGCAAAGTTATTAACATGGGGAGAGATAATAGGGAATTTAGCTATGAGATGGATGGGTATTGGCTTAATTCAGTTGAAGATGAGAAGGACTTAGGAGTAGTAGTAGATAGGTCACTGAAATTTTCAAAGCAGTGTATTGAGGCAAAAAATAGAGCAAATAGGGTGCTAGGTTACATTAAAAGAAATGTTAGCTACAAGAGTAAGGAGGTCATCCTTAAACTATACAACTCTTATGTAAGGCCACATTTAGAGTACTGTATACAGGCATGGTCACCACATTTTAGACATGATATAAACTTATTAGAGTCAGTACAAAGGAGGGCAACAAAAATAATACCATCCTTGAATTACCTTGAATATGAAGATAGACTGAGGGTATTAAATATGTTTTCATTTGAAAGAAGGTGTGTGCGGGTCCTCCTCAAATGGCTGGGGTCTCTGAGGCAGTATAATGAGGCGAGGGATCTCTTCCAACCAGGACCTTCTCCATTTTGGAGAAGGACTTGGCTGAGGCTGGTCAGTCTAGCATGGGGGCTCCTGCCGGCGGAGGGGAGAAGCGGGTTCATTCACTGCCCTAGTCTCCTAAAAAGAAAAAGAACAGGAAGATGAAAAAGAATTTGGGCTCCTCTCCATCCGCAGAGGGTGCGGGGACAGATGGGTCTGCTGCCACTTTGGCAAGCGACCAAGCCAAGATCGGCACATCCGGCCCCTCTACCCCCCCTGTGCGGAGCCCCTTACTATGACTAAGACATCGGGGTCCGTCATTCAGAGGTTACCTGTTATTTTTTAGCCTACTGGCTTCAACTCATTATTCGCTCAACTGATGGCAGTATGTTGGCCAATGTAACATGATCCATCGGAGGAGAGCATTAGCTAGTGCAATTGGTAGAGAGCCGAAGGTGACCAGTTTCTCCGACAGGAGTCTTCTGGCGAATCCCGCTGAGGCGGCCAAGATAAGTGCTCTTCGGACACTTCATGTCACCCTAGTGAGTGTGACGCCGCACTCTACTATTAACTTTCTGAAAGGAGTAGTTTATGCGAGGGAACTCGTTGACTACTTAATAGAGGACATCACCTTAGAGATGGCCGACCATGGGATGGTCAAGGTCGAACGTGTGATGAGAAAACATGGAGGGGCCTTAAGACCCACCCCTATACTCATCACGTTCGACTGTGACCAGCTCCCTGAGTCGGTGTGTGCCGGTTGGTACCGCTACCGCGTGAAGGCATTCCTGCCACTGCTGCGGCAGTGCTATTACTGTCACCGCTTCGGCCATATGAATCGTTCTTGTAGACGTGCAAAGTCAGGGTCACTCAAATCTGTGTAAATTGCTCCAAGGTCGCACACGATAGGTGCATATCACCTTGAGAAAGAAATCCTGGCTGTTCAGGCCCAGGATAGACTCTCATTCTGTGAGGCTAAGGACTTAGTCCTGGTGCGCCCGGCTCTGCCTAGGACCTCTTATGCCTCAATAGTTAGAAAGGCACCCTCTGGCCTGGCTCATCCAGGCCACGTCTAAGATTATTGGCTTTGATATGTTATATCATTGCCTCTGAGATAATTCTCTCTATAATCTTGCATATTATTGAGGTTAGAGATACTGGGCGATAGTTGGCTGGGTCAGCCTTATTTACCTTCTTGTAAATGGGAGTGATGTTTGCCTCCCTCCACTGTTCTGGAAGCTTGGAGTTGGTGATGCTGGATTGGAATATTGCTGTTAGAGGTTTGGTTATTTCCTTTGCTACTTCTCTGAGAACTTTAGGGAGTAGGTCGTCGTTTCCCGGAGATTTATCAGTCCGAAGTGAATTCAGTTGTTTAAAAATCATGCTCTCTGTAATTTCTATTATTCATAGCACCTCATACTGGAGAGGTTTAGGCTCAAAGTCTGGAATGTTACTTATGTCCTCTTGTGTAAAGGTCTTAAATTATTGCTCATTTAGTGTTTCGGCTTTATTCTTATCGTTACTTACAAAGTTACCATGTGTATCCTTAAGGTCACCTACATCAGTTCGAGTTTTTCTGCAGCTGTTGACATAGTTCCAAAAGGCTTTGTTATTGGTCTTGGCCTTCTTTGCTGATTTTTTTTCAAATTCCCTACGGGCCTGCCTTGATGCATGTGTAGCTGAATTTCTAGCTTCTGTGTAAGCTACCCAGTCAAGTAGGCTCTTTGTATTCAGATAGCTTATCCATGCGTGGTACTTTTTCCTAGCTTTGCGGAAGGCATCCTTGTTCATCCATGGTGGTTTGTTCTTACTCTTTAAATTTTTTGTTTGTATATGATCCCTCACTGCTTTCATGATTCTTGATTGTAGTATATCAATGGCTTCTTGTGTTGCCTTGCCCACAAGCAATTCGTCCCATTCAATGCTTAGATCTTCTCTCATTTTTTCATAGTCTGCCTGCTCGTAGTTCCATATTGTCCTCTTCTTTTCCTGAGGTGTTGTGCAGAAGATAAATTTGAAGTCCGATCTGGCATGATCACTTGCTCCTAGTGGCTCATGATGTACTAGTTGTTCAATCATCCCTTGCACATTACTAAATACAAGATCATCCAATGTTGGAGTCTGCTTATTTCTATATCTGGTTGGCTGGGTGACATGCTGATGTAAATATATATCTCGTACACATTCAAGGAATTTGGATGCAGGATTGTCTGATTTTCTATGTTCGGCGTTTGAGGTGATGGGGGTCCAGGTGATGCTCAGATGATTAAAATCTCCTGTGATGAGTAGATGAGTTTTCTATTTGTTAGTTGCCCACTTGAGAGTATCATGTAATGCTGTGTCTTGTGTAGTTGCAAGTAGAGGAGAGCGTACACACATTAGCATAACGGTGTCCACCTTCCGCCATCTTGAATCTTTGTTTACCTTTTGTTTTGACCTCTCCGTGGCGGTGTTTTTTAAACCGGGCAAAATTTTGGGTCTTTGTGACGAAATAATACTGTCCGTTTATATTACATTCGCTTCAACAATAACTAAATTCCTTTTCTTTGTTCACAAATCGTGTTCAAGTTTCATAAAAATCAGTCAAAACACAGAATTTGTAGGGAGCTTTGCTCACATCACAAAATACTATTATAACCTAAGCCCAAAATGATATTATATATATATATATATATATATATATATATATATATATATATATATATATATATATCCAGCAAAAAAAAAGTAACACTAATCTAATCTATACAGCCTTACAATTTTATCTGCCACTGTAGAAAAGGATGCAAAATCTAGATAAATCGGTACCAAATTGGAATTGCCAAGGATCTTGTACTGAGTGCATCCTCAACTAAATGTCCAGAGCTCACAAGTTGGGGGAGGAATGGGAGGCGGGCCCGCTTTCTGTGGGATTCTGATAGTTTCAGTCCTCGGCGAATCTTTGACTTTAGTGACCTGGGACACTCACTAGTCTCAACTTCTGTGATGGAGTCTCTGGAATGCTAGCTCCAATTATTGACTGGAGACTGGGAGGTGCCCACCAAGGCAGTCCCTTTCTTGTTACGAGAACGATTGAGAGTCAAGGCTGGCTACCACTGCTTTTCAAAGCCGGAAGACGATTGATCAGCCAGCACCAAGAAGCTGGAAAGGAGAAGGCATTTTCAATCACTGATTCACTGCCACACTTAAACATTCTTACACTGATATACACACACACCCACCCATTCACACTAAGACTCACCTGAATAACTATTCAGCTTCTTTCTAAATTCCAATGGACACTTTACTTTATTAATTTAAGTTTACTGTTAAATTCAATCAATAGTTTATCACTTCAAACTAATCTCATTCTTGTTTCAAATATTGCATGTGGACTTTACACCATTTTGCACTACCCTTTGCTTCCTGTCTTTCAGCCACTCAGCTATCTAATTTGAAATACCCCCCACATATCCCAATCATTTATAATTTATGAACTAGTCTCCTAGGTGGTACCTTATCAAATGCTTTACTAAAATCCAGGTAAATTACATCTACATTCTCTCCCATATCTACTTGATTTGTTACAAACTCTAGAAAGTCTAGTAAATTAGTCGAACATGATCTACCAGATCTAAACCCATGCTGAGCATCGCTGATTAACCCCTCCCACTCTAACTATTTTCCCAAGAATTTTACAGACTACAGGAGTTAGGCAAACCGGTCTAAAGTTATTTGGATCCTCTTTACTACCCTTCTTGAAAATGGGGACTACATTCGCTCTCTTCCAATCATCGGGTATTTCTCCATATTCCAGTGACCTAGTATATAACTTCTCCAGAGCTATTGAGATACTTTCTACCCCTTCTTTAAGTATCCTAGAATGAATATTATCAGGGCCGGAGGCCTTGGTAGTATCTAACTCACCTATTAGTCCTTTTATCGTCCTCCAATCCACACTAATGGTAGTAAACACCTTTTTCCCTGACCCATGAGTACTATACATAAGACTATTTAGATTCTCCTATGTAAATACTGATGCAAAATGACCATTTAGTACCTCAACTATTTGCTCATCAGTTTCTCTCACTACCCCTTCATATATGATTTGTCCTATTTTAACTCTGCCAGACTTGTTATTAATTTTATAGTAACTAAAGAACTTTCTAGGAGTGTGTGACCTATAAGGCAAAAAAAAGCAAAAACAAAACAAAACCTGCTTAAATAAAAGGGAGAAGGCCGGCCTCCCCCCAAAAAGTCAACAAGTCCACCAGTCAATGTGCGCGCACTTTTCCCGAGTACAAGGGACAGGCCGTAGTGCCACCCCGCCCATTCCGGGAGAGGTATCGTGCACAAAGATCACCCAAACAGGGACATTCAACAAGAATGTGCCGAACAGTCTTGGGGATGATGCAAGCATCATTATAGGGCGCAGGCGAGCGCTCCATCAGATAGCGATGCATCACACGAGTGTGTCCGATTTAGAGATGACAAAAAGCGACTTGAAGGCGTTGCGGCATTGGGGGATAGGTCCATGGGAACAGTAGCCAAAGTGGTACCTTCCAGGGTGGCGTCCTGGGAAGAAACAGGAGTGCCACCAGCCTGAGAGTTATAGCTAGTTCTCAAAGGAGTTTCCTGGCCCTAAACCCAAAGGGCTTAGGGTATGACTGGCATCTCTCGGCGGCATAGGCACCATCGAGATCAGCTGCGGATGCAGTGATGTGGTGGAGCGAATGTGAGTGTGTGTATAAGGGGCCATTCCCGCAGTGGTCGGGTCGCAAGACCCTTATACCCTGGGATGGCGGGAAAACACAACAGTTGCACAAAGGGGGATTAGTATTCTTCCCAAAGTTAAGATTGCTCTTTTTCCGTTACGAGGATTTGTTTGCCATGCTGTTGACTCTCTTGCAACATTTTATAAAGAAAGATTTAGTCAAGAAAAAATCTTTCAAGCAGCTAAGTTGTCTGGATTTAACCAATCGGTCTCACCACTTACCTGCTGAAAAAGTGGATCTCGGCTTCTCTATTAAAGAGGAGATAAGGAAAACTTGAGAATGACTGACCAACACTGACATTCTTTCATTTCAGGAGGAAGCAGTGAACTTCTTCTTAGCTGTAGGAAAAATATAAGTGGGAGGAGCCCTCTTAAGTATTTGGTTGTTAAAGGCTTCTGCTATTTGAATCCAAATGTGAATTTGAATGCATCCAAGTACGAGTCCAGGATTGAGATCCTTCTGAGACAAATTCTTCTGTCTATAGAAAAACTGTCCGGAAAAGCTGCTGATGACATAACAGAGTAAAAGCGATTTGCCACTAACACTGTGTGCGAATCAAATAAAAAGTTCTCCAGAGGAACTCATCTTGATGCTCATTTGAGCACTTATTCCATGTAGCGAATTTCAAGGTAACCTCCCTCTTCAAGAGCTTTATTTATGAGACATTGTGCCTCATTCACAGACAAGCAGCTGTCGAACGTGGTTTTAATATTAACAAAGAAATCTTAGTCAAAAATTTTCAACAGAAGTCTGATTGCTCAGAAGTGGCAGATGACTTTTAACCTTAATAAATGCAAAGTTATTAACATGGGGAGAGATAATAGGGAATTTAGCTATGAGATGGATGGGTATTGGCTTAATTCAGTTGAAGATGAGAAGGACTTAGGAGTAGTAGTAGATAGGTCACTGAAGTTTTCAAAGCAGTGTATTGAGGCAAAAAATAGAGCAAATAGGGTGCTAAGTTACATTAAAAGAAATGTTAGCTACAAGAGTAAGGAGGTCATCCTTAAACTATACAACTCTTATGTCACGCCACATTTAGAGTACTGTATACAGGCATGGTCACCACATTTTAGACATGATATAAACTTATTAGAGTCAGTACAAAGGAGGGCAACAAAAATAATACCATCCCTGAAGCACCTTGAATATGAAGATAGACTAAGGGTATTAAATATGCTTTCATTTGAAAGAAGGTGTGTGCGGGGAGATATGATTGAGCTTTTTAAAATCTTTTCTGGGATGGATAAATTGGATTTCAGCAAGTTATTTAAGTTAGAAGGTAGTAATAGAACTAGAGGCCACCATTTAAAGATGAAAAAACAGAGGTGCAGACTGGATGTTAGAAAATATTTTTTCACTAACAGAGTGGTGGATTATTGGAATAGTTTGCCACCTGAGACTGTAGACAGCCCAAACTTGAATGTTTTCAAGCGCAGATTGGATGAATATATGGGGATGGAGGGATAATTTCTTACTTTTTGGTATGTGGATATGTTTCTTGACTCATTCCTGTGGATGCAGTTTCTTTTTATTGTATATTTTGGGGGACTTTGATTTTTTTTTTTGACAGACTCCTATGGAGGCTTTAAATTATATATTGTAGATGCATGGTTGGACATTCCTATATATTGTTAAATTGTATATTGTAGATGCATGATCTGACAAAATCCTATGGATGCATTATGTGGGTGGAATTTGACGGATGCAGATGACCTTTGATAGGCCCTTGTGGCTTTTGTCATCCGTGAAATTATATTATGTTATGTTAATTCTCTGGATGTAGTTTTCTTGGGAGTTTGGGTGCCTTAAAAAGAGGCTTTTTGACTCGGATGACCTATGATAGGCCCTTGTGGCTTTTGTCATCCATGAAATTATTTTATGTTATGATCTGACTTAATCCTATGGATGTATTTTGTGGGTGGGTTTTAACAGATGTGGATGACCTTTAATAGGCCCTTGTGGCTTTTTTCATCCGTGAAATTATGTTATATGTTATATGAAATTATGTTATGTTATATGGCTTGGTTGTAATGGAGAAGCATTTAACCCAGTTTAAAGTAACTAAGTCACTTATGCACGCAGTTAGGAATTCTCCTTGCGTGTACAAAGAAGATCTTGAAAAGAAAAGGAAGCAGGACAAAAGTCTTACAAACATGGAGGCCAAGAAAAGACAAATTGATTCTATGATCAAAGAAAAAGAAGATGAGAAACAAAGACTAAAAATTGATTTTGAAGCAAAAATGAGTCTTCTTGATAAGGAAATTGTAACCATCAAGAATGATTAAATGAAAAATAAAATTAAATGGTAACTTATGAATCATGAATGTTCATTTTGTTTTGTAATACATTTAATTTTCAATTGAAATATTTCAGAATTTTTCCTAAATGCTTCATGATTTAGTGTCTGGGGGTAATTTTGAAACAAAAAATTCTTTATTATGAAGAGTGGAAAGTAATGGATATTTTTTATAAGTATAATTTAGGTAATTGTCTGGCTGAGTAAAAATAAATGCTTCAAAATATATTTTTATACCTGAAAATGGAAGCATTTCCAAATGTAGGTACTAAATTTTCTTGAAATGGATAGTTTTCGATGATAGAAATTATTTAATTAAAAAATTGATGTCCCATAAATGTAATAAAATATACAGGGGTCATGTAACTAATAATTTAAAGAAAAAAAACATTGGCTAAAACCACTCCTTGATTATTTTTTATAAAGTCTTTGAATTCAAAATCCCCAAACAAGTAGACACCCTGTATCATACCTCTCAGACACATCATTTACTTCAGTCCCCGTCAAACAAACTCTCATTCCCTTCCATTTGCTCGCACTCAACTTCCTATCTAAATATCTAATCTGAGAGTAACTCATCACAAGCACCTCAGTCATCCTCCTAGTCCCCATAGGCCTAGCTTCAGCCTCCCTCCTGTTCTCATTCAAACTACCATTAATTCCACTTTCTGCCACAATCACATCAGACAAATCACTTTGAACCTCCTTCTCCTCCTCACTCAGGGCATCAAATCTGTTGGTCAAACTAACAGGTTCCATTTTCCTCTTACTCACAAGTCACACACATAACCTGTCCTAACCTATCCATCTTCACTTACATCAGTCACTTCTTTCTCTCCAGTCCCTAATCTAGGCTTATCCTCCACCCTCCTGGTCCCAGCCACATTCTTCGTACTAACTCACTTAATTTTTTGCATTCATCACGCAACTTACTGACCTCCTCTACCAAAGCCACATTGCATGAGTCACAATACACAAGGGGCATTCAGGTACATTTGCTCTTCTTTCGACACTGCAAAAATCACAAACCAGATACACGCTAGGCCCCAGATAGGCCCTTGTGGCTTTTGTCATCCGTGTAATTATGTTACTTACATTAATGGGCATACTCACTTCATCCAAAGCAACAGCCATACAGAGACAATTTTAAACCCTTTAATTAAGAATTCAAGAAAAGTGTAAATAAAAAGGGGGTAGAAAATTAGGCAGCTCTGAAACGTAAACAAACTGGAACAATTTCATGATTTAATTAAAAATATATTAAAAAATTCCTTGAATATTTTGTCTAATACTCAACGGTAATTATCTTCCCAAACTTTAATACATTAGACCACAAAATAAAACAAAAAAAAAACTGTGACTGAATAGAGAGCTCACTGAAAACACGCCAAAGGTTAATGCAATTTAAACCATCCACAGGAATGCGTCAAAAACAAAAGGAATCAACATCAAGGTTAATTCAAAATCAAAACCCATAATATACAATAATAAAAAACTGAGTCCAGAATATCCCCTCCCGCACAATAAGTTGGTAATACTTCAGTTTAGGGGTACATGTTAGGGAAGCCTTTTTCTGGGATACAATTTAGGCATTATGTCAGACTGTATTCTAGGATACTCAAAGAAGGTGTAGAAAGTATTGCAGTGGCTCTTGAGAAGATATTTATTAGGAGTCTGGAGAAATACCAAATGATTGGAAATTGGCAAATGTAGTGCCAATTTTTAAAAAGGGAAGCAAAGAGGACCCAAATAACTTTAGACGGGTAACCTTAACTTCTATATTCTATAAAATTCTTTAGAAGATGGTTAAGAAGGGAATTTCTGATCATCTAGAGAGTAGCAGGTTAATTAATGATGCTCAGCATGGTTTTAGAAAAGGTAGATCGAGTTTAAATAATTTACTGGATTTTATGGATTATGTAACTAAAGAGTTAGATAGGGGTGAGAAAGTTGATGTGATCTACTTAGATTTCAGCGAAGCATTTGATAAGGTTCCACATAGAAGACTAGCTGCATGGGATATGTGGGAACGTTTTAAATTGGATAACTAAATGGCTGAAAAATAGGAAACAGAGAGTTGTACTATTACCTGGTAGGGCCCTACCACTCTAGTCCAGCCAGACCGGATAGGAGAGGGACAGGCCCAAAAGTCCAAGACAGATACTCCAGTCAGGCTACATGAGAGGTTTACTCAAATATATCATTAATGACTGGATAAGTGTATCCTCCATATAAAATACCTTGAAAATATAACAAATTGAGATTGAAATGAACTGGCAGTAGGTCAAAGGTGGAACAATTCTTCACCGAGAAAGTACTGCAGTATAGACTTAAACGCAGTGAGGCTCGGAGCATCAACAATATCTTGGGGTAGAGAATTCCATTTTTGGATAATTCAACAAGAGAAAAATCGTCTACGAGCTTCCAACTGACAATGCTGCATCTGAATCTTAAATTTATGACCTCTTGTGCCAACACTAGGTGCCATTGTGAAGATGTGGGAAGGGGAGATGATGGTTAAATCGTGGAATATACGATAGCAATAAATAAGGTCCTACCTTAACAGCCTACCCTTCACGGAGAATAATCCCAAAGTTGTCAGCCTGTCAAGGTATGGAAGATCAGTCAGACCAGCAACCTGTTTTGTCCATCTGCGTTGAACAGATTCCAGAAGCTGATTTTGGCCCTGGAACCCCCAAGATTCCAAATTGGAGATGCAAAATCTAGAATCGGTCAGACATCAGAGATGAAAAGGGTTGACATGAAGTTAGCCGAGCGAGTAACAGTTGATTTTAAAAGATTAGTGGCAATACCTCCGGCTTTAGCAGTTGCACAGCTTATGTGCTGGTGGAATTTCAGTTTCCTATCCACAGTTATTCCCAAATCCTTGTGAGAGAAGCATTGATTTATAGGAATGTCATTTAGGATGTTTATGGGAGTAAGGAGATCATCTGACTGGACACAGCCCTGTCTAGCAAAGCGGAGATGGACATATTTACTGGTAGAAAACCTTAGCCCCCAAGAAGCAGCAGTGGAAGATAGTAAATCAATATTATCCTGCATACCTGGAAGAGATAAGGAGCAGCCAAGGCATGGGGCTGAGGAGTGAAAATATAATTTGAGGTCATCAGCAAACATCTTAAAGTTGCACTGAATTTGGAAGCAGGTGTGATTTATGAATGAGAAACAACAATGGGCCCAGAACCGAACCCTGGGGAACTCCACTTAAGACTGGTTTTGCCAGGCTTGTGTATCCATTTATTGAGCCCTTCATTGAGCGGCCGAGTAGAAAACTGCTGATCCACTGTAACAGATTGCCGGAGATACCAATCGCCACTAGTTTGTCAATGAGTGTCTGGTGATGCACTCGGTCAAACGCCTTAACAAAGTCAAATAGAATTAAATCAACCACTTGTCCTTGATCATACCAGTAAGTTATGTAGTCGTAAGTGAGTAAAAGTTGGTCAGTGACTGAACGGTTGGGCCTAAAACCAAATTGGGACTCATCAAAAATTAGATGATCTTCTATGAATCAAAATAGTGACTTGCAAATAATGCGTTCCATTGTCTTGCAGGGATTGGGGTTTAAACTAATCGGGCGATAGTTCAGTGGATCACTACGGGATCCTTTCTTATAGATTGGGCAAACATGAGATGTTTTCCAAGTCTGAGGTACGGCACCAGATGACATAGACTTATTGAAAATGATGGACAGAGGGTAAGTCAGTTCTGATGCGCATTCTTTTAGAAGGTGGGGATGGAGGTTATCAGGACCCATGGCACTATCAACATCAAGTGATTTGAGTTGGGATACAACATCTTCGGGGTGAAATTGGACAGATGAAATAATGCCCTGGCACGCTTGATGTGGAAAAGGGTTCAAAGATGTCTCAACAACAAACACTGTAGAGAACGCTTCGACAAAAGTATTGGCCATGGTGATAGGATCATCAGATAGTTCACCGTCAACCCTAAGGGGGCCAACTCTAGGTCTATCGAGTTTTTTGTTCCGAATATAGGAATGAAATAGTTTAGGTTTAGTAGCCCTGTTCTGCACAAGATTTTCTTCATATTTGATTTGGGCGGTTAATACTTCAAATCTTAGCGCAGAATTAGCTTCATTAAACTTAAATAGTTTTTGTAGTGCCAAGTAAGAATGTCTGCCATAAGTCTGTCTCGTTAATTTGAATTCATTCCACATTTTGGTACGCTGCTTGTAGAGGTTACGGGGGATGGACTTCAACCATGGGGATGTTTTTTTCCTGTAGGACCTCTTAGGGATATGCTACTGAACAAGTTTAGCTAAAATGTTGACAAAAACTTGTGATGCGTCGTCAATATTAAGGTATAGTAGTTCGAAGTCCCAGTCGTACTGTCTTAGGGACACTCGTATTTTGTCATATTTTCCCTTAGGCCAGTCATAAGTTGGGGCAGAAGTCACATCAGGTGGAGGCTCACTTTGGAATAAGTAAGATGCTTTGATAGTTACGTGTCCGCACTTGGGGAAAGGCGGATACACACTCACATCCGGTCAGGGTCAGATGTAAAGACAAGGTCTAAAATATTGCCGGAGGAAACAAAGGTGGGCTCACAAACCCACTGATGGAGACCGAGTGACTGGAATAGTTCGAGGAACATGGAGTCAAAAGGTGAAATATTTATATAAAAGATTGTCATTTTGCCATGAGATTGAGGGGAGGTTAAAATCACCCAAAAGTACGAATTCCTTGCCAGTGCTAAATTCACAGATGAAGTCAATAAGAGCAACATTCTCCTCATATGTATAGGAGGGAGGATGATAAACTGTTAGAACATAGAGGTTGAAAGTAGGAAGATAGAGTACCAAAGTATTTGAAAAACTCCCAGAGTTGACATCCACACAAACCTTAATGTTATTCTTTACATAAACACAAACGCCAAATTTAGGAACGAGGGAATCAAAGTCATGCCTAAATATAGAGTACCCATCAATATTTACAACAGAGTCATTTACCACAGGTTGAAGCCAAGACTCAGTAATCGAGAAAAGAGCGATTTCCTCATTACAACAAAACTCTTCAACATAAGAAACCTTATTAGACAAACAATTTAAATTAGTAAGTGCAATATTTAACAAAAAATGGTGAGGTTGGGTTGTGAGGCTGCGCGTTAGTTTTTTGTGACATGGCCAGCAGTGGTGCCGCGTGTAGAGCCGGAAGCAGCAGCAGTGGCATTGGCATTGGGAGCAGGAGTTAGGGGGGTGCTGGTATCATTGTTGCGGGAAGCAAAGTGTGCTTTTAGTTCCTCCCTCTGTTTGTATGTTAAATCTCTGGTTATATAGACTGAGTTGTAGTTAGAGTTTTTCAGGTTTTTAGCAACAGATAGAAGCTCTTTCCTTAGTGTAGGGTTTTTAATCTTAGCCCGAACTAAATCACGCTTTATGGGAACTATTTCCTCAATCTGAATAACTTTATTACTGTTGAAAAGATGAGACACAATTTCATTAAACTTGGTAGTTACTGTATCTGCATCGGAACCAAGGCCTCTAATTATCACAGATTCAGCTCTCTTTTCCCTCTCTCTTATCTCCACTGCCTCTTCATGAAGAATAGTTCTAATCTCAGATGTACTGGGGACAGCAGACTCAGCAGAGGGGGAGGGATTAGTAGAGCTATGGCCGCCAGCAAATCCATTTGATTTTAGATCTCTTAATTCATTTGCCATAATTGATACCTCATGGGATAGTGCTTTGACAGTATCAAAAAGCTGTACGAACTCCCTACCGCCAGTACCAGAAGCAGATCTATTTACACCCTGGCTACGAGCAAGACGACAGGCAGTACACACATAGGTGGCGCCCTTGTTAGAATACTCAACAATAATCTTAAAGGCATTATATGGAAGACCAGAATACTTTTGAGCGCCGTGGGTCCAAACAGAACATATCTCACCCTCCAAGGAGTCTTCGTTACCAATTATTATGCCACAAGTACCACATGGACTATCATCATCATCAGTGACTGGTACAACGTCAACACCACCCGCAGCAACCAAACTGGATCCAGGGTCACGACCTTTTTTGTCCAGTTGACCCTGTCCCCTACCTCTCTCACTACTCATGGCAGTAGGACAGATGGCTTATACCAGACAATACCAGGGCCGGGTGTGATTGTGGAGGAGAAATCATGGCAGGTGACGGTGGTGAAGCGACGATAAACAAGTTCACAAAGCAGAGCTCAGAGAGGCACGTCCGACTCCCACTGTGGTGAGAGCACATGAGAGGCTATGTGTTATGACCCCAACAACTTTTATCAGAAATCAAATTTTACATTCAAGTGCCTCAATGCAACTTATGCACCCAATGCACTTCAAGTGACCTATGCAAACAAAATCCCTATTTGGGTTTCCCCGCGGGTCGACCCCTTGGACGGAAGGAATTCCCAAACAAGTCCCTATTCACTTATATCACTTGGGTAAACTGTTATTATTAGCAGCTTTCTTATCGTTTACAGTATAATTTGCTAAAAATATTTACACAAAGTAATATTCAACAATTCATACTCATACTGAATGGAGTGAGGTCAGAGTGGAGGAATGTTATTAGTGGCGTACCTCAGGAATCAGTTTTAGGCCCTTTATTATTTATAATTATGTAAAAGATCTTGGGCAAGGTGTCAATAGCAAAGTGTAAATTTTTGCTGATGACACTAAATTGGCAGCTGTGGTCAAAGAGGTTGAGGATAGCTTTAAAGTTCAGGGTGACTTAGATAAGTTGTTAGCTTGGGCTCAGAAGTGACAGATGACTTTTAACCTTAATAAATGCAAAGTTATTAATATGGGGAGAGATAATAGGGAATTTAGCTATGAGATGGATGGATATGGGCTTAATTCAGTTAATTAACCTTCGAACAGGTAGCACTTGTTTCATAGAGCTCTCAGTACGTTGATCTATTTTTCAGATTTTTCTATAGTTTGTTTGTTTTTTGTTTTTTCTCACCACAATCAGCGAAAGCTAAGTTGCTCTTCTTCTTTTTCTTATTGCTACTTAAGTTCTTTCTTTGTTTGAATAAGTGATGGAGTTTGGGGGTGAAAGTGAGCATGAGTGTCGGAATGTATGCATTGGTTGTGGTGTATTAGGTGAGGGGTATACATGTGTTGTATGTGGGCTGCGTGAATGCATTGTAGATTTAGAGGGGATGAGAAGGCAGGATTTAGACAGGATATGTAGGCTGGAGGGGTTAGTTGCTGAGCTCAGGAGGGAACTTAGTGTTAGGCCTAGATTTGGGAATAGGTTAGGTGGTGAGGTAGGCCAGTTAGATGTTTCAGGTGAAGGTAGAGGGCCGGTGGAGGAGGTAGGATATGATAGTTCTAGTGATAGTGAAGTTAGCCCCCTTAGATTAATTAGAAATAGGCCTAGTGAGGATAGGGGACAGTGGAGAGTGGTTAGGAAACATGAAGCTAGAGAGGCTTTTCCTGTTCTTTGTGAGAATAGGGTTGCCTCTGTTGAGGTGGTTAGCCAGGGGGAGAATAGGTGTGTGAGTCAGAGGGACACAGAACCTATTAGCTTGACTAATAGATTCAGTGCCCTAAGAGAGGAAGTAACTGGAAGTGATATGACTGATGGGGGTGGGGGTGGAGTTTGAGTGACTGGTAGTTTGAATGAGAATAGGAGTGGGGATGGAGTTAGGTCTGTGGGGGTTAGGAATAGGAGTCTGACTGAAGTGCTTGTGATGAGTGATTCGCGAGTTAGATATTTAGATAGGAAGTTGAATGCAAGTAGATTGAATGGTTTGAGGGTGTGTTTGCCGGATGCTGGAGTGAGAGATCTGTCTGATAGGTATGAGGAGCTGGTGTCTGGCTGTGCAAGGGATGCGGTTGTGATTACACATGTAGGAGTGAATGATGTGAAGAAAGTGAGTGCATGTGAGTTACGTGAGAGGTACAAGAGGTTGATTGAAAAGGTGAAAGAAAGTAGAATGAAAGGTGTTGTGACAGGTGTGCTTCCAAGAATGGATGTTGGGGTAGAATGGATGTCTCGTGCAATTGGGCTGAATGATTATGTGAGGAGGATGTGTGAGATGGAAGGTGTCATGTTTGTAGATGTGTGGGATAGGTTTGTTGGAATGAAAGAAATGTATGCAATGGATGGACTGCATTTAAGAACATAAGAAAAGAAGGAGACTGCAAAAGACCATTCATGGCCTACACTTGGCAGCTCCTGTTGTGGGAGGAGTATGATCGTGTTATTAGGTCTTTGCAGGCGGGAAACTAGATACTAATAGTGGTCAGGGAATTATGAGAGGACATTATAGTACTGAAAGTAGAATGGACTTGGCAGATAACAGAAATAGGTTCCAAGGCGATAGAGGTGAGGTCATTCAAGTTTTAAGAGGTGCTTCAGGGATAGGGGGGTTAAATTGTTTCTATACAAATGCTTGTAGTCTTAGAAACAAGAAGGATGAGCTATTTAGTTATATTAGCAATGAGGATATAGATATATTATGCGTTACTGAATCATGGGTTAATGAAATAGAATTTAGTGACACTATAAGTGAATTTGATTTACAGGGCTATAATATGTACATTAGTCAAAGGACAGGTAGGATTGGTGGAGGAATAATTATCTATATAAAAAACAACATTGTTTCAAGTTTAAATACTTCAATAAAGCAGGATGGAGTTGAGTCACTTTGGATAGATATTAGGTTCAGTAAAAATAGAATGGTGCATTTGGGAGCTTTTTACAGGCCACCTGGGCAGACTGATGATATGGATGAACTAATGATAAGGGAAATAAGTAAGGGATGTGAAACAGATGCAGTTATTATTGGGGACTTCAACTTAAACTCTGTGGACTGGGAAAATATGATAGGTAGGGATAGAACAAGTGGCAGGTTCATAGAATGCTTTGAGGATAATTTTTTGAATCAATTTGTTAATGAGCCAACGAGGGGGGACAATATATTAGATTTAGTACTTTCTAACAGTGATCATTTAGTTCAATAGTTCAAGAATTGACTGTTGGTGAAGCATTGGGAAATAGTGACCATCAGATAGTTCGTAAAATAACTGAGAATGCTGAAAAAGTTCCAAATTTTCATAAGGGAGATTATATAAAACTTCGAAGCTTGCTAAATTTGGTAGACTGGGATATAGAATTCAGAGGTAAAAATGCTTATGGGATGTGGGATACTTTCAAGCATATAATAAATGTAGTCCAAGAACAATGTATCCCAATGAAGGCCATTAGGAACAAAAGTAGGAAACCATTATGGTGGAATCAGGAGATAGCTAGAAAAATTCAGAGAAGAAAAGGGCATACCAAAAATTACAGGTACAAAATAATATTCAAAATTTAAGTGATTATAGAATGGCTAGGAATGAGTTAAATAAGATTATAAAGAAGAACAAAAGGGTGTCAGAAATTAAATTAGCTCAGGATAGCAACAAAGATCCTAGAAAGTTTTTTAGTTACTATAAAATTAATAACACGTCTGGCAGAGTTAAAATAGGACCTATCAAATATGAAGGGGTTGTGAGAGAAACTGATGAGGAAATAGTTGAGGTACTAAATGGTCATTTTGCATCAGTATTTACAAAGGAGAAACTAAATAGTCCTATGTATAGTACTCATGGGTCAGGAAAAGAGGTGTTTACTAACATTAGTGTGGATCGGAGAATGATAAAAGGACTAATAGGTGATTTAGATACAACCAAGGCCTCCGGCCCTGATAATATTCATTCTAGGATACTTAAAGAAGGGGTAGAAAGTATCTCAATGGCTCTGGACAAGTTATATACTAGGTCATTGGAATATGGAGAAATACCCAATGATTGGAAGAGAGCGAATGTAGTCCCCATTTTCAAGAAGGGTAGTAAAGAGGATCCAAATAACTTTAGACCGGTTAGCCTAACTCCTGTAGTCTGTAAAATTCTTGAGAAAATAGTTAAAAAAGGGATTTGCCAGCATCTAGAGAGGGAGGGGTTAATCAGCGATGCTCAGCATGGGTTTAGATCA
The DNA here is from genome assembly GCA_963969495.1 of Ceratothoa steindachneri. Taxonomy (NCBI): domain Eukaryota; kingdom Metazoa; phylum Arthropoda; class Malacostraca; order Isopoda; family Cymothoidae; genus Ceratothoa; species Ceratothoa steindachneri. The sequence continues at coordinate 29,035,822 of OZ018331.1, read as the reverse complement.
GGTAGATCATGTTTGACTAACTTACTAGACTTTCTGGAGTTTGTAACAGATCAAGTAGATCAGATCAGATCAAATGGTTCGGTATTACCTTTACATCGGCACCTGATATATAGTCATATTTATTAGAAAGTATTAAAATAGTCAGATTATTATCTTTGTCCACAATATTATTTTTCAGGCTCTTTACCTATTTATAGTTGCCTTTGTCTTGTATTTACATTAAGATTATGTACAGAGTTTCAGATTATATATACATATATCTAAATAAAATATGTCATATGTTTCAATTTAAATTATCACATAAAATAGGGCAAATGTCTCAATTCAAACTACTTACAAATTTTTCTCTCATTTTCCACATTCTTGATAAAATCATCTTATGTTTTTCTTGTTCATTCTTATTCATATTACTGCTAAACAATAGAATTGCAGCTATAAATGATTTTTTATCAGTGTAAAATTTACTCTCCTGTCTAATGTTTATCAATCTTGGACATTCGTATAAAAAATGATCTATATTTTCTATTTTTTTCATGTTGCAAAGGAGACATTGGTCTGTTTGATTTTTATCCAATTTTTCATTCCTCCAGTTCAGTTTGAGTGTATTGGTTCTTGCCAAAAATAAGATTCTTGAGTACTGGTCATTGTAATAAATTCCATCTTCTTTAATTTTCTTTTTATATTCACAATATATTGCAAGACTACTTCTTTCTGCTAGCTCTCTCTTCCATTTGTCTGTATCTATGTTATTTATAATGTTTTTCAGTTCAGTTTTATTTTTGTATTTAATATTGTCCAACGATAAATTATGGGCATTCATGTAGGATTGTATACTTTTTATCCATTTGTTAGATTTATTATTGTGTTAAGTTAGATGAACTTGTAAAAAAAGTTGATGTGTTGCAAGATATTGTTAAGAACATTATTCAGTCTGGAGGTGAAAGTAAAGTGAAAACTTATGCTGATAAAGTAAAGGAGAAAAATTTACTTGTTATTAAATCTGCTGATGCTTCCAGTAAGATTACTGACAAAAAGAAAGAGGTAGCTGAAGCATTGAGAGACATTCCAATTGTTAACACTAGATTTTCTCCTGGTGGCAATGTTGTGGTTAATTTTGAGGATGAGAACACTAGAGACAATGCTGCAAGGTTATTACAGAGTCAGGTTGAAGGTGCTGTTACAAAAAAAGTTGGTAAACTGCAGCCAAAAATAATGGTTTGTAATGTGCAAAATGATGAAGATGATGTATTAGAAGCAATGATAGAAAGAAACCTATACCTAAGTTCTATAACTGATATTAGAGATAAGATAAAATGTGTTTTTAAGAAGAAAGCTGCAGGGCGTACTACCCACTACATATTTAAGTGTACACCAGATGTTCGCAGAGCAATCATGATAATGGTGACAGGGTTATGTTACAATGGGGAAGATATGTAGTACGTGACAGGTACCATGTACTTACTTGCTTTTATTGTCAAAGGTATGGCCATGTTGAGGACAATTGTAAGTTTAAAGATCAAGATAGAATATGTGGTATTTGTTCTGAAAATCATGAAACTAAGAATTGTTCTTCTCAGGCTACTAGATGTGCAAACTGTATGAGACAGAAACGTGCAGATACTGAACACAGAGTAAACTCCAGGGATTGTAAGTCGTTTGAGACAGAAATTTTAAGTTTAGCAGCAATTACTGATCATGGATATTAATACTGAGTTTTTCACTTGTGGTTTTGTAAACATTCAATCTGTTGGTAACAAAACGCTTGAAATTAGAGAACTGCTTAATGAGAAGATGTTTGACGTATTTGCTATTGCTGAAACTTGGTTGCATAGTTTTGACTTTTCTAAAATAAATGAGATGACGCCTTCTACGCACACTTTTCTTCATGTTGCTAGGGAAGAGGGGATAGGAGGGGGTGTTGGAGTTTTTGTATCAAATGCTTGTACATATTTAAAGACTGTAAGAAGAATAGCAGTAAGTAGTTTCGAGTATATGGAAGTGAATTTCAAGTGCAATAATCAGTGGGTGTCTTTTGTGGTTGTTTATAGACCACCTTCATCTAGTGGTAATGTGTTTATTGAAGAATTTGGCTCATTGCTGGAATTGATTGATATGGTGTCTTTAAAAGTTTTTATTGTAGGGGACTTCAATATATGGATGGACGATCTAGTTAACCGTGACACGATTAGACTATCTGAATTATTAGATTCCTATCAATTGATAAACAATGTGTGGACTCGAACTTCAATTACAGGACATACTTTAGATCTGGTCATAGGTGATGCATCGACAAATCTGATTACCGATATTGATGTGGAAGAGGAGTGCAATATTTCACCAGTCCATAAATTAATAACTTTTAGTTTGGGTATTCCCAAGGCGAGGGTAACTAAGAAAATATTTTTTAGGAATAAGTTGGAATTTTCTTCTGTATCATTTATTGATGTGGTAACACAGAAAATGGGTACTGAATTTAATGAACCTTGTAACCATAACAACATATTGCTAAAATCTGAGTGTGTGGATTGTGCCACTGATGTTTATAATATTGTAATTAAAGGTGAATTTGAAGAACAATGTCCTCAACTGGAAAAGGTCATTACAGTCAAGGACAAATCTCCATGGTTTAATAGTGAGATCTTACAACTGAAAAGGGAGAAAAGACGTAAAGAATGTAAATGGCGGAGGCTGAAGACTGCCAAGACATGGGAGGAATTTAAAAATGTTAGAAATAAATATAACTACATGATAAGGAAGAGGAAAATAGAATATTATAACTTGAAAATTAATGAGGCTGGATCAGATACAGCAAAGTTATATAAGTTTTTGAATAGTTTATCTGGTAATGTAAGAAGGAAGAAACTCCCTGATGGTTTTAGTGACTCTGAATTAGCTGAGGCCTTTTTATTGTTCTTTAGAGATAAAATGTTACATATAATCAGTGGATTTAATGATACACGTTCTGTAGCTGTGGTTGTACCTGTTACTGAATTTAGACTATTGAGTTTTCAAACTGTGAATAAGGATGCTTTTGTTCGAACAATAAATAGATCAAAGAAAACATTCTGTGCCATTGATCCAATGCCAATGTCAGAATTGAGTATGGCAGAAAACTTTTCCCAACTTATAGATATTTTGATAATATTGGTGAATACTAGTATATCTACATGTTCTTTTCCTGAATCTGAGAAATCTGCCATTGTAAAACCTATACTGAAGGGGTCATTGGATTGTCAGAGTTTGAGCTCGTATAGACCAGTTTCTAATTTGTCTTATTTATCTAAATTATTAGAATATGTGATTCTTGAACAATTGACTGATTACTTGGAACAGATCCATGCTTTTCCTGACTGTCAATCAGCTTACAGGCAGTTGTATTCCACTGAAACTACTTTATGTTCTGTTATAAATGATGTATTGGAAATAATGGATGAGGGTAAATGTGGGATATTAGTCTTGCTTGATCTCAGTGCAGCCTTTGACACTGTTGTACATGAGTTACTTTTAAATGACTTGAGATATATTGGTATTGAAGACAGGGCACTTCAATATTTAGATAGCTACATCAAAGATAGGACATACAGTGTACAAATTGGTAATTCATTTTCATCAACGCAAGCCTTGACACGAGGTGTCCCTCAGGGAAGTGTATTGGGCCCCATTCTCTTTTGTATTTATACCATTGGTTTATCAGCAGTTTTAGAAAGACATGGAGTTAAATTTAAATTATATGCTGATGACACCCAGTTTTATTTCTCAATCTCTGACATTGAAAGTACTGTTCAGGATCTTAATGACATTTTACTAAGTATTGAAAATTGGATGGATTTCAAACAATTAAAGCTTAATTCTGATAAAACTGAATATATGTTAGTTGGCAGCAAAGATAAGCTAAGAATTCTGGGCAACATTGTATTGAATTTAAATAACAATCCTGTTAATTTTGTTGATAAGGTTCGTGATTTAGGTGTCATACTTGACTGTCATATGTCTCTCAATGCTCAAATCAATAATGTTGTAAAAATTGCTGGCTACCACTTGAAGAACATTGCATTTGTTAAAAAATATTTAAATGAGTGTTCTGTTTTAAAACTTGTAATCAATTGTGTAATTAGTAGAGTTGATTATTGTAATTCAATTTATTGTCATTTACCTAGGTCACAACTAAAAAAATTACAACTAATTCTGAATAGAAGTGCAAGGCTTATTAAGGGTATACTAAGAAGAGACAGGATTACCCCTGTATTAATTGATTTACACTGGCTGCCTATCAAGGCTAGAATTATTTTCAAAATTTGTGTCTTAACACATCAAGTATTGCACACTGGTTCACCATTATATCTGAGAAGCTTAATACATGTAATTCAACAAAGGAGGACACCATCAACACCCGTAGAGCTGCTACCGGAGTAACCCTTTTTGAGCCAAGATTTTTAACAGGTGCTGGCTTTCGCACCTTCAAATGTGCTGCTCCAAGATTTTACAACCATCTTCCCCTGAACATTAGACAAATTGAAGACATTAAGAACTTTAAAAGAAAATTGAAAGCACATTTGTTCTCCGAGTGTTATGATTTAAGTGATAAGACCATTTGTGAATCATTTGCTCTTTGAAAAAGAAAACTATATGTCAATGGTCCTGCAGAGCGCCATTTCGGCGGAGTGGGACCTGTTAAATAACAACAACAATAACAATAAATATCTTACTTAGCAATTCATTTTCATTATTGCTGATTAGATATTTTATATACATGATCACCTTTAGGGCCAACCTATTTTCAAAAGTAGAGGATCCAATTTCTCCTCTAAGGGCAGCAACAGGAGTATATTTTGGAGCTCCAAGAATAAGGGAGAGAATGTAGATATAATTTACTTAGATTTTAGTAAAGCATTTGATAAGGTACCACACAGGAGACTAGTTCATAAATTAAAAATGATTGGGATATGTGGGGGTGTTTCAAATTGGATATCTGAGTGGCTGAAAGACAGGAAGCAAAGGGTAGTGCTAAATGGTGTGAAGTCAGAGTGGAGGGATGTTATCAGTGGGGTTCCTCAGGGATCAGTTCTCGGTCCATTATTATTTGTCATCTATATAAACAATCTTGGGGAGGCAGTTAATAATAAAGTGTCAATTTTTGCGGATGATACCAAATTAGCAGCTGTAGTTAAAGATATTGATGATAATTTTAAAGTGCAGGGTGACTTAAATAAATTTTTATCCTGGGCACATAAGTGGCAAATGACTTTCAACCTTGATAAGTGCAAAGTTATTAACATGGGAAAAGATAATAGAGAATTTAACTATGAAATGGATGGGCATTGGCTGAGCTCAGTAGAGGATGAGAAAGATCTAGGAGTAGTAATAGATAAGTCATTAAGGTTTTCTAAGCAGTGTATTGAAGCAAGAATAGGGCAAATAGAGTGCTGGGTTTTATTAAGAGAAATGTCAGTTACAAAAGTAAGGAAGTTATTCTTAAACTCTATAACTCTTATGTTAGGCCACATCTAGAGTACTGTATACAGGCATGGTCCCCACATTTTAGACACGATATTAACCTTCTTGAGTCAGTGCAACAGAGGGCAACAAAGATTATTCCTTCCCTGAGGCACCTTGAATATGAAGATAGACTGAGGGTATTAAATATGTTCTCGTTCGAAAGGAGGTGTGTGAGAGGGGATATGATTGAGCTCTTTAAAAAATTTTCCGGGATAGATAAATTGGATGTTAGCAAATTTTTTGAGTTAGATGATGGAAATCAGACTAGAGGTCACCACTTGAAAATTAAAAAGCAAGGGTGTAGGTTGGATTTAAGAAAATATTTTTTCACCAATAGAGTGGTAGACTTCTGGAACAAATTGCCGCAGAGGGTAGTAGATAGTCCAAATCCAAATGTATTTAAGAGTAGGTTGGATGAGTTTATGTGGAGGGAAGGTTGTGATGGTTCCTAAGTTTTGTATATATTAATATTGTTTGTATATATCTATAGCTGCATGATTTAGTTCTTGACAAGCCTTGATTGGTGATGCCCTTGTTTGTGGACGCAATCCTCTGGATGTTGTTTTCCTGGGAGTTTGGGTGCCTTAAAAAAGAATCCGTTTGACTTGGATGACCTATGATAGGCCTTGTGGCTTTAGTCATCTGTTATATTATATTGTGGGGGACTTTGATTTTGTCTTCCCCTGGTGAAGGTGCTTTTTGTGGGTGGGTTTTGACGGAGGCAGATGACATACATAACATAACATAATTACACGGATGACAAAAGCCACAAGGGCCTATCAAAGGTCATCCGACTCCGTCAAAACCCACCCACAAAAAGCACCATCACCAGGGGAAGACAAAATCAAAGTCCCCCACAATATAATATAACGGATGACAAAAGCCACAAGGGCTCATCATAGGTCATCCGAGTCAAGCGGCCTCTTTTTCAAGGCACCCAAACTCCCAGGAAAACTACATCCAGAGGATTGCATCCAGAAACAAGGGTATCACCAATCAAGGCTTGTCAAGAACTAAATCATGCGGCTATAGATATATACAAACAATATTAATATATACAAAACTTAGGAACCATTACAACCTTCCCTTCCCATAAACTCATCCAACCTACTCTTAAATACATTTAGATTTGGACTACCTACTACCCTCTGCGGCAATTTGTTCCAAAAGTCTACCACTCTATTGGTGAAAAAATATTTTCTTAAATCCAACCTACACCCTTGCTTTTTAATTTTCAAGTGGTGACCTCTAGTCCGATTTCCATCATCTAACTCAAAAAACTTGCTAACATCCGTGTAATTATGTTATGTTATGTTATGTTATGACTTAGGAGTGGTAGTAGATAGGTCACTGAAATTTTCAAAGCAGTGTATTAAGGGAGAAAATAGAGCAAATAGGGTGCTAGGTTACATTAAAAGAAATGTTAGCTACAAGAGTAAGGAGGTCATCCTTAAACTATACAACTCTTATGTCAGGCCACATTTAGAGTGCTGTATACAGGCATGGTCACCACATTTTAGACATGATATAAACTTATTAGAGTCAGTTCAAAGGAGGGCAACAAAAATAATACCATCCCTGAAGCACCTTGAATATGAAGATAGACTGAGGGTATTAAATATGTTTTCATTTGAAAGAAGGTGTGTGAGGGGAGATATGATTGAGCTTTTTAAAATCTTTTCTGGGATGGATAATTTGGATTTCAGCACGTTATTTGAGTTAGAAGGTAGTATTAGAACTGGAGGCCACCACTTAAAGATTAAAAAACAGAGGTGCAGACTGGATATTAGAAAATATTTTTTCACTAACTGAGGGTATTAAATATGTTCTCGTTCAAAAGGAGTTGTGTGAGAGGGGATATCATTGAGCTCTTTAAAATTTTGGGGGGGATAGATAAATTGGATGTTAGCAAGTTTTTTGAGTTAGACGATGGAATATTTTTTCACTAACTGAGGGTATTAAATATGTTCTCGTTCGAAAGGAGGTGTGTGAGAGGAGATATCATTGAGCTCTTTAAAATTTTTGGGGGGATAGATAAATTGGATGTTAGCAAGTTTTTTGAGTTAGACGATGGAAATCGGACTAGAGGTTACCACTTGAAAATTAAAAAGCAAGGGTGTAGGTTGGATTTAAGAAAATATTTTTTCACCAATAGAGTGGTAGACTTCTGGAAAAAATTGCCGCAGAGGGTAGTAGGTAGTCCAAATTTAAATGTATTTAAGAGTAGGTTAGATGAGTTTATGGAGAGGGAAGGTTGTGATGGTTCCTAAGTTTTGTATATATTTTTATATTGTTTGTATATATCTATAGCTGCATGATTTAGTTCTTGACAAGCCTTGATTGGTGATACCCTTGTTTCTGGACGCAATCCTCTGGATGTAGTTTTCCTGGGAGTTTGGGTGCCTTAAAAAAGAGACTGTTTGACTCGGATGACCTATGATGAGCCCTTGTGGCTTTTGTCATCTGTTATATTATATAAGAACATAAGAAAAGAAGGAGACTGCAAAAGACCATTCATGGCCTACACTTTGCAGCTCCTGTTCCAGTCAACACACAAAAGATTTCTTACCAAAGAAAAGTCATCAACATTGTCACCCTATAAGGAGTTCGTCAGATCTAATCTACAATATACATAAAATGCATCCAGAGGATTATGTCCATTCATGCAACCCCAAAATATAATCTCCCCACTCCTTAGAAAAATATATACATATGTACATAAAAAAAAAGAAAAAAAATAGTCAGTCCCATCTAGCAGCTTCATCCATATATTTATCTAATCTATTCTTAAAACTACCCAGAGAGGAGGCTTCTATCACATGTCTAGTGAGCCTATTCCATTCATCTGCCACACAATTTGTAAACCAATTCCTCCTAATCTCCTTCCTAAACCTATACTTATCAAGCTTAAACCCATTGCTACGTGTCCTGTCATGTTCACTAAGTATAAGAACCTTACCCAGATCCCCTTTATTATTTCCTTTTACCCATTTGAAGACTTCAATCAATTCCACTCTGACTCGATTGAAGTCTTCAAATGGGTAAAAGGATATAATAAAGGGGATCTGGGTAAGGTTCTTATACTTAGTGAACATGACAGGACACGTAGCAATTGGTTTAAGCTTGATAAGTATAGGTTTAGGAAGGAGATTAGGAGGAATTGGTTTACAAATTGTGTGGCAGATGAATGGAATAGGCTCACTAGACATGTGATAGAAGCCTCCTCTCTGAGTAGTTTTAAGAATAGATTAGATAAATATATGGATGAAGCTGATAGATGGGACTGACCTTTTTTTTTATGTACATATGTATATATTTTTCTAAGGAGTGGGGGACTTTGCTTTTGTCTTCCCCTAGTGATGGAGCTTTTTGTGAGTGGGTTTTGACGGATGCGGATGACCTTTGATAGGCCCTTGTGGCTTTTGTCATCCGTGAAATTATGTTATATGTTATGTTATATGTTAGAGTACTGTATACAGGCATGGTCACCACATTTTAGACATGATATTAACCTTCTCGAGTCAGTACAGAGGAGGGCAACAAAAATAATACCATCCCTGAAGCACCTTGAATATGAAGATAGACTGAGGGTATTAAATATGTTTTCATTTGAAAGAAGGTGTGTGAGGATGTGGTGGAGCGAATGTGAGTGTGTATGAAGGGCCATTCTCCCACCACCTTTCCCCATACCCTCTCCCTCCTTCTGTAAGAATGTGTGTGTGTGAATGGGAATGGGTTTGTTTTGTTTTTTTTTTGTTTATTTTATGTTTAAAATAAATTACTATTTTTTTTAATTTCCAGGCGCCATATTCTGGAAAGGACTTGGTGTCATATATCTTTATATACTTAGAATACAGAAACTGCAGAATTATAAGAAATGTAACATACAAAATATAGCTTTTCTGGGTTATTTTAGTACAAAAAGAAATCTTATTACAAAGCTTGTGACATATGTATAAAAACCTTAGTTTTGAGAATAACCTAGGGGCTATATGGAACACCTAGATGGGGCTAAATGAAATCAATTGCATTTTGTACTTAATGTGTACCTCTGCTTAATAAAAAAAATTTGAAAAATAAAGATATATGAAAGTAAACCTTTCCCTTATTAATATTTTGCAATTTGAGCACTGAAACAATATCCTTCGCTACCATTATTGCTTCATCTGATTGCTGAGGAAGGACAAATGCAAAATTATCATTTGAATCACACTCACATTTCCTGTAATAATCTATTTCTCATTTACCCCTATTCTCACACTCTTTTTAGCTTTCCTACATAATGTACATCAGTTTTTTTCTGAGGAAACTGAACTAGCACATAAACACCTTCTTTCATCGCAATCATATCAGAACTACTTATTTATTTGACACTTTCATCATTCGAAGTGCATCCAGTAAAAACTCATCATCACTTTTACCTTCCATTTCTGTGTCACTATTTTCCTGAATTTGGATGGACGTTCTGTACTAGTTGAGGGACTACTTTGTGGGGAAGGGGAGACATTCAGATCCTTAAGTCCAACAGTTCTCCAGGTGACACATTCACTCTCTTCCGCCATGGTGTCTGATGTTTAATTGGTAACACTTCAGTTTCAGGGTTCACGGTAGGTGGCGCTGTTTATAGGATACAATTTTGGGCGTCAGATAGTAGCATCAGATGTGAACAATTATGGTGTTATATTTTTTTGTATATGAGTATATACTGGGGAGCTGCACATTCCAGACCCTCCCAATTGATTGAAACTCAGGATCATCGCAGGGTGGTCTCCCTGCAGTGATATCTCCCCCACGAGCAGTCCCCTTGAATTTACTGTTTTTATCCCCAACAGCTTTTTACTGGCATAAAAACCTAACCTAATGACAAACAATACTTAGTTTTATAGGTTTCTTGATTAGTTTATGCACCTCTTAATAATCTAAAGGTTTTTCACAGTCATGCAAAATAAACCCAAATTAAAATAACCAAGAAGCACAACTAGAGCATGAAAAAGCCATAATTAAACAAAAACAGATGATAAGCAGGTTCCATTTATAGCTACGACATTGCCAGTAAGAAGCTGTTATCGTTCGCTGCGAAACAAAAAATATGAAAACAATAAAAGACATCAAGAAACTTTACCTAACTTAGAAAAAACTATAAATGAGCAGAGGCGCAGATATTTAGTAAATAATACAGACTAAAAATTACAAATCCCCAAAACAACAAAAAAATATAACGCTATGATTGGTCACATCTGAACTTACTGTCTGATGTCATAAGAGAGATATTGTAGCCTACTCAGAGCGCCACTTACCGTGCGCACCTAATCTGAAATAGTAATGTTTAATGCTGCTGTCTCATTTCTCTTTTAAATATTGCAGCAACTCTTGACTGACATTCTCAGTTTGATTTTCAGTATGCCTAAACTTTGACAGAACAGTTCAGGCTTAAATAGAGAGATGCCACAAGCCTGAAAAGCGCTCTTGTACAACAAATTGGTCCACATTTCCTTCATGCCTTGCATCACTGATAGAAGCAACCTTGTGAAACACCACTTGGGCATTGATTCAAGATGTTTTCCTTCTCTCATCTTCTATTCTATCAGAGTTTTCCTCCATGCTTTTTTCAAAGGAGCAAAGCATACAACATCTAGTGGTTGTAGGAGATGGGTTGAGTTAGATGGGAAGAATGTCATTCTGATGTTGTCTTCTTGACATAGGGAAATCACATCAAATGACATGGTTGGTCAGATTTAATTACATTATACTTAGCATGAATGGGTCCACCAGTCCAAGATTTTTGTAGATGCCGACCCTTGTAGATGATATATGGGAGAAGAACATAAGAAAAGAAGGAGACTGCAAAAGACCATTCATGGCCTACACTTGGCAGCTCCTGTTCCAGTCAACACACAAAAGATTTCTTACCAGAGAAAAGTCATCAACCTTGTCACCCTTTACAGGAGTTCGTCAGATCTAATCTATAATATACATAAAATGCATCCAGAGGATTATGTCCATTCATGCAACCGCAAAATATAATCTCCCCACTCCTTAGAAAAATATATACATATGTACATAAAAAAAAAGTCAGTCCCATCTAGCAGCTTCATCCATATATTTATCTAATCTATTCTTAAAACTACTAAGAGAGGATTCTTCTATCACATGTCTAGTGAGCCTCTTCCATTCATCTACCACACAATTTGTAAACCAATTCCTCCCAATCTCCTTCCTAAACCTATACTTATCAAGCTTAAACCCATTGCTACGTGTCCTGTCATGTTCACTAAGTATAAGAACCTTACCCAGATCCCCTTTATTATATCCTTTTACCCATTTGAAGACTTCAATCAATTCCCCTCTGACTCTTCTCCTTTCCAATGTATGTAGATTTAGTTTTCTGAGCCTTTCACCATAAGGTAAGTTCCTTAGCCCACCAATCATCTTTGTCATCCTTCTCTGCACAGACTCAAGCAAATAAATATCCTTCCTATAATATGGTGACCAAAATTGTACTGCATAGTCTAGATGAGTCCTAACTATCTGGCCTTTAGGTGTTATTGCAAACATGATAGATGTTGAGGTTTTTGTTGTATTCATAATTCGTTTTGCTCTTTTGTGAAAATAGCATCTGTTTACTTTTATGATCGTCAGTTAAATTGGTTTCATCATTATTAATGATGTTACCAGGAGGTACCCCATCAACTGTTTCACAAAATTTATCAAAGTAATCTCCAACAATAGTGTCAGAGACAGCCGCTCTTTTCCTAGAAATATTTTCACATTGCCTAGTTGTAATAATGATGCTTTAGGAAATTATAACCCCAGTCAATACCATGTAAGTTATCTTTGAAGCTACTGACTTGTCAACCTTTTTTATTAAGATATTGTTGCACAAAATGGCACAGGTTTTCCATTCCTAAGGCTAGGCCATAATCTCCAAAGGCAGCTACATTGGTTGCTAGTGCCCTGTTACTGATCTTGCCTTTCCACCTTCTATGCAGTCCCAAGTGAGATTTTGTACTTAGTGGCTGTGGTCCTAATAAAGTCTTCTCCTTTGTCAAGGTCAAGGATAGCATGAGCAATGGCATCTTGCTTATACCGAAGATGATTTGAATCTTCCTTTCTTTTGCAGTTTCTCACAATGCTGAAAATGGAAGAAAAATCTTTATTAGTAGCATTTTGAACAAATTTCTAGTGTGTTCCATTTAGCCCCATGTGAAAAGTTTGAACTTTGCAGTTGTCACATTAAGAACTTATCATTTATACTGCCTCATAAGTTGCCTTAGAGTTGAAGATTTTTAATAATTTTCAGTAATTGCTTGGCCAATATATCGCTTAGTGTTTATTGTTTCTATTGTTTCTGAATGGCGGTACCTGGCTCTGCCAGGCCTATAAGCACCTCTTGTAGTGCAGGCTACTGCGAGGGGTGCTGAGCTATTGCCTCCCCTGGAACAAATAGGGTCACCATGACCACTGATGATAAAAATAAAAATCTCCCCTGAATTCCCCCCGTGTCATTAACGGAGCCGCCCTCGGGCAGCTCCACGGAAAAAATAGAGGTGCCTACCCCTGTGCTAGCGCAGGAGACCCTCCATTATCTCTAACCAGAGAGGAGTCTTACTCATGTCCTTAGCCTACAGGTGTAGGGGACTCCCCCTCGACCACTTCTCCTGAGGTGCTTTTGGGCACCTCCCTTTTTCCAGCGGCAGTCCGCTCTTTTCTTTCCAAGGGGACTGCCAACAAAGCCAGCAGACAGCTCATAGCTGCACTTCCCAGTGAAGCAGCTCGGTAGGGCCAGCCCCCTTAGGGAGGAGAGAGAAGCCAGTCCCCTTCGGTCACTTCCCTCAAAAGACCTGCTGCCCTTAATACTAAACCTTGCCAGGGTCAAGGCCTGTGCCTCCCCACACATGACTGGTGATGCTGCCAACGGGACCTGCGATGTCCTGGGAGGGAATGGCTAACTGGAGGCCCCTCCTGTGATAGACATGATCCTTTAGGCAACCCAACCTCATACGGTAGGGCCTTTCCATGAGGGAAAGTCTGGGCTCGGCGCCAAGCACCCAACCCGAATCCGCCCATATGCAAGGTCCTCCTCAAATGGCTGGGGTCTCCGAGGCAGTACAAGGATGGGAGGGATCTCCTCCAACTAGTGCCCCTAGCTGAGGCTGGTCCATCTGGCCTAGGGGCTTCTGCCGGTGGAGGTGAGAAGCGAGTTCATTCCCCGCCATCCTCTCCTAAAAAGAAAAAAATAAGAAGAAATAGACTAAAAAGACTCAGGGCTCCTCTCCATCCGCGGGGGCTGCGGGGATGGATGGGTCTGCTGCCACTTTGGTAGGCGAACAAGCTAAGATCGGCATATCGGGCCCCTCTGCCCCCCCCAAACCCGGGTCTGGAGCCTCCGACAATGACTAAGACGAAAAGAGCACAGGGTGGAGCCTTGATAACATCGGGGCCCCTCATTCAGAGACTACCTGGTGTTTTTGAGCCTGCTGGCTTTAAACGCTTCCTAGTTGTGGAGCATGTTGGCCAAGGGCAACATGATCCATCAGAGGAGAGCATTAGCTAGTGTAATTGGTAGAGAGCCGAAGGTGACCCGTTTCTCAGAATCCCGCCAGCCGGCCAAGATAATTGCTCTTCGGACACTTCATGGCACCCCGGTGAGTGTGACACCGCACTCTACCATGAACTTTGTGAAAGGAGTAGTTTATGCGAAGGAACTTGTTGAGTACTCCATAGAGGACATCACCTTAGAGCTCGCTGACCATGGGGCAGTCAAGGTCGAACTTGTGATGAGAACCCAGGGAGGGGCCTCGAGACCCACCCCTACACTCTTCATCACGTTCGAATGTGACAAGCTCCCTGAGTCGGTGCGTGTCGGTTGGTACCGCTACCGTGTTAAGGCATGCATGCCACTGCGGCGACGGTGCTATTACTGTCACCGGTTCAGCCATATGAATCGTTCTTGAAAATGTGCAAAGTCAGGGTTACCTGAAGTGCGTCAATTGCGGAGAGCCACACACCGCTTCTTCGAAGCAATGTGGTGCATATCACCTTGAGAAAGAAATCCTGGCCATTCAGGCACAGGATCGACTCTCATTCCGAGAGGCTAAGGACTTGGTCCTGGCGCATCCGGCTCTACCTGGGACGTCTTATGCCTCAATAGTTAGAAAGGCACCCTCTACTCCTGACCCATCCATGCCAACGAGCACAGTTGTTTCCGCAATGGTGTCGTTCAGAGCTCTTCTGCGGGCTCTACTCAACCTGGGCGCTCCACTGGTTAAGCTAGTGGCAAAAAGGGTTCATACCCAGTCCCGGCTAAAACCAGGGCTTCCCCCCTCTAGCCCCAGCGTGACCGTTTCCTGTAAGGTGAAATGGCCACATACCTCCACTGAGTCATTAGACTCACATGAGGCAACACCCCTGAAGTTGGTCGCCAGGCCATCTTCCGGGGTTCCTAAAGCTGTCTACCAAAAGGAGGACAGCAACAAAGGAGCTTCGGCTCCTTTGCCCACGCCTAGTGGTGGACCGAGGGGCTCGAAGATGGTAGTTTCTCGAAAAGACGCTTCCCCCCCGCCTCTGAAGCCGCAACGCCAGCCTAAGGTTTCAATGGGGAGGGAGGAAAAGACTCGCATGGCGAGACCAACCTCCCCAAATAAGTCCTCGAAGGTGACAACGCCTTCAGTGCTTTATCCGGCCAACAGCGCCCGGGGTTCTGCCTCTGGGAAACGTACAGCCATTCCTGTGAGGGTATTCTGTTCGAAAAGGGCCCCCGTGTCTCCTCTGAGCTAGGCCTGGAGGGCATATTCCTTAAATGGAATTTCCGGAGGCTTGTCTCATCTCGTTTCCCGTTAGCTATTTTTCTGCAGTAGACAATGCTAGGCGAATGCCCCTTGCCCGCCGTCTTGGGGTATATGGATCTTGCGACCCCACCACCACGGGATGGCCAGGCTGGGGGATGCGCGGTTTACAGCGGCATGATGTCTCCGTTCTTCCATTCACTTTAGATACCTTCTTTCAGGCAGTGGCTGTGCAGTTTCACCTGTATAGGAGGTATACTATCATTTCTGTGTACATTCCACCGTCAGCTGACTTAGACGCGGGGTACTTCCACCGCGTTGTGGCATGGTTGCTGAAGCCCTTTCTCTTGCTTGGAGATCTGAATGG
The DNA here is from genome assembly GCA_963969495.1 of Ceratothoa steindachneri. Classification (NCBI taxonomy): domain Eukaryota; kingdom Metazoa; phylum Arthropoda; class Malacostraca; order Isopoda; family Cymothoidae; genus Ceratothoa; species Ceratothoa steindachneri. The sequence continues at coordinate 29,020,174 of OZ018331.1, read as the reverse complement.
CAGGCATCCAGTCTGGGGAGATTACTCAATAAATCCCAGGGGACAAGTCCTTGGCAATCTGTCAAAGAGCTTGAGATAGGTGTCCTAAATGGGGATGAGTTTACGCATCACTGCCCGAGACCTGCTTCATTTTCTTGCCTTGACCTATCTTTGTGCTCTTCGGATGCACAGCCTGATTTTGATTAGGGGGTGGTCGATGGCCTCTATTGTATTGATCACTTTCCTATTCAAATATCATTTTCAGGGCAACTGCCGCCTGAGAGCCCACCTCGGTGGTGCTTGGCGTGGGCGTGGTGGCCTGCATTTCAGGAAATGACTGAAGTCTCTATCTCAGTCGAGGAATTTAGGTCGGTAGATGAGGCCGTTGAGTTCTTCTGTGGCAACCTCTTCCCTTGAATACTATTCCTAGAATGTCTGGCTGTTTTGCACGCCGACCACTCCCATGGTGGTCGGCCGAGTGTGAGACGGCCTTCAAACAGAAGCGTTATGCCCACATGTGATATAAGTGCCGCCCGAACCATTTCACTGTCAGTGAATTTCGTTGGGTTAGGGCTAGGTTCCGGTATATTTCGAAGCAGGCCCGCTGCTCCTCTTGGCAGGCTTACGTGTCTTCACTTAACTGGAAGACCCCTCTAGCAGAGGTGTGGAATAGAGTCTAAAGGATTCGGGGCAAATTCTCACATGATCCCCCTCCCATTCTCCAGGACAATTGGACCGCAATCTCGGACCCCGCGTCCGTGGCAGAATCCTTCGCGACCGCTTTATCCGCATTCCCTAGCCGCGATGCTGCTCCGCCAGCATCAATGCACATCGTGGTGTCGCGGAAGGCCCCTGGCTGGACTTACCTCCAGAGGCGGAGAACCTTTCAACTCTGGAGCGTCGACTCCAACAGGCATTGAACCGCGTCTCTCTCTATGCCTAAGCGCACAGGTTTCGGTTTTCTTTGGCCAAGATTAATGTGGTGCACTTCTGCCGCCATCCATGGCTCCACCCCGACCCAGATTTGTTTCTTAATGGGGTGCCCCTGAATGTAGTTGAATCTCACCGTTTCCTTAATCTTGTATTTGACCTATGCTTCGCCTGGGAGGCTCATATTTTGCAGCCTTAGGGTCTCTTGTACCCGCGCCATGGATATTCTCCGTTCTGTGACGTTCAGCGCTTGGGGCGCTGATAGGGCTACTGCCCTACTTTTTTATTGATCCCTTGTTCGTTCGAAGCTCGACTATGGATGCGAGTTTTGTGCATCCGCAGCCGAGCGTTTATTGCGGAAGGTGGACTCGACCCACCACACCGGCCTTCACCTTGAGACCGGTGCCTTCCGGACTTCCCCCATTGAGAGCCTGTTGGTCGATGCTGGGGAGATGCCACTTGCTCTACGCTACGTGCAGTGCATCACTCGCCTGTACGCGCGAGCCCGGCGCCTCCCTCAGTCGCCAACAGCTCTCACTGCATCTGCAACTGATCTTGATGGGGCCTATGCCGCCGAGAGACGCCAATCATACCCTAAGCCCTTTGTTCGGCACATTCTTGCCAAATGTCCCAGTCCGGGTGATCTTCGCGCACGTTACCTGATTTCCGGTACAGGGATGGGCGGGGTTGCTACCGCCTGTCCCTTGTACTTGGGACGAGTGTGTGCACATTGACTGGTGGACTTGTTGACTTTTTGGTTCAGGCCGGCCTTCTCCCTATTATTTAACCAGGTTTTTTTGTTTTGTTTTTTCTCTTTAGATTCCACGCTCCTGTGCCGGGGGGCCCTTCCCCGATGCAGGAGCTTGCTTACTATTCGTTTCCTTTTCCCTTTTTTTAATTTCTGTGGTTGTTTGGGTTGTTGTTTTTTGTGTGTTTTTTGCATTAAATTTTAAAGTAGCCTAGTACTAGGCAGTTTTTAATACGGCGACTAATTCCCAAGTAGGGCAGTTGCCAGATGAGCTCTTTAAAAAAAAACAACTCCCCTCACATTCAAATAGTAAACAATTATGTAATAAATGAAGTAAAAAAGGATGATGGTTGACCGACACCTGTGGAGGTATATAACATTAGTCAAATCACATAGGTAATAGTAGTTAAATCATATCTATCTATCTCCCATTCCCAGGGTTACGTTTTAATGGGTACATATAAAACTGATAAGACTATGTTATCATCCTTTCAGCAAAAAATAAGGTTCAAATGCAACATGAATATAATAAGTAAGCAAATATTAATGTTACATATGATATAAATTTCTATAAATATAAGAATTAATTATTGAGGGTACGATTTCGTGTTTTTTGAGGAGGTTGGTATTCAGTAGTTTTAGCCTCATTGTGAGGAAGGAGACGTGCAAGTGCTCTCAGGATTTTCTCCTTGACTGGTTGTGGAATAAGTGTTGGCAATTGGTTATCAGGGGGAGGTGGTATTGATGATTTTGTATCGTCTTCAGGTGGGTTCGGTCCTGAAAGGTAATCAGCAGTCAATGAGGGTGTGGATGGCACTGCCCAGTTTGTTGAGTTAGGTGGCTTGGATTCATAAGGCATCGAATGGCTTATTATTTCCTCTTTTGGTATCCTATTGAATGTGTTAAATTTCCTTAGATGTTGTCTATTTCTCAAGGTTACTTCCGGAACCATCTATTTTGACAACATAATGATGAAATTGTTGAACTTCTATAATCATACTGGTGCGTTCCCACCTCTTTGGGTTATTTCCTACCAAATTTTGTAGATAAACATGATCACCAACCCGCAAGGGGGGCAGTGAGCATGTATGTTCAAGCCAATTTTCATGTTCCCTTGAATGGCACTTAGCTAGTGCCTTTTTGTTATTTGCCATGGTTTCTTGCCATGTAGTGTGGGGGCAGTATCAACCCATGGGTATTGAGATTGAGTCTCTTATTGGTCGACCAAATATGATTAATGCAGGAGAAGCCTATATCAATAGAGCCTGTGGGGCTAGTATTACTCATTAACATTCGCTTGACAGTTTTAACAGCCAGTTCAGATCTGCAATTAGCATGTGGGTTTGCCACTGATGTTATTCTGTGGTTTACCCTCCATGACTTAAGAAATTCTTTTGTTTTACCAGATGTAAACTGTGGTCCACCATCTGATGTTAATTCCTCTGGTACTCCAAAATTTACTAATGTTTCATGCAAGTGCTGCACCAGTCCGAGTGCTCCTGATTCAGATTTGAATATCTATCGACAATAACAATATAATCGCAGTTGTTATAAGTAAAATAATCACTGCAAAACTTTTGGAAAGGGTATTCAGGTGGAGTTATGTCAGAAAGAGGCTGCATAGGATTGGACTTGGCTATGCGATGGCAATGACTGCATTCTTCTCTGATTCCTGTAATATCAGTAGAAATATTTGGCCAATAGACTAAGTCATCAGCTTGTGCGCTCATGGTACTGACACCCTGATGAGCTGCATGTAGAGCATCAAGTATGCTTGGGCATAGTGAGATAGGTATTACTATTCTCTGTCCCATGAGAATCACTCCATTAATGCAGCAAAGACTGGCTGCCAACTGATGGAATGGGTGTAGTTCAGGGTCCAATTCTCGACAGCTCTCTGGAAATCCTGCCTCAATAACTTTCATTAATTATCTGAGGCTTTCGTCAGAAGCTGTGGCTTCTCTCACCATGTCCCAACTCACGATATTTGTGATGGCATAGAGTGTATTGGCTGATGCAACTAAAGCACGGTCCTCTGCAATGTCGATGCCTTGATATTTATCATTACTATTTGCAGTTAGTAAGTTGTTGCTGTTAGATTTATGAACAGGATGTCTTGATGCTGCATCTAATCCTTGGATTTTAATACCTAGAATATGTATCAATGTGAATTTGTATGCTAAAGTTTTTTCTTTTAAATTTACAAATTTCCGTCAAAGATCGATCATTCAAGATTTTGATGAGGGGTTTGTGATCAGTTGCGACTATTAAATCAGTGCAACTGAGTGCATAATAGTGAGTTTGATAGAGGGCATATGCAACTGCTAAGGCTTTGCCCCTGATGGGTGTGTATCTACTCTCGGCGGGGTGGGTGAATCTACTTCCCACCAAACACAGTTTCCATCCATCCTTGCAGCAAAATGGTGTTTTTGAATGGCAATTACAGTACCTCTGCATAAGGAGGAACCCTATTCCATCAACAGACCATTCCGTCATGAGACATGTGGATTGTGATGGGACAAATAGGTGAACCCCTTCCTTCATTTCATCGATTATAATATTCTTGGACTCCTGAAATGATGTGTTTAGCTCGTTAGTCCAGTTAAATTTGATTGATGGTTTGAGAAGGTGTCTGAATGCTTTCATTTGCTTTGCCATAGAGAATGCATATGCCCCTTGATTGACCAACCCAAACCAAGCTCTTGCACCAGTTATGTCTTTTGGCTGAGGAAACATTCTGATGGAGGCTAAAAAATTTTCACTTGGTTTGACTTTGTTAGCGTAATCATAAGTCTTGCAAACTCAACACTGTCTTGAGTGAACTGGAATTTCTTTGGGTTTAGAGTTACTCCATTTCTTGTGCATAAGTCAAGCCATTCACATGCTTGGAAGAACGCTGCTTTAATTAATTTTGCCCACATGCATGTATCATCAACACATTTGACCTTGTTGGGGAAGTTGGCAATAATGGTGTCGAAATGGTGAGTGTAAGTATCACCACTGGCAATGAATCCTTGTAGGGACATCTTGTATCGGTATTGTCCCCATGGAGTGATGAAAGTGGTAATATGTCTGTCTTCTTTGCATATCGGTATGGAGTGATAGCCATTCCATGCATCAGTGATGGTTTTCTTTGTGTTTTGTGGGACTCTATCTGCCAGGTGAAAAGGGCTGATAACATGGTGGGTTTGTCTAACTGAATGCCGATTTTACTGTCACTACCATTCTTGAGCATCATGTGACAGGCGTGTTAGGATTAACCTTCTCTAGAATGCCAATATTTACATCCCGTTCCAAATCATTAAAAACGTTTTCTTGCCAATGGATTGGTACTAAAGCTGGTTTATGAATAGCAACTGGCTTGGCATCAGGATCTACATGCATTTTAATTGGTTCACACTTCATCATGGGAAAAGGTTGTTGTTTGCTCACATTGAACGCTGTTTCACTATAATAATCTAATAACCACTGTTTAAGGGCAGGGACATTTGCTTCTGTAGCTTCAAAACCAGAAGGTAGTTCAGTTGAAATCAGATATGGATTTTGATTTCTCTTTGGGCATAAACACTGAAATATCTTCATTTGCTATTGAAGAGACCAATTCTTGTGGCTAGCTAATGGATATTATGGGGAAGTTAGCTGGTATGGCACCAAGAGCAATTAGTGCTTCTCTGCAGAGGAATGCTTTGTCTCTTTTTTTTTAAAACATAGAGTAATTGCTTTGTTTACTTGCTGAATCTGATATATCAGTGGTGGTGATTTCAACGATAATGCCTCCCTCCACGGCTAAGTCCTCTACTATAGCCCCCTGCATAGTGAGCTTTACTGAAAAATGTCACTTTTATCAATACCCATGGCAAATGCTGATCTAAGTGGTATAATAAGAGCTTTGGCAACCAGACTCTGCAATCCTGGCAATATTTATTAGAGATAAGGCTGATGTGTTTTTCATTGGGTGTCCCAACACAATGTGATCATTTGGTAATGGTGTCAACTGCACAGTCATTATAGGATAAGGTTTCAATCGTCTTGATACCCATTTGCCTTCAAATATGTGGTGTTCCAATTGTTTTTCAATTCTATTTTCATTGAATGATTTATCTATATGGCAACTGGCAGCACATAATTGATCATACAAGAAGCCAGCAGAGTCTTCTTCAGTTTGGAAGTCTTCAGTCTGGTATGTCTCATTATTTCTTTTACCCTTTCTGGTGTTTTTTTGTCTATTCTTTTCTGTTCAAAATTTTGACATCTTGCTTCTATGTCCATAGGTTCTACAGTCCGTGCATTTGCTGCAGTAAGAAGCATGGTGACCTTTGACTAAGCACTTTGTGCATGTTGAGGACCAGGCTTCACAGAATTTAGACCTTGTATTTCTGTCATTGTTTTTACCATGGCGGGCCTCTCCACATGCCCAACATTTAGCTTGTGATGAAGTTTTATTTCTGTTGGGATGGCTTATAGCTCCTGTGCTATCTTCAACAGCTGTCCCTGTAGCCTTTCCTTGCTCCTTTTGGGAGAGGAATGCTGCAGTTTCCTCCAAAGTTCAATCTGTTTTAGGGTCGCCTAATAGGTCTGATAATATTTCTGAGTCGGCTATGCCTTGTGCAAGATTATCCTTAATTATTTTGTTACTGTAGTCAAATGTATGGTTGCATCCCGCTACTTTGCATTGGGCTACATATTGACATAGTGCTGCTTGTCCTCTGAGGCTGGTGAGAAATGTTCTAATGCTTGTTCCAGCGGCTTGTGTCATTTTTCTTAGCCTAATTCAATGTACTAAGGTGCACTCATCCCTGACCGTGAGTAGTTTAATTGCTGCTAATAAATCTTTCTTGGCTATAGATGATACATTGAACTGCAGGTCATGCATTATGTCTGTTTTCAAGTCCTGATCACAGCAATAAAATAAGGCTGTTGATGCAACATTATTTAAGATGCACATTCCTGTCTTGTACATTTCCCATTGATGAGTGAATACAGACCATTGATCAGGTGTGCATCCTATACTAATGGAAGGCGACTCCAATTTAAGGGTGGATTGAGTTGCTTGTTAATAAGCGGCTTTATCATGCATAGTTAGTGCTGTGTTTAATGCTGCTGCAAATGCAGCATCTAGATTTTGTGACCTCCAATCATATCTCTCAACTGCACATGATAATTTGGGCATCTTGTTGGTTGTGCACAAACTTCTTCAATTGCAGGAACTTCATAGTGATGTCGATCTTTCATCATAAGTAAAAGTCAATATTCTCCTCTATCATTTATTCAGCACTCAAAAGGATGATGGTTGTCCAACACCTGTGTGAGTACATAACATTAGTCAAATCACATGGATAATAGTAGTTAAATCATATCTATCTAGATTGGGGGGGGGGGTATTCTGGACTCATTCCTGTGGATACAGGTTTTATTATTGTATATTATGATTGATTTGGATTTTGATGAAATTATGATACTTTTTGTTTTTGACACATTCCTATATATGGTTCAAATTGTGTATTGTAGATTCATGATCTGACTCAATCCTATGGATGCTTTTTAGGGATTAGTTTTAACAGATGCAGATGACCTTTGATATGCCCTTGTGGCTTTTGTCATGCATAAATTTGTTGTTATGTTATGTTACCACTTCTGATCCCAAGCTAATAACTTATTTGGGTCAATCTGCATTTTAAAGCTACCCTCAACTTCTTTGACTACAGCTGCCAATTTAGTGTCATCAGCAAAAATTGACACCTTGCTATTTACAGCCTTCCTAAGATCATTTATATAAACTATGAATAATAAAGGGCCTAAAATGGATCCCTAAGGTACTCCACTGTGATCTCATCCCATTCAGTACAACTTTCTCCTCTCTTTCAGCCATTTAGCTATCCAATTCCAAACTTTCCCACATATCCAATGCATTTTTAATTTGTGAACTAGTTTCCTATGTGGAACCTTATCAAAAGCTTTGCTAAAATCTAAGTAAATTATGCTAACATTCTCTCCTTATCGAATTGTTTAGTAACATAATCCATAAAATCCAGTAAATTTGTTAAACATGACCTACCTCTTCCAAACCCATGCTGAGCATCATTTATTAACCTACCATAATCTAGATAGTCAGAAATCCCCTTCTTAACTATCTTTTCAAGAATTTTACAAACAATAGAAGTTAAGCTTACAGGCCTAAAGTTATTCGGGTCCTCTTTACTTCCTTTTTTATAAATTGGCACTACATTTGCTATTTCCAATCATTAGGTATTTCTCCAAACTTAGTGATCTAGTATATAACTTTTCAAGAGCTACTGCAATACTATCTACATCTTCTTTGAGTAACCTAGAATGAATGTTGTCTGGGCCAGATGACTTAGTAGTATTTAACTCCAATATAAGCCCTTTAATCCCTGTTCACATTAATAGTTGACACAACTACAACACTATAGAAAAGATGGAAATTGGAAGCGCAGGGAAATTATTACTTATTATTCAAAAGCTTATGCTACCTAGATCAACATTTAACAGTGACGAATGGTGAAATTATAAAAGTATTCAGTTCCGGTTTAATATGTGGCCTACCTATGTGATTCTGGTTTAATATGTGGCCTACATAATCAGAAAGCAAAGTACCAATATCCAAAGGGTAAAATAATATATAAAAAAATATATTTTCATTTATTTTTACCATATAAATTTATAGTCAATTCAAAAAATAACTTTAATTAGTAAAAATCTCTTGAATATCTTGAAGCATACATAAAAATAAATCAGCATCATCTCCCTTCCATACATGCCAGCAGTATTCCTCAAGATACCCTTGGAGGTTTTGACTGTGAACTCCATAATTCTTTTTTCAGGATGTTGATATTACTCTCCAGCCCAAATCGCTCGATTGACTAAGTGTGAACACCACTATCAGGATCAAAATTGATGATTTACGGTTTCATGGTGAAATCCCAATCATTGTAGTTGGTGATAAGCAGCCCACTTGTCTGAATAAATGTTTGAAACTGCCTCTACCTCCCTTTGAATGGTTGGAATAAGAGTCTCAGTATTGTGCTTTTCCACATAGAAGTAGGGCACATCTCATCCTTGAATCCAAGCAAACACCCATGGCCTGTTGATTCTTTGCCCATGATTGCGATTATTTTTAACATTTTCATCTGCATCTGCGTGGTGTCTATTTAATATACACAGCCTCTATTCTGTTATATTTTCTGTGTCCAGCAAAGCGAGCTTGATCTATTTGCACTGTTGCATATTCATCACCCTTCATCTGACCCCCTTTTTTCTACTGAAACTATTGCTGCACACACTTTGCCGCAATAGTTAAACCAATCCACGACTGTTGTTTTTGACAAGCCAGTTAAAGAGGATACTTTCCAATATTTCTGATGACACTCTGCAAGTTAATTTGCCATTCAAATTTTTTTTTACCAGTGTGAGTTGATTTACTTGCTTGACATCCTTTTCTCCTGCATCTCCAAACCATCCTGTCATGGCCATGAGACTTCTTGTTCATCAGTGCCATGGGTCCACCACACTTCAGGCAGAAATCTGCATCCTGTAAAAGGCCCTTTTCTCTTAAAAACAATGTAGCACTTTTTCCACTGGCAGCAACAGTGTAGTAAAATTCCCCCAGCAGCATCTTAAAAGGGTGTATGTAAACTTTAGTCATTTAAAACTATTACAAACAAAACAAAAGCTATGAAATGTGAGTTAGCATATGAACACAATCTAAACCACAGTTTACTGGTTTAGTATTTAGGTAGAACACATACTAAACCAGTGAACTTGTGTGGTAGGCTACTTCTAACAGGCAGGTCACATACTAAACTTGCACCAATTAGAATTACCATGAATATTTTCTGCCTTACATCCTGTACTTATTGACTATATTATGAGAACATCAATATTGTTATTCTGTCAAGGGGTCTGGAAAATAGTATCATATTTTACAATTACATTAATATCATTTAATGCAGTAATGCTATTTCTTATATAAATAATGATCTCATTATTACTGTTACTCTTCTTTGACTAATTGACATATAACTTTTTAGGTCAATTTCAAAATTTTGAGATTTAATTAACTACGATTCATTTACACATACAATATCTAGATCTTCATCAATAATATAACTCATCCTTCTTATTTATAAGACTATGAGCATTGGTATAGAGACAACCCACCCATACCTGAAGAATTTATCATTGTGCATCTAATATAACATAATTTCATGGATAACAAATGCCACAAGGGCCTATCAAAGGTCATCCACATCTGTCAAAACCCACCAACAAAATGTATCCATAGGATTGAGTCAGATCATGTATCTACAATGTACAATTTAAGCAATCCAGAGGATTGTGTCAGATCATGCATCTATAATATACAATTTGAACCATACATAGGAATGTGTCAAAAACAAAAAGTATCATAACATAACATAATTTGATCCAAATCAATCATAATATACAATAATAAAAAACTGCATCGACAGGAATGAGTCCAGAATAATGCCCCTTCCCTTCCAAAGTTAACCCTCCCTCCCCATATAATCATCTAATCTGCATTTGAATACATTCAAATTTGGACTGTCTACCGTCTAAGATGGCTAACTATTCCAGTAATCTACCACTCTATTGGTGAATAAGTATTTTCTAACATCCAACCTGCACCTCTGTTTTTTATTTTTTAAGTGGTGACCCCTAGTCCTATTACTACCTTCCAACTCAAATAACTTGCTAAAATCCAACTTATCCATCCCAGAACAGATTTTAAAAAGCTCAATCATATCTCCCCTCACACATCTTCTCTCAAATGAGAACATATTTAGTACCCTCAGTCTATCTTCATATTTAAGGTGCTTCAGGAAATGTATTATTTTTGTTGCCCTCATTTGTACTGACTTGCGGGTTGATGTCTAAAATGTAGTGACCATGCTTGTATACAGTATTCTAAATGTGTCCTGATATATGAGTTGTAGAGCTTTAGGATAACCTCTTTACTCTTGTAACATTCCTGTTAATGTATCCTAGCACCCAATTTACTCTATTCTTTTCCTCAATATACTGCTTTGAAAACTTCAGTGACCTATCTACTACTATCCCTAAGTCCTTCTCATCCTCAACTGAATTCAGCCATTGCCCATCTATTTCATAGCTAAATTCCATATTATCCCTTCCCATGTTAAGAACGTTGCATTTTCTAAGGTTAAAAGTCATCTGCCACTTCTGAGCCCAAACCAATAACTTATTTAAGTGACTCTGCACTTTAAAGCTACCCTCAACTTATTTTACTACAGCTATGCCACTCTACCCTGACTCAGACTACTTAACCAGATTTCTTACCTTAAATATCTTGAGGCAAATGGCTAGAAATAATAGCTTCTAACTATACTATATTACTCTTTTATTTTGGAGAATTGTTTCATAAACCTAAACTGTCTCACAGAAGTCATTTAGTTCTTACTTTAAACTCATCTTCAGGTCACCCTAGTTTATTGCTGCTACTGAGTTAACCTGAATTGGAACTCCATGTAGCAAATAACCATACCTAATGATGCTTAACTTTACTCTAATTGGAAGTGGTCTGTCCCATCATTAGGCAATATGGGCCTTGGTCAGTTACACATTGTTTTAAGTGTCTCCGATGGGTCACTGCATAGCCTGATCGTTGTTTCAGACTCATTTTCCTCTCTCTTCCCAACTTTATTTTAGAAAACAGCAAAGTTAAAAAATATATATTGAAGCTTCTGAAGTGTCTGGTATGTGAAAGAAGTTTATCCACCAGAAACTTTAATCATTATATAAAACTTTCAAATAGCACTCTTGTAAAAAACAGGAAATAAACATGAATAATAAAAAGAATTTAATTAATGATGAAATGAAGGATAATAAAAAGGTGAGTTAATTGAAATCTTTTAGGTATTTTGTACCATTAAGTAATGCTGATTATTCATTCCTTAGTTTTATGAGTTTAGTTATCTTTATTGTGAAATGAGTTATACTTTTTAGTATTGCTGCATGTTCTGCCAACAATTGTCTCCACCATTATTGTCTGATGGTGTGAAAGAGACTTAGAAATGTTGATGTGGACCACTTAAGGGGGTACCCTGTATAGCTTGGTGCACTTGGTAGCTAGAGGAGCTGTTTGTTGTGCCAGCCTAAGTGCAAATAGTGCAGGGTCCATTCACTGGGTTGACTTAAACCTGGTGAGCTTCCTCTTGCTCTTTTTTCAGTTCCTTTTCTATTTTATTTACTCTCCCTTCAACCCTTTCTCTACTAAAACTGAAACCAGGAGCACCAGCCACTCTACTGGTTTGAGTCCTTGTTGGGATGCTACTGTCTATACTGTTACACATGGTATCCAGACAAATTGCATATCCTGATGGCCTGACAGAAAATAGGGATGGCTCCACCAATGGGTTGGCTTGAACTGTTTGATGAGACAAAGTGAAGCTGCAACAGGATGGGTGGTGTAGCTCGGGGCAAATCCCCCTGTTAACACTGAAACCTGGAGAAGAAACTCCTGTAAGGGACACAGCAATATGTTTCCCTGGCTGCCTTGCTGATGCAACTCAACTCCCCATCCAGCCCCAGCTTAGCTTCTCTTCCATCCTTTGCTAACCCCTAATCTCCCCCTCCTGTACTGACTCTCCCTCATCTTTCCCCTCCCATTCCCATTTCCCTTTTGTTGACCTCTTCTCTCTTCCCTTGGACCTCACTAATCATGACCTAGTGTTCATCTTGATCACAGAACCGAACTCTTACAACAAGATGTTAGGCTTGGTGACTCTAACCTCTCTGAAGCCTATCACCAAGCTGGATCCCTCATGCCGCTGCACCTACCATGCCATCCGTAGGATTTGGTCTGGGTTTTCCCATGGGGTGGGGAGGTATATATTATCCCATCTAGTGATAGGCCAGGGCCAATCAAAGGTGCCCAGTAGTGCTGTTCCCTTAATGGGGTCAGTGTTGGCCATCACAGACAGGGGTATCAAAATGTTCCTGAATGGTCATGGACAAGTAAAAAAAAGCCTTTACTCCCCTTTAACATAATCAGAGCCTCTGATGAGCTGCGCCAAATAAGAAAATGAGTCCCCCCCTCCCCATGTGCTTTTCCAGGAGCCGATCCTACAACCTCCTTCAATGGATGTGGTTGACTCCCCCTCACGTCTTTCTTGGGCGGCATCCTTGTGCGATTCCATTGCTTTCACAGGGGATGCCCAAGATAGAAAGATGGCAGCCCAAAATTGACACTGTTGCAGAGGTGCTACTACTACCACCGCTTTGGCTATACAAATCAATCCTCTAGACATGCAATGCCAATGTTACCCGAAGTCTGTGTAAGTTGTTCCAATGTCATACATGATAAATCATATTTGGGTATGTCCAAGTATGTCAATTACAGAGGGCCATGCCCCACTTCTTCGAAGCAATGTGGTGTGTATCTCCCGGAGAAGAAAATTCTGGCCATTTAAGTTAAGGATTGTGCATCATCTCATGAGCTAAGGACTTGGCCCTGTAAGGTTTTGAGGAAGAAAAGACTTGCATGGTGAGCGCAACCTCCCCCATAAAAGGCAATGATGTATTGTTTGGCTAAGAGCAGTTTAGCTGCAACTGGATAGGAGGTGGCTGAGGGAAACTTAAAGTTGCATGCCATTGCACCGCGACTGTTCCCATGAGCCCAATCCCCAATGCGGCAACAGCTTCAGGTTGCTTTCTCTCGTCTCCAGTATCTGTCCTGGTACCATGATGGGAGGGGTCACTACTTCAAGCCCCTTTTACTCGGAATGAGTTTGTACACATTAACTGGTCGACTTATAGACTTTTGGGTGGAGGCTGGCCTTCTCCCCTTTATTTAATTAGGTTTTTGTCGTTGTTATCTTTCTAGGTCGCACGTTCCTGCGCAAAGGGGGAGGCAGACCTCCTTCCTCCCCCAATGCCGGAGCTTGCTTCTTCCTTATTGCCATTTTCCCTTTTTATTGTTGTTGTTTTTTGCATATTCTTATTTTAAAGTAGCCTAGTGCTAGGCTGTCGTGAGTCCGGCAACTTGTGCCTAAGTGGGTAGTCACCAAATAGGCTCGTAAAATAAAAAAAATGCCATAAGCTTCAGGAAAGGAGTAGTTTATGCGAGGGAACATTACCTTAGAGCTGGCTGACTATGGGGCTTAAGGTCCAACATGTGATGAGAAAACAGGGAGGGGCCTCGAGACTCACCCCTACACTTCATCACGTTCGACTGTGACAAGCACCCTGAGTCGGTGTATGCTGGTTGGTATCGCTACTGCATGAAGGCATTTGTGCCAATGCCGCAAAGATGTTACTACTGAAGGCGATAACGGCTTCGGCGCATTGTCCGGCCAACAACGCTTGGAGTTCTGCCTCAGGGAATCAGGGAAGCATAAGGTCATTACTGTGAGGGTCATCTTTTCGAAGCGGGCCCCCGCACCTCTTCCAAGCTAGCCCTAGAGGGCATATTACTTAAATGGAATTACCGTGGACTCGGGCCAACGGAAGGAGTTTCGGAGGCTCGTCTCTCCAGTTCCCCTTTAGCTAATTTTTGGCAGTAGGCCATGCTGGGTGCGTGCTCCCTGCACACCCTCCTCGGGATAATGTATTGTGACTCCACCACGACGGGATGGGGGCCGGGCAGGAGGATGGGCGATTTACACCCGGCATGACGTCTCGGATCTTCTCTGATTTAGATAACTCCTTTCAGGCAGTAGCTGTGCAGCTGCACCTTGATAGCGGTATACTGTTATTTCCGCGTATATTCCCCCGTCAGCCGACTTCGACGCAGGGACATTCCGCCGCGTCGTGGCCTGGTTGCCGAGGCCCTTTCTCTTAATCAGAGATCTAAAATGGTAAACACCCCCTTTGGGGAGACTACTCTATTAATCCACGGAGTCGGTGAATTTCTTCGGGCTAGGGCTAGGTTCCAGTATATTTCGAAGCACACCTGCCGCTCTTCTTGGCGGGCATATGTGTCTTCACTTAACGGGAAGACCCCTCTGGCAAAGGTGTGGAAGCGAATCCAAAGATTCAGAGCAAGTTCTCTCAAGATCACCCCCCATCCCCTCCTGTTCTTCAGGAGAATGGGACTGCAATCTTGGCGGAATCCCTCGCTACCGCTTCTCTGTATTCTCTAGCCGGGATGCTGCTATGTCCAGAGGCGGTGAACCCTTCAACGACAAGTTCACTCTGAGTGAGGTGCATTCAGTTTGTGCGTGGACACCGACCTTGGTCCAGACGATGTCCTGTATAATATGCTTCGATGCCTGGGTGAGTGAGGTATGGGCTTTCTTTTAGATGTATTTAACAGGGTCTGGGAAGAGTGCATCTTTCCATATTCCTGGCGAATTGCTTGTGTGCTCGCTTTTCACAAACTGGAGAAAGATCACTCTACCCTGGCCGGTTTCGGCCCAATCTCTCTAACCTCCTATGTGTGCATGTTGATGGAGTAATTTAGAAATGCTAGATTTGCTTTTTTTTCTCATCAGTGGAGTCCATACTTCTGCACAGTGCCGCTTCCATAAGTTCCACTCAATCATGGTTTTTTTCCAATCTGGAGAAGGCCTATTATACTGCATGGTGATACGATATCATGGAGACACTCCACATGATGGGGTCGAGGGGATGCCTCCCAGTCTTTATATCTTTTTTTTTACGAGATCGTTGATTCTGTGTATGGGTGGTGAGAGCCCTCTCCAACCCATGGAGCAGGAAGAGGGTGTCCTGAAGGAAAGTGTCGTCAGTGTAACACATTGCCCTTGACTATTAACAGCATCACCTCAGTGTTGCCTGCAGCTGTTCTCTCTACGCTCTACATGGACGACCGATCGAAAGGTCGTCCACGTAGAGCGTAGCGAGAACAGCTGCAGTATTATTAATAATACTGTGTATTATTCGCCTGCTGTACACGTGAGCCTGGCACCTTCCTCAGTCACCAACAGCTCTCACTGCATCCTCAGCTAATCTTGATAATGCCTATGCGGCTTAGAGACACCCATCATACCCTAAGCCCTTTGGGTTTAAGGTTATGAAGCTCCTTCGAGAGCTACATATAGCACTCAGGCCCTGGTTCTGCCCAGCACACCTGCATTTAGGGTACATACCATCTAGGACTATTCTTTGCCACGCCTCTTGTCCCAAAGCTTCTACAGTGCCTTGAGTATTGCATTTGGCCTTTTTAGAGTACACTTCATGTCACGTTCTAACCATGCCAATGTATACTTATTACTCAAGTACTGAGATGTGGTTAGTTTGCAGTCAGTGGGGCTCTGCCAGCATCTGTCTTCATGGCTGAGCTGGTGGTAATACACCACTTGGTATGGGATATTACGTGAAGTGCCCACCCAGTTGGGAGATTGGAATCTCCATATCCCTTGGTTCATGAGCCAGGCAGATGTCAAGATTATCAGCTGCTGTGTTCCTGAACAAGTAGGAATTGCTAGAAATTAGGGCGGTAGAAATGGGGCCAATCAAGAAGAGGAGATCCCTTAAGACTCTATTCCATTCACCTTGTGACTTTAATTAAATCTTACGAGATAATAATAGTTCAGGAACAGGTTGCTCAGTTTTTATATGGGCAGAGATATAAGTGTGGTCATATGTTCCAATAGGACTCCCAACATTGGTATTAACAACATGAATATCTGTAAGTATTAAATCTAGAATATTACCGGATCTGTGTGTTGGCCTTTGAATTAATTGATCACAACCAAATTCAGTAGAGAAGTCAATTGCTCTCAAACCATGATGATCAGTAGATGATACAGAGTTCAATCATTCTATGATGGGCATTAAAATCACCCACAAACAAGAATGCAGCTTTCCTATCATTTTCTTATATAGATGACATGCTTTTCAGTTAACAGTCTTGGTTTTGATAGATTGAAAATAAGTCAAAATTGCTATGCTTACCACATACTTTCACCACTAAAACCTCATGACAATTACATTCATAATTGTGCTTTCGATAGGCAAGAAATCCATTTCTTATATAAACTGCCATTTTCCGACCCCTCTCATGATCATTACGCTTCAATAGATGAGGCTGTGTAAAACCTGGAATTAAGAGCTCTTTAGAGGATCTAAAGTTTGATATCAAAGACTCAGAACAAAATAGGATGTCAAATTGTCTGGAAGTTAGAACCAAATCATTTAAATTTGCATGAAGCCCGTGAAAATATTATTATATAGCATGCAGTACTGCCGATGCCTAGAGGTAGTGGGTTCAGGGTTTATCTCCACATCATCAGCCAGCAAAATAATTAAAATTAACAAAAATGTGACAGAATATTTGAAGACAATCATGATAATAAATTGTCATTCACCATATACTGAATAATAATAAAAGAAAATATCTGCATAGAAGAAAATACTGTAGTAGCTTGATGCAGTGCTCATGCTATAAAGGAAAATCTCACTTCATGGTCAGAAAATAACTTGAGTATGACCATTTTCTTATAGAGAGACTTGGTACTGAGTAGAAACTTTCTTGACCCAGAGATTTGTCCTTATAGTTTTGTTCCATGAAGAATGATGGAACTGGCGTAGTTACTCTCTACAAGAACCAGAAAAGGAAGGAAGGGAACCAGTCAACCATGGATAACCCACTCAATCAGATCCACCGATCATGAGCCTTTTGAGCCCTGGCTAATGGCACATGTTACCAGGTGGACTGCACTAACTCAATCAACTACCAGTGCCCAAGCAAGCCAAACACAGTTCACTAAACTTCCCCTCCCAAAAGAAATAAAAAATATGGTGAACATTAAAGAAGATTAGGGGTAGATGAATCCACTGAAGGCAAGGGAGGGTGCTCATCTACCAATATCCAACCTTAAAAAAATGCAAGAGGTAGAGCAAAGTGAAAGGAGAGTATACTCAAGTGCACCCCCAAGCAAGGGAACTCAATCCAGACAATGAAATACCCTGGTACAAGGTTGTGGCACAGTCTTAAATGGAATGAGAACATTGGTTATTTATTTGGAGAACCATCTCCTAGAAGACCTGCCAACCAAGGCTAAGAGTTTCTTGTACTCAATGGTGTGATTTTGGACTAGTACCTTCTCCAGAAGAGTTGCCAAACATGGCTATTGGGTCTCCACAACCTAGATGGTTTGATTTTGGAGTGTCTGTCTCCTAGAAGAGCTGTGCTAGTGTTTAGTCCACCTTTATACACTGAAGGAAAGTTATTAAAATTACCTGGCATTAAAATGGGGATCTTACAGATGATGTTGTAGCGGGCCGAAAAATTTAGACTAACCCCAATCGATCCAACCCGCTTCCTATACTAATCCGGACGTGAGAAATCGAAGGAGAATGAAACGGATTGTATGTACAGTTCTTTACTAACAGAAAAAAAGTACAATGATAATTACAGCTTATATTTACAACAATTTTATATTTACAACAATTTTATATTTACAAGGGAAGTGTGCACACTTCAAAATGAGGCTAAGTTCCCCAATCCAAATAAGATACCAAAAGAGAATTCTATAACAGGCGAATACAACAAATTTACTTAAATATATCTACACAAAATAAAAAACACAACAACAACCGAACGAAAAGGGGCACGCGCTATCACTTGTGTGCTGGAGGTGGGTGGTAGTAGGCTAACTTAGAAGGAGGCAGGATTGTCAACGAAGGCGGGTATGGCGGTTCAGGTGCTTAGAGAGGCACGAAAGCCCTCCGTCTCAGGGCGGGGCGGAGCACTCGTCTAGAGAACCCCTCTTGCTATCAGTCCACACTTCCACTCTCTGTAGAAGAGATATATCCTCCTTTTATGACCCATTTATTTATACATGGATGGCGAAACTAATAAGTGGGCATTACCCGAAAATATATCGACTAGCTTACCTCTTTCCAGAATATGACGCTTTGATAAAAGTTTATTTTAAGCAAAGTAAAATATTATTATAGTGATATCTCAAAATTAGCTACTATCTTTCCAGAATATAACGCCTGGAAAGAAAGAAAAACATGGTAATCATTTTATACATAAAATAAACAAAAATAAAACAAACCCATTCCCATTCACACACATTCTTACAGAGGGAGGGAGAGGGTACTGAGAAAAGGGGTGGGAGAATGGCCCTTTTACACACACTCACATTCGCTCCACCACAATGTTACTGCCCTTGTTATATTGTCACCACATCCACTAACAGTAGATTTTGCAGAGTAGCTGCCTTGAGAAGGTGGATAATCCTTGGGTTGATTCAGGATCTAAAGAGGTTTGGACAAACTTGTCCAAGGAAAATGCAAATATGATGGCTATCAACATCAAATAACCGAAGGAAAAGAACAACATTGAGGAAATGATATTCAAATTTCTTTTAGAATGTGGTGAGTGGATTCAACCAGATGTCATTCATCAGGCAAGATGCATTTCTAGAAATATGCACTCTTAAGATGCGTTACTGTTTCTCAATATCTTTGGTCAAAAGCTATGAAAATAAGAAAAATTTTATTTTTGAACTAGCCTGTAAAGATGCAGGAGCAAGTCAAAATGATGTGAAGTAAATTTTCGTTAGGCTACCCCTCTCATTCACAAGAATAATGAGACTTCTTACTCTAATGCCACATCTGTAGGGGGAGTCTTTTGCAACTGCATTCTACCCATTGTGTAGCCTCGATGCTGCTACACCAGTATTCAATAAATGTTGTGTTTTTACTGAGTGATTTACGCTCTGTTATAGCTTTGTGTGGACACTGGCCCTTGTACAATGTTCTATATGCCATACTTCAACACATATGCGTGAAGCATCTCATTTATCGATTTATTCAAATGGATCTGGACAGAAAGGTATCTTCCCACACTCCTTTCAAATGCCTATCCCGCTCACTTTTGCAAACTGGAGAGACATCACTCTCAGCTGGTTTCTGTCCTATTTTGCTAACTTGCTGCTTCTGCAGGTTGAGGTACAAATTATTAACTATTAGATTAGCTTCATGAACAGTGTGGCCCAGTCTTCTACACAGTGATGCTTCTGCACTGCAAGTTCCACTCGACTTTGCATGCTCTTCTCCTAGTGCAAAATTCTAACTGAAAGACGTCCTTCCATACATAGCACTATGCTACAGTGGTTTTTGATGTGTAGAAGGCCTATGGTAGGCATCATGGAGAATGACCTTTACATGATGGAGGCAAGTGGATGCATCTTAATTTTTATATCTGAATTTCTAGAGCAACACACTTCATTTTATGTTGGAGCCATGCCAGTATACATGGATGGTTACATGTCCCAAGATGAGGCCAGCTTCCATGCCCTATCCCCGCGCATTAAAGTCAGCAGGGTTCTACTAGATGCTGTTTCTATCTTCACAGTTGAGCCGGTTGCAATATATACATTGTGCTCTCTGGGCATAGTAGTTACCAACCACCCTGGTTTGGGGTATCCATGATTCACCGAACTGGGCAGAGGCTGGTATTATCTTCTACTTAGTTCCTGAACAAGTGAAGATTCCAGGAAATGAGGGTCCAAAGAGTCAGCAAGGATTGACTGTATGACCAGATGAGCATTTTTCTCTTCCTTACATTGCCTACATAGTTAGCATCAGGTCAGCTCTCTGGGCTGCCTATAAAGAATATGGGAGATGGCCAATGGGAGCTTAAAGTTGTGTGCCATCTTGCCATGACTTCTAATTGCCTCAGCACTTTCAAGTTGATATCTCTAATCTTCTGATTGGACATACTCTCGGTATGCACCGCCATTTGATGGAGCATTCCCCTCTGCCTTACTGCAATGACTGTTTTAACATATTCTTGTTGAGTGTCCAAGTCTGGGGTATAATCACACATGCTACCAGTACCAGGGAGAGTAGCATAGTTACCACTTTCCATTTTATTTGAGTCTTTGTGTTGAGTGCATACCTTGGAGATGAGGAGACACTACTTTGCCCTGCTAGCAGAGAATACTTGCTTGTGAGTAGCCAGAGAGACTTTTAAAAAAATCTTGATTTGGAATCAATTTTTTACTCAAATCAAGATAATTAGGAAGGCACTCAGAATGGGCTGCTTTGACCTGAATTCTAAAAGGGTTATTCCAGTGACCTATGACCTTGGCAGGTGTTGCCAGATGGACGCCTTTGAAAAAAAACTCACCTAATGAGAAGTTTAATATTTTGTTAGATTGTTTGTGCATGTATTTGAATTGCTCAGGGGATGTATCCCTGATGTCAAGAGACCTTTAAACCATTGCTCCCATCAACAAATTGAATTTTTGAGTGGAGTGTATCAGCTTTTTATCCATCCTGCTTGAATATCAATTCAAGATTTATAATAAAGTGTGAAAGTATCTTTTTAACTTTTACAGGATGCATCTGGAGAGATTAAAGAAATAAATCACAAATTCTGCAAAGATTCACTTGGTGGCAATTTTGATGATAAAAAGGTGAGAGAAGCTAGAACACTAAAATTGCCTATTGTTATTCATTGTTTCCATTTTTTTTATTTTTACCATCATTAGCATAAGTCTAATTATTATAATTGAATCATTTTAAATGAGATAATTAAATTATTCATTACGATGATTGTGTAGATAGCCAAGCCAAAAAGATCAAAGATGAGTTTTTTGATGGAAAACAACATGGATTAAGAAGTCAAGAAGAAGTATTTGGTGATTCTTATGAAATAATTAGCCAATTAGGCTCATACAAAGAAGTAATTTTATTATTTTTTTCTTTGTATCTCGCATTCCCCACTAAGTTGGACTCTTCGGTTACTGAGTCTTAAATATGATTTAGGTTTGTAACTCTAGAGATTTCTTTGTGCATTTCTAAGGAAAAATATTTGTTGGGTATTTTAATAGAATTGACTTGTCTTTAACTTTAGGAGCAATTTTATGATATTGTAATGAAAGAGGATATTAAAGAAGAACCTCTGGAAGATGAAATTCCTCTCCTTGATGGAGAGAGACTCAATTCACCCGCGGAAACCTTGAGCCCCAAATCCTCTACGGAAACAGCCCTACAAAACTCCCTTCAAGAAAAGGTAATTTGGCCCACTTTAAAATTTAATACTAAATTTATTTTTTCAAGTTTTAATGTAGTGAAAGTTTATAACAGCCGCAAAGCCTTCTGAGGAAAATCTACCAAATATTAAGTAAAAGGAAACCAAGTCCAGATATGTGATTACTGGCCTGAGACACTTGCCCATGCCAAGGGTTTTATATTGCGAACTCTTCATGTAGTCCTTGTTCAGTCATGGTGGTTAATCTGCATCTATGGTTTAGTGGTTATATAGAAAATGGGAAAAATAAATTGTTCTATCCATTCCTCATGGATAAGATCTTATTGAAGTTCATATAAAGATCAGACTGACAATTGCTGATATGCATATAGGCAATAGATGCTTTCCTTGCAAGCTAGGAGGGGATGGGGTGTGCATTGAGTTCACCCAAAATACATTGAGAGGTTCTGAGTCAGAGGAGAGGGTGGATATTTTTTTGCTGTGAAGATGTGTGTAGGAGCTACCTATTCCTGCAAGGGTAGACACAGGGCAGTCATTTGAACCTGGTAGAGGAAAAAGGAGTGGTAGTTAATGCTTTGAAAGCAGACCTTTCACTATTCTAGTTGATAGTGTTGGATTTCTGATGTCAAAGTGAAGGGTTCAATCCCATTGAGGGTGGACATAATGCCCTCAGTGGTTATAAGCTGGCTGCACATTGGGAAGAAACACTGATATCATTGCAGAGGTAATTAGCTCCACACTCATCAACATGTTCATAGCCTTTCATTTCATTTGTATCAATTCCCTTCCCACCTTCATAATCCAATATAATGCCTCTTTTCTTGAACCCCACTGATGGAGACACTCATATTGTAGTGGTAGGTTCCGGGAGCCTGCAATCACACTGCCTGTTGCTCTAACAGATCCACCTGGGTGTATGAAAGGAGTACAATGAGGGGTAATCTAGTCCAAACTTAATTTATACAAAACAAAACACAGACAGAAAACAATGATGAAAATTACAACCCCAACCAATCGAGAGTATAAATACACCCAAAACGCCAATTTAGAAATAGAAATCTCAGCAAAAACTCTAAATATATATTGGGCCTTACAATGTTTAAATATCCGCCAATGCTGAAATATAAATCACACAGGAAAATATATGGTGCATACCCCAAAACTATATACATAAGATCCAGTCATGACAGTCTCTCTAATATCTGATACCAGTAATGCACAAAAACAGTGGGGTATGAGTGAGGGTAAGGGAGGCAAGTTAGCTTTCTTCCTGGAATTCTTTAGGGTTCCGAGACTCGGTGAGTCTTGCACTCTTAGGGGCCCTGCTAACTGGACCTGCCTTTATATTGTGGGGCAGATTCGCACTAGAGGTGCGAACCAAGCTTCCTACTCTGCTCATCATAGGGGGGAGAGGGCTACCCATACTGGACAGGGTTGCCAAGAAATTGGTGAGCTATGCTAGGGGAAGCTGGGTCTCATACTCTGCCCATCTTGGAGTTACCCATACTAGATGGGTCATCAGCTAGTGACCAGACAAATGGCTCCAATGTAGGCTTCTATTATGGGCCACCACTGCCACCCGCCAGAGGGGTCGCTCTCTAGAGTTGTCCTGTGCTGCATTGGTGTCCGGGCTGTGGATTCATGTGGGAAGGAGATTAGCTCTGGCCTGGACAAACTTTCACATCCCGGGGCCTGCTTTTTAAAACAAGCAGTCTCCCTGGGGAACAGGTGCGCCTTACACATGGCTAGCGCGCAGAGACCGTAGGCGGTGGCTCCTGGCTCCTGGGGCGAAACAGAAAATTAACATGCATATGGGTGTAAAAAAACAAAAACTTAAGCTTCTCAGGAGGTGGTCTACCAAGTCCCCCAGAGACATCATCTATTGGATGTTGTGATCCTAAAGAGAAGCAGATGGAAGCACCTCCTACTGCTTCAAAATCCAGAATGGGTCCTCTACATCACAAAACAGAGGCACACTTATGATGAATGATATCCTACAAAGCTCAATACACACTATCATGAAGAAGTTTGGGACCATAATGAGAATCAGAATCATCTATGAGAATAATGATACTACCAACAGTTGTTATGTGATCTTCCTGACAAAGGAGGCCGCTAAGGCAGCCCTTGAATATGTAACCTCCTTATTCATAGGTGACAAGAACTTCTCTGTCAGACTCATAAGATAATCCTTAAGAGACAGAGCATGACTACTGTCCAAACATATTTGAAGATCATCTGACAGAGAAGGCAGCAAGGCCACAAAAAGTACACACTCCATACTGGTTCATTGCCTACTACAAAGATGGCAAGGGCACTTTCATCCAAGCCGCCCAGTATCTGGAGAGAGAGATTGGACTCATCCTTGAGTGCCATCTTAAAAATTATGGGAAGGGAGTCCTCATACACATCAATCATGTAACCCAAGCGAAAATGCTCTCCAACCTCCCATGCCCGTCCTATGGCATATTTAAAGATTAAGCCTCACACAACTTTGCAAGTCTACTATCCACTAACCTCATACATTGCAAATACACTAATGGCTGGTGATCTGTTATCACAACAAATAGTAATCCATACAAAATTGGCTGTAACGACTTGAGACAGAAGCATAATGCAGCCAACTCTCTTTTAATTGTTGAATACACACATCGCCATGCTAAAAGCCTTTAAAACATTGCAATTATTCATTTACTTTTAACTCCATCCACAACCTGATCTTGCATCAAGCACTCTCGCTGGATATGCAAGTTCCACATTTCTTGCAACTTCAGCTTTCAACTTCTCAAACACTGCAGTCCATTTAATTTCCATACAACTTCACCTTCACACCAACCTCTTCTAACATTCTCAAAACATCATTCACCCAAGTCATATGTTCTTCCATGTTCTCCCTCATCACCAAAATATTATCCAAAACAGTCGCATATTCTTATACGGAAAACTACTCCACTCTGCATTCATAGCACACTAAAAAGCAAACACTTTCATTCCATTCATACTGTACACAACACTCATGGCAATTTTGTCTTTCAGCGTTCGTTCATTCACTCTTCTATAATCAATACACAGTCTCAAACATCCATTTTGCTTTCGCATGGATACAATCAGTCTATTCCAATCGCTCACACTCTTCTCAATTACACCAATTCTCTCCAATTCCTTACACTGTCCCTCGATCTCTTGAGCCATGGTGGGAAAGGGGGGATGATGAGGCCTTTGCACGATCAGCGTTTCATCACTCAAAACAATCTTAAATTAAGGCAAGGAGCGTTGCCTAAGTCCTCATCCCCTTGACTCAAGGCACCTCTTGTATTCCTGTAAACCTTTTGTTTCTCACATTCACTCAACTATACCTCCAATTTCACTTTCTCAATCAAATCTTTATATTTCTAAACATTCGACTTTACACTCACAGAAAGTACACTTGTATTCACCACATGTGTATCTTTCTCCATATTCATCACTGCATTCAACACACCCAATTTATCTCCCGCTTGTACTCCTCTCAAACTCTTCCTTCACAGATTGGGCCAAACTTGAATGCACACACGCGGATCTTTCATATCAATTACACCATCAAATACATGCACAACTCGCTTCAGTGATATTCTGCAGCACTACGATCCAAGACCTACATATTCCCATCATTCTAGCTCATCTCAACACCTGAATTCCATCCAATACTAACACACAACGTTTCGTTCCGCTTCAATGGCACATTCTTCATTGCCTACACTTCCAGACCTTCCATGATATTTACTTTCACATCTCCATCTGGACCCACATACCATTAACACTTCAAGCTTCCATTCTTCTCAGTACATTCAATTCTCTCTACATCAGGGACAATCACGATACCATTTGCTCTCAAACACTTGTAACCTAATAACATGTCATACTTCTTGCTTGTGCCTTATACCACACAAAATTTATCTTCATTCATTCACACACCTGCAATTGAAACTCTTTCTAAACCTCACAGCAATTGGCACATCCTGCTCACCCAATCCAGTCAATTGATTTCCACTATCCTTAACTTCACTTCCTTTTATTCCCTCAAACACTTCATAGTACACAACATTTACTCTGCATTGGGGGATAGGTCCATGGGAACAGTCGTGGCGCAATAGCACGCAACTTTAAGTTCCCTTCGACCGTCTCCCATCTTCTTTGCCAAGCAGTCCGAAGAGCTTCCCGTATTCCTGCCATGTAGTCGGTGTGAGGAAGAGCGAAACGCTGGTCCGGTCGCAGAGTCCTCGCGGACTCTTTGGCGCCCTCATCGGCACGCTCATTCCCCGCAATTCCTACATGTTCAGGAACCCAGCACAAGATAATCTCGACATCTGCCCGGCTCGCCATAACCGTGGCGTCACGGATATCGCGAACCAGGGGATGCGGAGATTCCAATGCCCCGAGAGCACTCAGGGCGCTTTGTGAGTCGCTATAGATCACAATCCGGTCTCCGAACCGGGCACGTGGCGTAATCTCCCGTACCGAGTGGTGTATTGCCACCAGCTCGGCCGTGAAGACAGACGCAGCGCCTGGCAGAGCCCCGCTGACTTCAAACAGAGGGGATACAGCGTGGAAGCCAACCCCCTCTTCGGACTTGGAGCCATCCGTATACACTGGCACGGTTCCAGCGTGACACGAGGTGTGCTCCAGAAAGGTCGAACGCAATACTCCCGGTGCCATACAAGCTTTGGGAGCAGAGGCGTGGCGACAAATAGTCAAATGTGGTACCCTCCAGGGTGGCGTCCTGGGCAGAACCAGGGGCGCCACCGGCCCGAGAGCTATATCTAGCTCTCGAAGGAGTTTCCTGGCCCTAAACCCAAAGAGCTTAGGGAATGACTGGCGTCTCTCGGCGGCATAGGCACCATCGAGATCAGCTGCAGATGCAGTGAGAGCTGTTGGCGACTGAGGGAGGCGCCGGGCTCGCGCGTACAGGCGAGTGATGCACTGCACGCGGCGCAGAGCGAGTGGCATCTCCCCAGCATCGACCAACAGGCTCTCAATGGGGGAAGTGCGGAAGGCACCGTTCCCAAGGCGATGGCCGGTGTGGTGGATCGAATCCACCTTCCGCAATAAACGCTCGGCTGCGGATGCATAAAACTCGCATCCGTAGTCGAGCTTCGAACGAAACAAGGATCGATACAAAAGTAGGGCAGTAGCCCTATCAGCGCCCCAAGCGCTGAACGTCACGGAACGGAGAATGTCTATGGCGCGGGTACAAGAGACCCTAAGGCTGCGAATATGAGCCTCCCAGGTGAGGCGTCGGTCGAATACAAGACCGAGGAAACGGTGTGATTCCACCACATCCAGGCGCACCCCATTAAGAAACAAATCTGGGTCAGGGTAAAGCCGTGGATGGCGGTAGAAGTGCACCACCTTAGTCTTGGCCAAAGAAAACCGAAACTTGTGCGCTTCGGCATAGCGAGAGACGCGGTTCAATGCCTGTTGGAGTCAACTCTCAAGAGTTGGCATCTGGGCCGCGCCAAAAGAGATCGAAAGGTCGTCCACGTAGAGCGTAGCGAGAACATCTTTCGGCAGCATGGAGGGGATGCCGTTGATGCTCAGAGCAAATAGTGTGACACTGAGGACACTTCCCTGCGGGACACCCTCTTCCTGCTCCTTTGGGCCGGAGAGGGCTCCCCCCACCCGCACGCGGAATCGACTATCTAGCAAAAAGTCAGATATAAATATTGGGAGGCGTTCCCTCGCTCCCATCGTGTGGAGAGTCTCCATGATACCGTATCGCTATGCGGTATCATAGGCCTTCTTTAGATCGAAAAACACCGTGGCGTAGTGCTGTCTACGAAGGAAAGCCTCGTAGTCGGCATTTTCCAGTCGGAGCAGAGCATCCGACGTGGAGTGGAACTTGCGGAAATCGCACTGTGTAGAAGACAGATGGCCTCCGCTGTTCAGGAAAAAGGCTAATCTAACATTTACCAATTTCTCCATCAACTTGCACACTCAAGAGGTTAGAGAGATTGGGCGGAAACTGGTCGGAGTAGAGTGATCTCTCCACGGTTTTCGAAAGGCGAGCACAGTAGCGATTCGCCATGACTCTGGGAGAAGACCCTCCACCCAGATCCTGCTGAACAAATCTAAGAGAAAGGTATATGCCTCGCTCACCCAAGTGTCGAAGCATGGCGTATGGGACATCGTCCGGACATGGGCGGTGTCCGCGCACGAAGCGATAGCGGAGCGCAACTCACTCACAGTAAACTTGTCGTTGAAGGGTTCTCCGCCTCTGGAGATAAAGTCCAGCCGGCGGCCTTCCGCGACATGACGACGTGCATTGAATGCTGGCGGAGCAGCATCCCGGCTAGAGAATGCGGAAAAAGCGGTCGCGAAGGATTCTGCCAACGACGCGGGGTCCGAGATTGCGGTCCCATTCTCCTGGAGAACGGGAGGGAGGTCCTGCAAGAACTTAACCCGAATCCTTTTGACTCGCCTCAACACCTCTGCTAAAGGGGTTTTCCCGTTAAGTGAAGACACTTATGCCCTTCAAGAAGAGCGGCGGCCGTGCTTCGAAAAATATACCGGAACCTAGCCCTAGCCCGACGAAATTCAGCGACAGTGAAATAGTTCGGTCGGCGCTTATAGCGCATGAAGGCATAACGCTTCTGTTTGAGAGCCGTCTCACACTCGGCCACCACCATGGGAGTGGTCGGCGTGCAAAACGACCAGACGTCCTAGGAATAGTAGTCCGGCCCGCGGCGATGAGGTCGATGAGAAGAACTCAACGGCCTCATCTACGGACCTAAACTCCTCGACTGAGATAGAAAATTCAGTCATTTCCTGAAATGCAGGCCACCGCGCCCGCGCCAAGCACCACCGAGGTGGGCTCTCAGGCGGCAGTTGCCCTGAAAATGATATTTGAATGGGAATGTGATCACTACCATGGAGGTCATCGACCACTCCCCAATCAAAATCAGGCTGTGCATCCGAAGAGCACAAAGATATGTCAAGGCAAGAAAATGAAGCGGTTCTCGGACAGTGATGCGTAAACTCATCCACGTTTAGGACACCCATCTCAAGCTCTTCGATCAGATCGGCAAGGACTTGTCCCCTGGGATTTATGGAGTAATCTCCCCAGAGAGGATGCCTGCCGTTAAGATCTCCAAGCAAGAAATAGCTGACGGTGGAATGTACGCAGAAATGATAGTATACCTACTATCCACCCCGTAAGGGGCGCGGCGATTTGCCATCCTGGCCGCCGTGCTGACGGGATCCAGCGCTCCGTCCGGCCCCAGCTTAGCCTCTCTTCCTTCCTTCAGATAGCCCGATTTCTCCCCTACCTCGTCGCTTTTCATACAACCTCTCCCACAACTTTCTCTGGTCAGCCTCTAATTTCACAGGGTAGAATGCTGACCTTCTTCTCAAGCCAACCACCCGGGATGGGGGCTGAGGGGGGAGGGGACATTGTTCCCTAACCCCTCAGCTCCGGTTCGGGATGGGGGTTTTTTAACAACCTGCTTCATCCCCACCCATACCTTCCTCACATCCCTTTTCCTCTCCTCTTCCCATTCTATCTGTTTTACGCCGTGTCTAAGGTGGAGCCGCCATGCCGAAGGACTGCCAGGCCACCAGGCGGGAGGGGTGGTCCCAAATGGCGGCGCCTGGCTCTGCCGGGCCTGTAAGCACCTCTTGCAGTGCGGGCTACTGCAAGAGGTGGTGAGCGATTGCGTCCCGTAAAACAAAGAGGGTCACCATGCCCAATGATGAAAAAAAAAACCATCTCCCCTTAATTCCCCCTAAAACAACGGAGCCGCCCTCGTGCAGCTCCACAGAAAAGATGGAGGTCCCCCCCCCCCTGTGCTTGCGCAGGGGACCCTCCATACCTCTTTAACCGGAGAGGAGGCTTACTCCTCTCCTACGCCTACGGGTGTAGGGGACTCCCCCTCACCCCCTTCTCTGGAGGTGCTTTCGGGCACCTCCCTATCTCCAGCGGCAGTCCCTCCTTTGCTTTCTAAGGGGACTGCCAAGAAAGCCAGCAGGCATCCCATTGCCGACCGCCCCTCGTACAAGCGGCTCGGTAGGGCAAACCCCCTTAGGGGGGAGAGGGAAGCCAGGCCCCTTCGGTCGCTTCCCTCAATAGACCTGCTGGCAAAAATATTAAACCTTGCCGTGGTCAAGGCCTGTGCCTCCCCACTAAAGACTTATGACGCTGCCAAGGGGACCTGCGATGTCCTGGGAGGGGATGGCCAACTCGAGGCCCCTCCTGTGATAGACATGGTCCTTGAGGAAAACCAGCCTCAGAAGGTAGGGCCTTCCATGGGGGGGAATCCGGGCTCGGCGCCAAGCACCGAACCCGAATCCGCCCCTATGCAAGGTCCTCATCAAACGGCTGTAGATTCTCAGGCAGTACAAGGAGGGGAGGAATCTCCTCCGGATGATGCCCCTGCGACCACCAGGACCTTCTCCATTTCGGAGAAGGACCTGGCTGAGGCCGGTCCATCTGGCCTGGGGGCTTCTACCGGCGTGGGTGAGAAGCGGGTTCATTCCCCGCCCTCCTCTCCAAAAAAGAAAAGGACCAAAAAGACGAAAAAGACTCGGGGCTCCTCTCAATCCGCGGGGGCTACGGGGACGGATGGGTCTGCTGCCACTTTGGCAAGCGACCAAGCCAAGATCGGCACATCCGGGCCCTCTGCTTCCCCGGGTACGGAGCTCCTGACGATGACAAAGACCAAAAGTGCACAGGGCGGAGCCTCGATGACATCGGGGCCCCTCATTCAGAGGTTACCTGGCGTTTTCGAGCCCGCTGGCTTCAAACGCTTCCTCGTTATTCGCTCCACTGATGTCAGCATGTTGTCCAAGGGCAACATGATCCACCAAGAGGAGAGGATTAGCTAGTGCAATTGGTAGAGAGCCGAAGGTAACCCGTTTCTCGGACGGGAGCCTTCTGGCGAATGCGGCGAATCCCGCCGAGGCGGCCAAGATAAGTGCTCTTCGGACACTTCATGGCACCCCGGTGAGTGTGACGCCGGACTCTACCATGAACTTTGTAAAAGGAGTAGTTTATGCGAGGGAACTCGTTGACTACTCCATAGAAGACATCACCCTAGAGCTGGCCGACCATGGGGCGGTCAAGGTCGAACGTGTGATGAGAAAACAGGGAGGGGCCTCGAGACCCACCCCTACACTCTTCGTCACGTTCGACTGTGACAAGCTCCCTGAGTCGGTGCGTGCCGGTTGGTACCGCTACCGCGTGAAGGCATTCGTGCCACTGCCGCGGCGGTGCTATTACTGTCACCGCTTCGGCCACACGAATCGATCATGTAGACGTGCAAAATCGGGGTCACCCGAAGTCTGTGTAAATTGCTCCAAGGTCACACACGATAAGTCCAAATCGTGTGTGGCCAAGTGTGTCAATTGCGGAGAGCCGCACCCTGCTTCTTCGAAGCAATGTGGTGCATATCTCCTTGAGAAAGAAATCCTGGCCGTTCAGGCCCAGGATCGACTCTCATTCCGCGAGGCTAAGGACTTGGTCCTGGCGCGCCCGGCTCTGCCTGGGACGTCATATGCCTCAATATTTAGAAAAGCACCCTCTGCTCCTGGCCCATCCAGGCCAACGAGCACGGTTGTTTCCGCGCCCATTCGGAGCCCTTCTGCGGGCTCTACTACACCCGGGCGCTCCCCTGGTAGAGCTGGCGGCAAAAAGGGTTCACACCCAGCCCCGGCTAAAACCAGGGCTCCCCCCTCTTCCCCCAGC
This sequence comes from Ceratothoa steindachneri, assembly GCA_963969495.1. Classification (NCBI taxonomy): domain Eukaryota; kingdom Metazoa; phylum Arthropoda; class Malacostraca; order Isopoda; family Cymothoidae; genus Ceratothoa; species Ceratothoa steindachneri. The sequence continues at coordinate 28,988,824 of OZ018331.1, read as the reverse complement.
GTGACCGTTTCCCGTAAGGCGAAACGGCCACGCGCCTCCACAGAGTCGTTAGACTCACAGGAGGCAACACCCCTGAAGATGGTCGCTAGGCCATCTTCCGGGGTTCCTAAAGCTGTTCCCCGAAAGGAGGACAGCAACAAAGGAGCTTCGGCCCCTTCGCCCACGCCCCGAGGTGGAGCGAGTGGCTCGGAGACGGTGGTTCCTCGAAAAGAGGGCCCCCCGCCTCCCAAGCCGCAACGCCCGCCTAAGGTTTCGAGGCGGAGGGAGGAAAAGACTCGCATGGCGAGCCCAACCTCCCCCAATAAGTCCTCGAAGGCGACAGCGCCTTCAGCGCTTTGTCTGGCCAACAGCGCCCGGGGTTCTGCCCCCGGGAAGCGTACGGCCATTCCCGTGAGGGTCTTCAATTCGAGGATGGCCCCCGCGTCTCCTCCGAGCTAGACCTGGAGGGCATATTCCTTCAATGGAATTGCCGTGGACTCCGGGCCAACTGGGAGGAGCTGCGGAGGCTCGTCTCGTCCCGTTCCCCGTTAGCTATTTTTTTGCAGGAGACCATGCTAGGCGCGTGCCCGCTGCCTGCCCTCCCGGGGTATAAGGGTCTTGCGACCCCACCACCGCGGGATGGCCGGGCTGGGGAATGTGCGGTTTACACCCGGCATGATGTCTCCGTTCTTCCTTTCTCTTTAGATACCTCCTTTCAGGCAGTGGCTGTGCAGCTGCACCTGGATAGGAGGTATACTATCATTTCTGCGTACATTCCACCGTCAGCTGACTTCGACGCGGGGGACTTCCGCCGCGTCGTGGCACGGTTGCCGAGGCCCTATCTCTTGCTTGGAGATCTAAATGGCAGGCATCCTCTCTGGGGAGATTACTCCATAAATCCCAGGGGACAAGTCCTTGCCGATCTGATCGAAGAGCTTGAGATGGGTGTCCTAAACGTGGATGAGTTTACGCATCACTGTCCGAGAACCGCTTCATTTTCTTGCCTTGACCTATCTTTGTGCTCTTCGGATGCACAGCCTGATTTTGATTGGGGGGTGGTCGATGACCTCCATGGTAGTGATCACTTTCCCATTCAAATATCCTTTTCAGGACAACTGCCGCCTGAGAGACCACCTCGGTGGTGCTTGGCGCGGGCGCGGTGGCCTGCATTTGAGGAAATGACTGAATTCTCTATCTCAGTCAAGGAGTTTAGGTCGGTAGATGAGGCCGTTGATTTCTTCTCCGGCAACCTCATCGCCGTGGGCCTGACTACTATTCCTAGGACGTCTGGCCGTTTTGCACACCGACCACTCCCATGGTGGTCGGCCGAGTGTGAGACGGCCCTCAAACAGAAGCGTTATGCCTACATGCGCTATAAGCGCCGCCCGAACGATTTCACTGTCGCTGAATTTCGTCGGGCTAGAGCTAGGTTCCGGTATGTTTCGAAGCACGCCCGCTGCTCTTCTTAGCGGGCATACGTGTCTTCACTTAACGGGAAGACCCCTTTAGCTGAGGTGTGGAAGCGAGTCAAAAGGATTCGGGGCAAGTTCTCGCAGGACCCCCCTCCTGTTCTCCAGGAGAATGGGACCGCAATCTCGGACCCCGCGTCCGTGGCGGAATCCTTAGCGACCGCTTTTTCCGCATTCTCTAGCCGTGATGCTGCTCCGCCAGCATTCAATGCACGTCGTGATGTCGCGGAAGGCCACCGGCTGGACTTTACCTCCAGAGGCGGAGAACCCTTCAACGACAAGTTTACTGTGAGTGAGTTGCGTTCCGCTCTCGCTTCGTGCGCGGACACCCCCCATGGTCCGGACGATGTCCCGTACGCCATGCTTCGACACCTGGGTGAGCGAGGCATGGCCTTCCTGTTAGATTTGTTCAACAGGATCTGGGTGGAGGGTCTTCTCCCAGACTCCTGGCGAATCGCTACTGTGCTCGCCTTTCGCAAGCCGGGGAGAGATCACTCTACTCCGACCGGTTTCCGTCCAATCTCTTTAACCTCTTGCGTGTGCAAGTTGATGGAGAAATTGGTAAATGTTAGATTAGCCTATTTCCTGGACAGCGGAGGCCATCTGTCTTCTGCACAGTGCGGCTTCCGTAAGTTCCACTCCACGTCGGATGCTCTGCTCCGACTGGAAAATGCCGTCTGCGAGGCTTTCCTTCGTAGACAGCACTACGCCACGGTGTTTTTTGATCTGGAGAAGGCCTACGATACCGCATGGCGATACGGTATCATGGAGACTCTCCACATGATGGGGGCGAGGGGACGCCTCCCAATGTTTATATCTGAATTTTTGCGAGATCGTCGATTCCGCGTACGGGTGGGGGGAGCCCTCTCTGCCCCAAAGGAGCAGGAAGAGGGTGTCCCGCAGGGAAGTGTCCTCAGTGTCACACTCTTTGCCCTGAGCATCAACGGCATCACCTCGGTTCTGCCAGAAGATGTTCTCGCTACGCTCTACGTGGACGACCTTTCGATCTCTTTTGGCGCGGCCCAGATGCCAACTCTGGGGGGGGTCGACTCCAACAGGCATTGAACCGCGTCTTTCGCTATGCCGAAGCGCACAGGTTTCGGTTTTCTTTGTCCAAGACTAAGGTGGTGCACTTCTGCCGCCATCCACGGCTTCACCCCGACCCAGATTTGTTTCTTAATGGGGTGCGCCTGGATGTGGTTGAGTCGCACCGTTTCCTTGGTCTTGTATTCGACCGACGCCTCACCTGGGAGGCTCATATTCGCAGCCTTAGGGTCTCTTGTACCCGCGCCATGGACATTCTCCGTTCCGTGACGTTCAGCGCTTGGGGCGCTGATGGGCTACCGCCTTACTTTTTTATCGATCCTTTGTTCGCTCGAAGCTCGACTACGGATGCGGGTTTTATGCATCCGCAGCGGGGCGTTTATTGCGGAAGGTGGATTCGATCCACCACACCGGCCTTCGCCTTGCGACCGGTGCCTTCCGCACTTCCCCCATTGAGAGCCTGTTGGTCGATGCTGGGGAGATGCCACTCGCTCTGCGCCGCGTGCAGTGCATCACTCGCCTGTACGCGCGAGCCCGGCGCCTCCCTCAGTCGCCAACAGCTCTCACTGCATCCGCAGCTGATCTCGATGGTGCCTATGCCGCTGAGAGACGCCAGTGATACCCTAAGCCCTTTGGGTTTAGGGCCAGGAAACTCCTTCGAGAGCTAGATATAGCTCTCGGGCCGGTGGTGCCCCTGGTTCTGCCCAGGACGCCACCCTGGAGGGTACCACATTTGGCTATTTGTCGCCACGCCTCTGCTCCCAAAGCTTGTACTGCGCCGGGAGTATTGCGTTCGACCTTTTTGGAGCACACATCGTGTCACGCTGGTACCGTGCCAGTGTATACGGATGGCTCCAAGTCCCAAGAGGGGGTCGGCTTCCACGCCGTATCCCCTCTGTTTGAAGTCAGCGGGGCTCTACCAGGCGCTGCGTCTGTCTTCACGGCCGAGCTGGTGGCAATACACCACTCGGTACGGGAGATTACGCCACGTGCCCGGTTCGGAGACCGGATTGTGATCTATAGCGACTCACAAAGCGCCCTGAGTGCTCTCGGGGCATTGGAATCTCCGCATCCCCTGGTTCGTGATATCCGTGACGCCACGGTTTTGGCGATTCGGGCAGATGTCGAGATTATCTTCTGCTGGGTTCCTGGACATGTAGGAATTGCGGGGAATGAGCGCGCCGATGAGGGCTCTAAAGAGTCCGCGAGGACTCTGCGACCGGACCAGCGTTTCGCTCTTCCTCACACCGACTACATGGCAGGAATACGGGCAGCTCTTCGGACTGCTTGGCAAAGAAGATGGGAGACGGTCGAAAGGAACTTAAAGTTGCGTGCCATTGCGCCGCGACTGTTCCCATGGACCTATCCCCCAATGCCGCGGCGGCTTCAGGTTGCTTTCTGTCGTCTCCGAATCGGACACACTCGTGTGACGCATCGCTATCTGATGGAGCGCTCGCCTGCGCCCTATTGCAACGACTGCGTCGTCCCCCAGACTGTTCGGCACATTCTCTGGGTGATCTTCGCGCACGACACCTGTCCCGGTACCGGGATGGGCGGGGTCGCTACCGCCTGTCCCTTGTGCTCGGGACGAGTGCGTGTACTTTGACTGGTGGACTTATTGACTTTTTGGGGGAGGCCGGCCTTCTCCCTTTTATTTAACCCGATTTAATTGTTGTTGTTTTTGTAGTTGTTTTGTTATTGCTTTGTTATTGTTATTGTTATTTCTTTTTATTGTTTTCTGTTTAATTTTTTAAAGTAGCCTAAAACTAGGCTGTTTGTTTACGGCAACTTATGCCTTAGTCGGCAGTCGCCAGATAGCCCCTTAATTAAAAAAAAAAAAAAAGTATACCTACTATCCAGGTGCAGCTGCACAGCCACTGCCTAAAAGGAGGTATCTAAAGAGAAAGGAAGAACGGAGACATCATGCCGGGTGTAAACCGCGCATCCCCCCAGCCCGGCCATCCTGTGGTGGTGGGGTCGCAAGACCCTTATACCCTGGAAGGGCAGGCAGGGGGCACGCGCTTAGCATGGTCTCCTGTAAAAAGATAGCTAACGGGGAACGGGACGAGACGAGCCTCCGCAGCTCCTCCCAGTTGGCCCGGAGTCCACGGCAATTCCATTGAAGGAATATACCCTCCAGGCCTAGCTCGGAGGAGACGCGGGGGCCCTCCTCGAACTGAAGACCCTCACGGGAATGGCCGTACGCTTGCCGGTGGCAGAACCCCGGGCGCTGTTGGCCGGACAAAGCGCTGAAGGCGCTGACGCCTTCGAGGACTTATTGGGGGAGGTTGGGCTCGCCATGCGAGTCTTTTCCTCCCTCCGCCTCGTCCTTAGGCGGGCGTTGCGGCTTCGGAGGCTGGGGGCCCTCTTTTCGAGGAACCACCTTCTCCGAGCCACTCGTTCCACCTCGGGGCGTGGGCGAAGGAGCCGAAGCATATTTGTTGCTGTCGTCCTTTCGGGGGACAGCTTTAGGAACCCCGAAAGATGGCCTAGCGACCATCTTCAGGGGTGTTGCCTCCTGTGAGTCTAACGATTCGGTGGAGGCGCGTGGCTGTTTCGCTTTAAGGGAAACGGTCACGCTGGGGAAAGAGGGGGGAGCCCTGGTTTTAGCCGGGGCTGGGTGTGAACCCTTTTTGCCGCCAGCTTTACCAGGGGAGCTCCCGGGTTGAGTAGAGCCCGCAGAAGGGGTCCGAATGGGCGCGGAAACAACCGTGCTCGTTGGCCTTGATGGGCAACGAGCAAAGGGTGCCTTTCTAACTATTGAGGCATATGACGTCCCAGGCAGAGCCGGGCGCGCTAGGACCAAGTCCTTAGCCTCGCGGAATGAGAGTCGATCCTGGGCCTGAACAGCCAGGATTTCTTTCTCAAGGAGATATGCACCACATTGCTTCGAAGAAGCGGGGTGTGGCTTTCCGCAATTGACACACTTGGCCACACACGATTTGGATTTATCGTGTGCAGCCTTAGAGCAATTTACACAAACTTCGGGTGACCCCGACTTTGCACGTCTACAAGAACGATTCGTATGGCCGAACCGGTGACAGTAATAGCACCGCCGCGGCAGTGGCACGAATGCCTTCACGCGGTAGCGGTACCAACCGGCACGCACCGACTCAAGGAGCTTGTAACAGTTGAACGTGACGAAGAGTGTAGGGGTGGGTCTCGAGGCCCCTCCCTGTTTTCTCATCACACGTTCGACCTTGACCGCCCCATTGTCGGCCAGCTCTAGGGTGATGTCCTCAATGGAGTAGTCAACGAGTTTCCTCGCATAAACTACTCCTTTCACAAAATTCATGGTAGAGTGCGGCGTCACACTCACCGGGGTGCCATGAAGTGTCCGAAGAGCACTTATCTTGGCTGCCTCGGCGGCATTCGCCGCATTCGCCAGAAGGCGACCGTCCGAGAAACGGCTCACCTTCGGCTCTCTACCAATTGCACTAGCTAATCCTCTCCTCTTGGTGGATCATGTTGCCCTTGGCCAACATGCTGCTATCAGTGGTGCGAATAACGAGGAAGCGTTTGAAGCCATTGGGCTCGAAAATGCCAGGTAACCTGAATCAGGGGCCCTGATGTCATCGAGGCTCCGCCCTGTGCACTTTTGGTCTTTGTCATCGTCAGGAGCTCCGTACCCGGGGAAGCAGAGGGCCCGGATGTGCCGATCTTGGCTTGGTCGCTTGCCAAAGTGGCAGCAGACCCATCTGTCCCCGTAGCCCCCGCGGATGGAGAGGAGCCCCGAGTCTTTTTAGTCTTTCTTGCCTTTTTCTTCTTTTTAGGAGAGGAGGGCGGGGAATGAACCCGCTTCTCACCTCCGCCGACAGAAGCCCCTAGGCTAGATGGACCGGCCTCAGTCAGGTCCTTCTCCGAAATGGAAAAGGTCCCCCCCATGGGAGGCCCCACCGTCTGAGACTGGGTTTCCTTCAAGGACCATGTCTATCACAGGAGGGGCCTCCAGTTGGCCATCCCCTCCCAGGACATCGCAGGTCCCCTTGGCAGCGTCACCAGTCTTTTGTGGGGAGGCACAGGCCTTGACCCCAGCGAGGTTTAAGATTCTTGCCAGTAGGTCTTTTGAGGGAAGCGACCGAAGGGGCCTGGCTTCCCTATCCCCCCTAAGGGGGTTTGCCCTACCGAGCCGCTTCGATGGGGAGCGCCTGGCTAAGGGCTGCCTGCTGGCTTTTTTGCCAGTCCCCTTGAAAAGAAAAGAGGGGACTGCCGCTGGAAAAAGGGAGGTACCCGAAAGCACCTCCAGAGAAGGGGGTGAGGGGAAGTCCCCTGCACCCGTAGGCGAAGGAGAGGATAAATATGGAGGGTCCCCTGCGCAAGCACATGGGGGGGAGGTACTTGCATTTTTTTGCTGGAGCTGCCCGAGGGCGGCTCCGTCGCTGTTTCTTCAGGGGGAGTTAAAGGGGTTTGGTTTTTTGAAAATTCATCCATGGGCATGGTGACCCTATTTGTGCCACGGGACGCAATAGCTCATCACCTCTTGCAGTTGCCCGCACTGCAAGAGGTGCTTACAGGCCTGGCAGAGCCAGGCCCTGCCATATGGGACCACCCCTCCCGCCTGGTGCCCTGGCAGTCCATCGGCATGGCGGCTCGACCTTGAACACGGCGTAAAATTGATAGAATGTGAAGAGGAGAGGAAAAGGGATGTGAGGAAGGTATGGGTGGGGATGAAGCAGATTGTTAAAAACCAGCCACCCCAGACCGGAGCTCAGGGGTTTGGGAACATTGTCCCCTGCCCCCTCAGCCCTGATCCGGGACGGTTGGCTGAGAAGAAGGTCAGCATCTACCCTGTGAAATTAGAGGCTGACCCGAGAAAGTTGTGGGAGAGGTACTATGAATAGCGACGAAGTAGGGGAGAAATATAGGCTATCTCAAGGAAGGAAGAGAGGCTAAGCTGGGGCCGGACGGAGCGCTGGATCCCGTCAGCACGGCGGCTAGGATGGCAAATTGCCGCGCCCCTTACGGGGTTGGTAACGCTACTGCGTCAAGGTATTCGTTCCACTGCTGCGTAGGTGCTACCAATTCCACCGCTTTGGCCACATGAATTGCTCCTGCAGACGGCGAGGTCGGGGTTACCCGAAGTCTATGTAAGTTGCTCCAAGGCCGCACACGATAAGTTCGAATCGTGTGTGATGATGTGGTTCAATTGCGATGACCTGCATCCCGCTGCTTCGAAACATTGTGGTACGTGACCCTTTGAAAAGTAAATCCTGGTCATTAAGGCCCAGGATAGTCTCCCATTTCGCGAGGATAAGGACATTGTCTTGGCCCTCCCAACGCTTCCTTAGATGTTTCTGCCTCAATGTTAAGAAAAACGCTCTCTGCTACTAACCCCTCCAGGCATACGAGCACGGTCGTTTCCGCTGCCATTTGGAACCCTTGTGCGGGTTCTACCCACCCCGGGCGCCTCTCTGGTAAAGCTAGCGGCCAAAGGGTTCACTCCCAGCTCCGGCTAAAACCACTGCTCTCCCCTTCCTCCAGGTTGACCGTTTCCCGTAAGGCGAAACGACCGCACGCCTCCACCGAGTCGTTAAGAGTCAGAGGAGGCAACACCCCAAAAGTTGTTCGTGAGGCCATCTTCCAGGGTTCTTTAAGCTGTCCCCTCCCCGGACAGTAAGACAGTACTAAAGGAGGTTCGGCTACTACGCCCACACCCAGTGGTAAACTAGGTGGTTCGGAGACAAAGGGCCGCCCCGCCAAACCAAGGTTTCGAGGGGGAGGGAGAAAAAGATTTGCATGGCGAGCCAAACCTCCCCTGATAAGTCTTAGAAGGCGACAGCGCCTTAGCTCATTTTCCGGCTAACAGCGCCAGGAGTTGTGCCTCCGTCCGGGAAACGTACGGCTATTTCCGTGAGGGTCTTCTCATCGAAGAGGGCTCATGCATCTCTTCCGAGCTAGGCTTTGAGGGCATATTCCTTCAATAGAATATCCGCGGACTCCGGGCCAACTGCGAGTTTTTGGGGGGTTTGGGGGTTTTTTTTAAGGAGCTATCTGGCGACTGCCCACTTGGGCTAACCAACTGCGAGGAGCTGCGGTGGCTCGTCTCCTGCTGTTTTCCCGTTCGCTATCTTTTCGCAGGAGAGCATGCTGAGCGCGTGCCCCCTGCCCACTCTCCTGGGTATAAGAGTTTTGCCACCCCACCACCACGGGATGGTTGTTGGGCAGGAGGGTGCACCATTTGCATCTGGCATGATAACTCCTCTCAGACAGTAGCTTGCCAGCTGCGCCTGGATAGGAGATTATACTGTTATTCCGCGTACATTTCACCGTAAGCCGACTTCCGCCTGCCGCGTGTGGAACGGTTAATGAGGTCCATTCTGTTCCTCAGAGATCTGAACGGTATACAACCCCTCTGGGGAGATTGTGATTAATCCCCGGAGTAAAGTCCTTGCCGAGCGGTGATAAGTGTCCAAAATTTAAATTAGTGTACGCATCACTGCCCGAGAACTTCTTCATTTTCCTGCCTCGATCTATCTTCTTTGTGCTATCCGGATGCACACCCTCATTTTTGGGTGGGGAGTTGTCGTTTACATCCATGGTAGTGATCAGTGGCGTAGCTAGGATTTCCTTGAAGCGGGGGCCATGGTAATCGCGGATCCGGGGGAGCCTCCTCCTGGAAAACTTTTAAATTTGGTGTCGTTTTCCTCGCATATGGGAATATCTCACAACGTATCCCGACCATCAAAAGAAGCCAACATCCATCCTAAATTTGACAAACTTCCAAGCAAGATTTTCACACATCAGAATGACAATCCTTATTTTTTAGGCTGCAGAATGACACATCATTACATTTAAATCACTCAAATTATCAAGTTCTTTTCTTTTTCAATCAGTGGCGTAAAGGGGGGAGGGGGATATTGGCCAAGCCACTGAACAGGCGAGCGTGTGACTAGAGGAGGGTCAGAGGGTTCTCCCCCCCAGAAATTTCTTAAAACTAGATTACCAAAGAAGCGATCTGGAAGTATTTTCGAATCAAAATCATATACTGAAATAGTTTTTAATGAAATTTCACAGAAAAATGATCAATTTAATCAGGAAATACTATACATACAAGCACAAAACCCTATGAACATTCGTTAACAATTGAGAACATCGTATATAGCAGGGGTGGGCAACCTTTTTAAGTTGGTGTGCCAAAATTGGCCAAATCTTTGCTACAAAATTTTCGCACGTGCCAATACTTGACTAAAACACAATGAAAGGATATAAAATTAAAGATGTTCTTTTTATTCATTCCCAACCCTTTATGATGCATAAAAATTACAAGGAAAAGATAGTCATTATACCTAAAAATATACATATTATCATATTATATTAAACAGAATTGAATCTTTATTCGTTTCAAGAAGAAAACAACAAATCCAAACTAGAGAAAGAAATATTGTGGACCTTTTCATTTATTTACCATCAATGAGACTTCTGCTGCTGCCTCACTGATAACATAATTTATAACAGGTTGTACACAATGCGGTTGCTATATAAAATAAATTGGAGATACATTTATTTAGTTTTCTTAAGTTAAGCGTGCCGGTAGAAGTCTTTGGCGTGCCAAAGGTTCCCCACCCATGGTATATAGGTAAGTCTATAAAATGAAATAGAATTTTTCATCAACAAACTAAGCTTTTTCAGGAACTACAACAAAGCACAGTTTGCAAAAATGCTTTCGAACCATTAAAATCTAGTGAGATAAATCGTGCAGCACTATTCGGGTACTGCATCTAAAAATCACTTAATAGTAATGCGTATTTAAACATAATGTTTGTTGAAGAGAGAAGGCATGAAGCAAAGCTTCTGCGAGGCCTTCCGGAGTTGTGATGATTTTAGTTATCCAAATACATATCAAATATAATATATTTGAAATTGATGACATCTCATATACGGTCAGTTTCTTTGCGGTCTTTTAATTTCACCCTGGATGAGCGGTGTTTTTTCGCACTTGTATTGTATCACTTGAAAACCAGTCGACGGTTGGTTCGGTTGAATTCATCATTAACGTCACAATGAACTAGTGGAATGTCCTTGTTAAAGTACAGATGGGCTAGGCCATTCAGCTGCTCTTCGTGCATGGCGGACCGTAGGTAAGATTTTATCAATTTCAGAGGACTAAATGAGCGTTCACCTGTCGCAGTGGTCACCGGCATGTTTGCGAAAATTCGCAAAAGGGTTTCTATCATGGGATAAGTACCGAGAGTTGCCGTAACCTCCACCGCATCCACGACTCTTTTTGGTGGTGTACATGTCGTGGTCGCCTGTCGCGCCTAGTACGCCTTCCAGCGCAGTAATTCAGGGTTCAGTTACTGGTTGTCCTGGAAGGAATTGGTGGTACAACTGGGCGGCTTCCATGAGAGCACTAGAAGCGTCGGAATCCTAACAGTATGCTGTTAGTAGCATACTGAGCACATATGCTTTCGCTCTGTGTGATTTAAATCGCTCATCTAGTTGGCTTATACAAACGTCGATGTATGGGAGGAAAATAGAACGTCTGTAGTAAACTTCTGGTGTCTTGGCCGGATGATTGGACCTCTGCCTATGCCTGTCAATCGTTCTTGGCATGCGGATTTCTACACCAAACAATTCTTGAGCGCGCATGAAAATGTCCCTGAAGACTTTTTCGTCTAATCGCATTTGTCTCAGGACCTTCTCATAGTCTTGGACACTGTCCACCGCGTTATGGATGTCCTGGGCTTCGGCCTGAAGCTTAACGGAAAGTGGCTTGGTGATCTCCAGAACCGATACAAGTACCTGCGGGAGGGAGCAACAGGGTTCCGGAATCGCGACGACCCCGAAGCGGTAGACCTAATCTATCCAGAAACTCTATAGAAAAGAGTATCCGCTGCAGAGCAGCTCTGTTTTTGTCACGCTGCTTGGCCTCTGCGGTGTTCAGTTGCTGCTCTATGTCTCCAGTCTTCACCGTAAATTTGAACGCTTCAGCGCGCGCAACACTGTCTTCATGGAATTTGGTCGCTAGATGCGCTGACAAATAGCCATCTTTGCCCGTTAGATGAGCGAACTTCTATATGGGTGTTCTGACCAGGTGATTCAATTGGTTTCCTCGGATTGCTTCAGGAGCGAAAAACCTGCAAGGGCGACAGAATAGTTCACGTTTCGACACAGAATATGAGAAGACGCTATACTGCCCCATAAGATGTTGTGATCCGAGATATTTATGTCTGGTTTTGCCTCCATCTTGACGCTCGCTGTAAGGTCACTGAAAATCCAATGGCGCAGCCCAAGGTGGTGAGTATGCGCAGTTTCTCTGCATCAGTGAGCTCCAACCAGTTGATAACTCCTATATCATCTCTACTGGAGTTGCCATTAGGTAACACAGACGTGGACGGTGTTAATGTCGGTGAAGAGGATTCGTGTTTCTGGGATTGCATTTGGACGTCTAGAAGTTCCGGAGGTGACTCTGGGGAAGCCTTTCGTTTAACTGCAGTCGCAGGCTCACGGTGCATGAAGTAATCGACGATACTTCTCTTCATCTCTACTTCCGTGATCTGACCTGAAATGAAAGAAAATTAAAATAAAATAAATCAAAACCAAGCGATGACTGTAGAATATTATAAAAAAAGAACCCTATATGTATGTAGCTGTTACCAGCTTGAAAGTTGAAAGGGAGAGTTGTGCGGACTCATCGGTTCAATAAAATTCAGACAGAATCATGTTTATTTAAGCCGTAAAACTGCAAAAGAAAATAAATAAAAATACAGATTATACATATGGATATATATATACACAATGCAGTAATCAGGGTCCATATGTAGGACTTTCATGCAAGTTAGAAGTAAAAAAAAAAAGACTATAAAAGTAGACGCGGTATTTAGTCCTTTAAGGTTAGACATAACCCTTTTTCTGGATTTTGCATTTCTATTTTCTACCAAGTCCAAAGGCATTACTTTGCATTCAATAGCCCTAAAACAGGACTAGCACTAGTTGAGCAGAAAAACTACGAAAATTTGCAGCAATCGGCGACTTGTGAAACAGGAAGTTGACCAGAGTCGAAGCAAATCAGAAAGACAACCTGTGATTGGCTCAGAGAGCTCGAATTCAAAATCGGGGCGATGTTTCAACTAATCAAGTGGTGTTATTTCATGAAATTGACCTTTCAGAATATCGTTAAAGCTGATTCAACACATCATTTTGATACCAAATCTACCATATATTGCCAGCTAATTAGCTAAGAAGACAGTAGTTAGCAGCTGTTGATTAAAAGTTATTTTTTGTGCATTTTGAGGTACTAAACGTGAAAATTATTTAGGGATATTTAAGATGAATAATTAACGATACATTTGTTGACAAAAACTGAAACTGAGAAAATTTGCAAAAAACGTCAAAAAATGGGTTATGTCTAACCTTAAAGCATTTCTAGCATCGTTTGTTATCCTTATGTCTATAAATGATAGGCAAATTGTCAAAGAACTTTTGGCTTTTGTAGTAGCAAACTATTTCAAAATTTGTATGTCGGAATATTTTGCTGCTGCTTTGATAGGGAAATGCTCGGTGTATGCCTTCTTCAACACGACTTTTTTCCATGTTAGCAATGTTCACCAAAATTTCAACATCATTGGAACTCATTGAGTCATATATCATTTCAAAGGGATTACAATACTGAGTTTAATACAAAAATAATTTCGGGAAAGGACAAAGTGGTTGCTGAGATATCTGGCATTAAATGTGAGTGGTCTCGTGATACTTTTCAGTCAGATCAGTGTTAGCGGAGTTGGAAATTTCGACATCATTGGAACACATTGAGTCATATATCATTTGAAAGGGCTTACTTTCAGACTTGACCAATACATACGCAAGCTGAATTAGAAATCAACAGTAGAACATGCATGCCAAATTAGCTCTATATTTAGTTCTACTTCTAAATTTTATGCATTTTTTAATCTCATTGTTATTTGTGGGTCTTAATTAATTGATTTACTGATTTATTACTATCTACCAACCATTATTGAATATTGATACAGTGACAGCAAACTCTATGCCCTCATAACCAACAGTTTGTCAGCTCCAAGTCCATACACCCTGCCTAAACTTATCATCCAATGTCTATTCTGAATAGGCATTGAATTACAAAATTTGGTGGTTGAAATAAATAGATACTATTCATTTCAACCACCAAATTTTGTAATTTTGCAGGTCAGAAAATTGCTCCTAAATGATTTAAAGTCATAAAGAGAAATGATTTTAAATTCCCAGATACGACGCCATATTTGTTTACCATGGAGACAGCGATAGCCCTGATGATAACTCACAGAAAATTGAAAATGGCTTGAATGTGCTTACAGATGGGGAAAAGATACAAGTACGAATAAAAAAAAAACGTTTTCTACACTAGAAAATCCACGCTATACCCATGCATCGTGTTTTAGAAAAATATATTGGCCACTTAATCTTGGATATATGTCAAAATCTTACTAACCCAAGTTTGAGGAGAAATTTTCAGCAATAAAAAGTGTTTTTTCAAGTCGAATTTCTTAGGCGGATGGCAATCGTCTAAAATTTGCGTTTCTGCACGTGCAGACATGCGCAGACAGCTCACGCTCATAAATTATGGAATAGAAAACGTCACAAGATGGCTGCGCCATGCGAGGCGTTTCCGGCCGATCAGAAAATATGTCATTTTTTAATGACTGTGCATATTTTTATCTGAAATATGAAATGAATTGAATATTAAACATATTTACTATTGAATTCTGAGATGTTAAATCATAGGAAATGATGTATATTGGTTTGTTTTAGAAAAGTTCTTTTTCATCATGTCCTGTGCTAATTTTGGAAGGGGTTAGTTTCCATTCCCAAAGGGGAGGGGGGCATGGCTCAATGCCCCCTTCCCTAAATACGCCACTGGTAGTGATCACTTTACCATTCAAATATCATTTGCTTGGCCGCTGCCACCTGAGAACCCGCCCCCGTGGTGCTTGGCGTGGTGGTCCGCATTTCAGGATATGATTGATTTCTCTATCTCAGTCGAAGAGATTAGGTCAGCAGATGAGACTTGAGTTCTTCTCCAGCAATCTAATAGGCGTGTGCCTAACTACTATTCCTAGAACGGCTGGCCGTTTTGCATGCCGACCTCTCTCATGGTGGTTAGCCAAGTGTGAGACAGCCCTCAAACGGAAGCCTTATGCCAGCATGCACTATAAGTCCCTCCTACAATTTCACTTTGGGTGAATTTCGTTGAGCTAGGGCTAGGTTATGGTATATTTCGAAGCACGCCCGCTGCTCTTTTTGGCATGAAACATGTCTGCACTTAATAGGAAAACCTCTCTAGTATAGATGTGGAGGCGGGTGGAAAGGATGCGGGATAAGTTCTCATAGCAGCCCCCTCCCGTTGTCCTTGAGAATGGGACCGAAATCTCGGACCCCGCCACCGTGAAGGAATCCTTCGCGACCACTTTATCTGCATTTCCTAGCTCAGATACTGCTCCGCCAGCATTCAACGTGCATCGCGATGTCACGGAAGGCCTGGTTAACACCCAATCTCTCTAACCTCCTGCGTGTGCAAGTTAATGGGGAAATTGATAAATGATACATCAGCCTTTTCCACAGTGCGGCTTTTGCAAGTTCCACTCCACGTCGTATGTTCCACCTCTACAAGGCTTCTTTGTCGACATTACTATGCCACGGTGGTTTTCAATCTGGAGGAGGCCTAAGATACTGCATGGCGATCCGATATCATGGAGATCCTACACGACGGAGACGAGGGGGCGGCTCCTATTATTCATATCTGAATTTCTGCGAAGTCGTCGATTCCGCGACTGGTGGGAGGAACCCTCTCCGGCCCAATGAAGCATGAACGGGGTGTCGCACAGGGAAGTGTCCCCAGTGTCACACTTTTTGGCCTCAGCATCAACGGCATCACCTCGGTTCTGCCGGAAGATGTTCTTGCTACGCTCTACGTGGACGGCCTTTCGATCTCTTTTGTTGCATCCCATATGCCAACTCTGGAACGTCGACTACAACAGGCATTGAAGCGCGTTTCTCGCTGTGCCGAAGGGCACAAGCCTCAGTTTTCCTTGCTAAGACTAAGGTGGGGCACATCTGCCTCCATCTACGTCTCCACCCTGACTGAGACTTGATCCAAAATTGGGTTCGCCTGCAAGCGGTAGACTCACACCGTTTCCTTTGGTGTTGTATTTGACCGACGTCTCATATTTGCAGCCCTAGGGTCTCTTGTACTCGCGCCGGGGATATTCTTCGTTCCGTGACGTTGAGCGCATCGGGCGCTCATATGGCTACTCCCTTACTTTTCTATTGATCCTTCGTTCGAAGCTCGACTACGGATGTGAATTTCATGTTTCCGCAGCTGAGCGTGTATTTCAGAAAGTGAACTCGATCCACCACATCTGCCTTTGCCTGGTGACTGGTGCCTTATGCATTCTCCAATTGAGAGCCTACTTATCGATGTTGTGGAGATGCCACCCGCTCTGCGCCGTGCACATTTCATTATTCGCCTGTGCGCGCGAGCTCGGCTCTTCACCCAGTCGCCAACAGCTCGCCAAGAGACCACTGCCTTCGAGACCTAAGAGCTAGGTATAGTTCTTGGGCCAATGGCTCCCCTGGTTCTGCCCAGGACGCCTCCCTGGTGGGTAACACCTCTGACTATTTGTTGCCTCGCCTTTGCTCCCAAAACTTCTACAGCGCCCGCAGTATTGCGTTTGGCCTTTTTACAGCACACTTTCTGTCACGCTGGAACCGTGCCAGTGTATACGGATAGCTCTAAGTCACCAGAGTGGGTCGATTTCCACGCCGTATCCCCTCTGTTTGAAGTCAGTGAGGCTCTACCAGGCGCTGCGTCTATCGTCGCGGCCGATCGTGATGCAATACACTGCTCAGTACAACAGATAACGCGACGTGCCCGGTTCGGAGGTCCGATTTTAATTTATAGCGACTCACAAAGCACCCTAAGTGCTCTCAGGTCATTGGAATCTCCGCATCCTTTGGTTCGCGATATCCGTGACGTCACGGTTTTGGCAAGCCATTCGGATGTCGTGATTATCTTCTGCTGGGTTCCTGGACATTTAGGAATTGCCCGGAATGAACTAGCTGATGAGGGCGCCAAAGTATCTGCGTCGAGTGGGCGACTAGACCAGCGTTTCGCTCTTCATCACGCCGATTATATGGCAGTAATATGGGACCTCTCCGGGCTGCTTGGCAAAGAAGATGGGAGACTCGAGGAAAACCTACATCTAGGCGCCATTGCGCCGCGACTGTTCTCATGGACCTACCCCTCAATGCCGCGACAGCTTCAGGTTCCTTTCTGTCGTCTTCGAATTAGACACACTCGCGGGACGCACCGCCATTTGATGGAGTGCTCCCCTGCGCCATACTGTGAAGACTGGGTTGTCTCCAGAACTATTCGGCATATTCTTTTTGAATATCCCACTCATCTTCGCGCACGTTACCTCTTCTGCGGTACTGAGACCAACGATGTCGATACTCAGGACTTGTTCATGCATACAGAATTTCGGATTGTACGACCTTTTGGAGTGGCATCCTGCACTTTATTTTACTTTTGTGTAGGTCGCATGTTCCTGCGCCGGGTTGAGTCTAGCCTACCCCGACAATGAAGTGCGTTTCTTTGTTGCTTTTGTTTTTTTAGCTTTTTACTTCTTGTTCTTTTTATATTTGTTTATATATTTGTTTGTTTTTTTTAATATAGCCTAGTATTAGGCTTTTCATTAATTGCGGTGACTTGTGCCCTAGTAGGCAATCGCCAGATGAGCTCTTTAAATTAACAAAAAAATCATGCCCTCAGTGACAACCGCCAACATAAAAAAAAATTATCCCATTCTCCTCATTCTCAATCCATACAGTAGCAATTTGGGCGCAGTAGCGGTGTATCAGAGTCATCTCTGCAGCTTATCTTTCCCTGGATATCCTCTATTTAACTGTTGAATTATCACACATTCTTTTAAATTTATGCAATTACTTTAACCCATCAGTCGCTTGAAGGCCTTTACAAGCCTCAATTCAGTGCTACATAATCGCCCGAGGGCCTTTTGTGGCCTTTCACGTATAAACTCGTATATGCCCTGATAATTATAATAATTTGTCATTTTTTTAAAAACTTAGGTTACAGTGATTTATCATCTAATTAAAATACATAAATGGCTTAGGTCAGGCCTTCTTTGTTTGTAAACCGAGATTCAGGAATGAGAGTAACTTGACTCCTTCTAGCTAGGCCTCATCACAACATGACCGCGAAAAGAGGCTGATTTATTACTCACATCTGTGTAAACACGCATTTTTGATGACTTCCCTATTTTTTAGTTAAATACACTTATGTTTTTCATTTTTCATCCAATTAAAATGAGGAAATGCTTAAGTTAGTATGTTATGGAAAGCACACAAACCAGCAAGCCTATTTAGTTTGGATAATACAGTTTTATAGGTAAAAAATAGGCCCTGAGCAAAACTTTCCTAAAATTTAAGATATAAAATAGTATCCTATGTAGAGGGGCACTGTTTTCTTTAATTAGATATAAGTTTTAAAGCGTAACTGATTTAAAAAGCATAAAACAACCATAGGTGCTGATTAAAATTTGTGTAAGAACTGAGAATTATATATCATAATTATAAATAGGTAGGTTATTAATAATTTTTTAATTATATTAATAGAATAATTATTTGCGATGACGTGTACTATTTGGAATTTTTCAGAGGGCGAGTTCGAAAAAACAAAGCCGGGTGACTAATGGGTTATTCTTCACAATTTTATTAGATATAATAATTTTAGAACTTTTGGAATTCCTTCGTTTTTTGGCTAGTTTTATACCCTTATCCAAGAAATCTGTGGTTGTTTGATGTGGAATCCCTTAAGGTATAAGATCACTTTTGATTGAAATTATAATCAGGTCGGATTCCTAAAGAATGAATTTGAGCTGGGTGGGGTCCATTTCTTTTCTTCCTTTGGCAGGAATGCTCTCTTTCCTGTACACTAGAAAGATTGCGAACGGGAGCTTAGAAATTTACTTTCTTTTTCAGAAAATGGAATCGCGTTCATCTAGTAATCTTAAGGTTATTCCACAAGTTAGTGGCATGATATCATCGCCACCTCGAGCAGTTGAGTATGACCCATATAGGGTATATTCAAGATCTGAGAGGCCAGAGAAATGTGCTGAAAACAACTCCATCACTTCCCAGTCGACACCCACAAATTCACATGAGCTGCATCATATAAGAATGAATAAGAAAATATATAAATGCTGCTCCTGTCCTTATCAGTCTGCACAGAGGGGATCTTTAAGCATACATTTAAGAACCCACACTCGCGGGAAGCCATTTAAATGTGACCTTTGCCCTTATCGGGCTACAAAGAAAGATCATCTTAAAAACCATTTATATACTCACACAGGCGAGAAGCCTTTCAAATGCAGCCTTTGCCCTTATCAGGCTACAACAAAAAGGCACGTTAAAAGACACGCACTTACTCATATAGGTGAAAAGCCTTTCAAATGCAGTCTTTGCGCTTATCAAGCTGCAACGAAAGGTCTGCTTAAAATCCATTCATATAATCACACAGGTGAGAAGCCTTACAAATGCAGGTATTGCCCTTATCAGGCTACAACGAGAGATTATCTTAAAAGACATTTATTTACTCACACAGGTGAGAAGCCTTTCAAATGCAGCTTTTGCCCTTACCAGGCTGCAACAAAAATGCACGTTAAAAGACACACACTTACTCATACAGGGGAGAAGCCTTTCAAATGCAGCCTTTGCCCTTATCAGGCTGCAACGAAAGGTCATCTTAAAAACCATTCATATACTCACACAGTCGATAAGCCTTTCAAATGCAGTCATTGCCCTTATCAGGGTGCAACAAAAAAAAACATTAAAAAACACGCACTTACTCATACGGGCGAGAAACCTTCCAAATGCAGTCATTGCCCTTATCAGGCTTCAACAAAAAGGCACGTTAAAAGACACGCACTTACTCATAGAGGTAAAAAGCCTTTCAAATGCAGTTTTTGTTCTTATCAAGCTGCAACGAAAGGCCCGCTCAAAATCCATTTATATAATCACACAGGTGAGAAACCTTTCAAATGCAGCCTTTGTCCTTATCAGGCTGCAACGAAAGATCATCTTAAAACCCATTCATATACTCACACAGGCGACAAGCCTTTCAAATGCAATCTTTGTCCTTATCAGGCTGCAACAAAAATGCACGTTAAAAGACACGCACTTACTCACACTGGGCAGAAACCTTTTAAATGCAGCATTTGTCCTTATCAGGCTGCAACGAAAGATCATCTTAAAACCCATTTATATACTCATACAGGCGATAAGCCTTTCAAATGCAATCTTTGCCCTTATCAGGGTGCAACAAAAATGCACGTTAAAAGACACGCACTTACTCATACGGGTGAGAAACCTTTCAAATGCAGCATTTGTCCTTATCAGGCTGCAACGAAAGATCATCTTAAAACCCATTTATATACTCACTCAGGCGATAAGCCTTTCAAATGCAATCTTTGCCCTTATCAGGCTGCAACAAAAATGCACGTTAAAAGACACGCACTTACTCATACGGGTGAGAAACCTTTCAAATGCAGCATTTGCCCTTATCAGGCTGCAACGAAAGGTCAGCTTAAAATCCATTCATATATTCACACGGGTGAGAAGCCTTTCAATTGCAAACTTTGCCCTTATCGAGCTGCAAGAAAAGCTCAGCTTAAAAGACATTCATATATTCACACTGGCGAGTAACCTTACAAATGTAGCCTGTGCCCTTATCAGACTGCCAGAAAAGAATATATTACGAAACATTCATATCATCATTCTGGCGAGAATTCTTTCAAAGGAAAGAATTTCCCTTATCAGGATCAGAGAAAGCACAATCTTGTAGCACATTTAAGAACCCACACGTGATAAATAAACCTTAAAGAAAACCAAAATCTCTCAATGCGCTACAAGCGCCGCCTGAGCTATTGCGGGTGAATTCATCAAGCGCTTCTTTCTGTATTGGCCAGCCGAGTGTGAGACGGCCCGCAAACAGAAAGATGTTTCTCAACTCTATTTTATTTTCCTCTTCGGTGTTGGTCGCATTCTCTAGGGATGGGTAGGCAAGCGAAAAACGAGAGAATGTCTTTTTCTAAGAGTTTTTGAAAAGAAGCCGCAGAGTTGATGAAATAGGACACTATGAAGGGCTATAAGCACTTCGAAAAAAGATTTTAACCCTAAAACACACACAATGACAAGAAGTACACAAGCACTTCATTTGAACCACTTTCCCAAAATATGGTGCTGGTGCGTATCATCGCCAATACCAGCATGGATGGTGGTGTCTGCGGCATCCCTTGTTAGCATTATTACCCCGAAAGCAAGGTGGTGGCACTTAAATGAGAGACGTTCGTCTCCGATTGATTGTGGAAAGTTAAACTTTTCTCTCCAAAGTTTATCCGAAACGATGTTCATTTCCGAATGCTCTTATTAGTTAGAGTTTAGTTTAAGAGTTTTTAGAGATGTTTGATAGTTCCCAAATCGATAGAAAGTTATGAGTATAAAGGACTTAAGATTAAATGATTTTAGGCGAGAAAGGGAGTATAAAATCTTATCTTGGTTGAAGAACTCTGACGAGGACCTGTGGAGAACATGGCCCTGGCACTAAAATTGTACCACCAAAGGACCGCGCATGAATAGGAAGGATCGCAACAAATTCCCTCGCGAATGTACACATATATATTTATTTGTAAACTGTCCGGGAATTAAAAGGGAAACCATAGGGAGATTAGCAAAGTCATGCCCAGTGGGTAGAGCTAAAAGCATTGTAGTCTCGGTGACGGAAAGAGATGATGCCTCCAATACTATTTTTATAAGAAAAATGGAGATTCATATACTCTTGGGTAGACAGTTAAGTCAAGACAATCGAATGTAAAGAAATACTTACGGTTCGTTTAGCGTAGCAAAGACCCCGTTGTATCCGCCTAAGTCTTGTTATCGTAACACTCGCTTTCCTGATAGGTAGTTAAATTTTCCCTGATCGTAATCGTGCAAGCGCGAGCCTCCCTCTGCTTTGCATCTTTTGTTTGTTGGAATTAAACATTTTTTTTACGTTATTCCTCTCATCCTTTCTCCATCACAAGCCTTCGGTACGTCTAGCCAGCCGGTATATTATTTGAGTATCTTTCGGAGTTAGATACAAGATTAACGCAAATCTATCAGCTCTATCGTGGGACTTGAGGGACCTCTTCAAAATATCCGCGTCATTTTTAACCTTCAAACTACTGGTAACTTCCTTCATCTCCCATAAACTGGGTTCCCTCATTCTCTCATAAACTGATGACGGTTACCTTTTACCTCCTTGCCATAAAGTGGGTGACTTGCCCCTCCAAAGTGTCAACCTTTGAGCTCCCCTATAAATTGGTGACTGGTGAGCCCCCGCCCCAATAAACCTACTTGAAAGGAAGAGCCACATACTTCAGAAGTTTTTTGTCCGGACCAGTCAAAGAGATTGATACTTCCGTTTTCCTCTCAACTTTGAACGGTTCTGCGCAGAGTTTGATAGGATGTTTAGAGAGTTGTTTCTGCAACTTGCTTCTGTTTGGGGACCCTCCTGCAAGAGGGGTTTCCATGAAACAGGAAGGGGGAGTTGGGGGATGATTAAGATAGGAGGTGGAGTCGGGGATGGCAGACATCGAGACGCCCAAAGACCCGTAAACACCCCTCATGTAACCATAAACCCCCGGTTCAGCGTGTACAAATCGCAAAGGAGCTGTGTGACTAGAGAGGGGGACGAGGCATCCTGAGGCCTAAAGATGCGTAACCGCCATCTTCCCCAACCCCCTTCACATAAACATAAACCATTTGGTTCGTCCTCGATCGCTAAGAAGAGCGCAGCTAGAGGCAAGGGAGAATGGGAACCCAGTACCGAAGGGAACCATGCAAGCTATCCTCTTTGACGTACATGGGTTCATGCACGCTCGCACGGGCACATGTGTAAGGTAGTGCAATAGGCTGTAATCTTAACACCCCCTCCCCTCCCTCTCTGGCATCTTTTTTTCAGGGGTTGTTCCCAGAGAGGCTCTGGCCTTATCGTGGCGAGGGGGAGGGGTCAGCCCTGGGCCCCTTAGAGGTCCCATGGTGCTGCCAACGAGACTTTTAACATGCCCCTCTTTCTTTCCTACCCTATTACGTTCTTACACTGCCCTTTATTTCCCCCCTCTTCCTTCACCTATCTAGTGGCCCTTATAGATACCTGACATCTGCTCGTCTTATGGATTGATTCCGAATTGCTCTTTCATGAAGGTGGAAGAGGCTGGGCATCTCCACCGCCTTCGTCTACCGAATGCCCAAGGAGAAACCCATTGTTGGCCCCTTTTCTCCGTGCGTAGGAGAACTCGGGCAGCCTCTTAGGTCTCTAAGGATCGTGTGGTGGATCCGTATCTATTCTCCAAGAGGACATACCGGACGTAACTGATTGTATAGTTGCAGTAGTGCCGGTCCCTTGTACGCTTTCATGGTGGGGAGTCCCCAGGGAGAATGCGAAGTTGTTTTTTTTGTTGCAATCTTTAGCCATAAACCTCCACTTCTCGTAAGGGTTCTCGTGCCAAACGTTCCTTAGCTCCCCTTTCAGCATTCCCTCGCTATTTGGACCCCTATTCCAACGAAGTAGACCCAGATCTAGATTATCCTTGCTTTCTTGTCACGAGTTCATCACCCGACACCCCACTTGCAAAAGTCGATGTGTTCGACGTCAATTAATCTTTTGAGTCCCGCTGTGGTGAGCCCTGCCGATTTGGTCAAGAGGTAGTGGTGATATCGTAGTCTAGGTGTCATCTCACTCTCAACACAACCTTGTGCGAAATCTATCCTGAAATTCCAGTAACCGTTTATCTCCATCCGCGTCTAAATCTTGTCAAAGGCATCGTCCGTTCAAACAAATTAAGGGACTACGACCTCACCCGCCTTCAGAGCAAGCTCAGTACCCAACGTGTCACACAGGTACACAGGGTGACTAAAACATTAGGCTCCACTAGAGTCCCAACCGCCACACTGATTTTAACATTCGAACGACAAGAACTGCCGCAGTATATTAAAGCTGGGTACCTTCGTGTCCCGGTAAGTTCCTACGTCGAACTACCCAGATGTTGCTTCAATTATAATCAATTTGGACATGTTGGCCGTGCCTGTCGGCACTACGCTCCTGCGTGAATTGTAGCTCTGACTACCATGGCCTCGAATACACCAAAACACCTGGATGTGCCAACTGCGGAGGTACCCATAGTGCTGCGTCAAAACTCTACTCTATATTTTTATATGAAAAGGAGGTGCTCGCTTTGCGCGACTCTCTAGGTCTAGATATAAGAGAGGCCCGCCTACGTGCTCGAGCACAAACCTCACCACTCGTCCGTCTCTTCTCTGACGTTTTACGTGACGCTGAATGAAACCGACCATAACACTCGAGTTCCGACACGCCTGAAGCACTTCATCCTACGTCTCGCAGCGTCAGAAACATTCAGGATATACAGTCGAAGCATCACTCTCACACCAAGATAACCAATATAGTCCCACTCTCTCCAGCAGTTCTAGCTGGGAGAGGCGCTCAGGGTAAGACACTTGAAGACATCAGACGCTATCTGAAAGAATCCTCAACATCGATCAGTGAAGGTTCATCCACGAGACCCAAAGCTCAGTGGTAAGAGGAAGGAAGGAATCCTCACCTGAGTCATCGACCACCAATAAGCGGGCAGCCTCTGGAGATGACTCGACCGAACCCCGAGAATCTTCAATGGACTGTTCCCCTATTGCTGAACATTCTCTGCCCTTAAGTCCTTCCCACCCTTCACAGGACTTAGACCCCATCTTGATCCAAACTATGGCATCCAGCTCCACACTCCTCGCTCAGATCGCATATTCGTTCCTCTCACCTTTCTACTCGTGATCCGATGGAAGCAGTCGATACTCCAACATCACCAATCGCGGAGGTTGGACCATTTCCTGAGACATTGAAAATCCCCTCGACCCATGAATCCGGATCTACCGGTCGAAAATCCCCTCTCGATCTTCCTTTTCCGACAGGTTATGAGCCCGAATTACAATCAAGGGCCTCAGTCGGTTCTGCAAAACCCTCGAAAATAGCCCCTGTTACTGCTCCCTTTAGGATCTCTCTCCCTGCAAAAGCAGGCTCCTCAAAATCTGCTTTCCGTCCCCCAAACTCTTTTAGACGAACCTCAAACACAATATCGGCAACAAAAGAGAGAAAGATATCGACAGTGGTATCTAACCGTCCCACATATATCTTCCATTTTATAATGGAATTGTCAAGGAGTTCTTCCAAAGTGGGAAGAACTTAAAATTCTTTTGACGACACTCCACCCCGCTGTTATTTGTCTTCAGGAGAATAAACGGATGTAGGGCCCTTTCCGCCCGTTTTAAACACTGACGATTTGACCTTTATCATGTCCAGACGGACTCTTTTACCTGTGTTGACCTGTTTGTTTGTTCTCCGGATTGCTTCACGGAATTTCGATGGTCAATTCTTGACGATCTCCATGCGAGTGACCACTCTACGATTGTCTTGTCGGCCCTTCAAGTTAGCCCTCATACAACCATGCCCCTTAAGTGGGACTTATGTCATGCAAATTGGGAAGGTTTCCAAGAGGCGTCCTTCACAAGTGCATCCTTGGGACCTTCAATGGAGTGAACGCGGCAGTAGAATACTTTATATCGACTATTTACAATGCAGCAACACAAAACCATTCTACGGAGGCGGCCCGCCATGGGTCACTCAACCGTGCCTTGGTGGACCTCGACATGTGCAAAAGCTGTCAAAAACTACAAGTTAGCCCATGCCTGATTCCAAAAGAACCCAACTTTGTGCAACAAGGTCGACCGAAACCAAGCTCGTGCGCTTCTCCAAAGAGCCATTCGTCATGCTCGCCGAAATTCATGGCGCCGTTATGTTTCATCAATTTCCTCTATGAGACCTACCGCTAAGATCTGGAAAAGGATTAATAAGGTCAGGGGCTGTTATGCTGATCATCATACTCCCACACTCAACTTACACGGTTCCTAGGAGAATGACGGCCTGTCGTTCAGCAATGCTTTTACTGACCATTTCCGCGCTCAGCTGTTACGATAAGGCTTTTCTATCCTACAAATCAAAGGAAGAATCTCATTCTCTCAACTTCACAACAAAATCTAACCTTCCGTACAACGCTCTATTCAGCATCCATGAACTGCATAGCGCTTTTTCCCTTTGCAGATCTACTTTCCCTGGCCTTGATGAGATCCATTTCGATATGATTCGGCACCTACATCCACACTCTACTCTTTTCTTACTTGATTTGTACAACCTTATATGGGTGAAGGGTTTTTACCCGTCATCATAGCGCATTGGGATCATCCTTCTGTTTGTCAAACGAGGCATGGACGGGTTGAATGCAGATTAATACCGCCCAAAAGGCTCTCACCAGCTGTTTGAGTAAGTTGCTGGAAAAAAATGATATTGGAGCGCCTAAACTGGTCCCTAGAAACCAATCACCTTCTCTCTCCATTTCAATGTGGCTTCCGCAAAGGTCATAGTACCCTTGACTTACTAGTACGTTTCGAGGGATCGGTCCGGAAGGCTTTCTCATTAAAGCACCGAGTCCTAGCTATATTTTTTGATATTGACAAAGCCTACGACACAACATGGAGATACGGCATCTTGAAGCAGCTATACGTCTGGGGGATGAGATGCCTTTTACCTTCACTTATTCAAAGTTTTTAGCATCTTGATCCTTTAAGGTACGTGTTGGAGACGCATACTCTGACCTGCAACCCCAAGAGGAGGGAGTTTCCCATGGGCAGTGTTTTAAGTGTCTTATGTTTTATAATTGCATCAATGATATTATTTCGTCTCTACCAGAGGGTGTATCGGCAACTCTGTTTGTTGATGATTTAGCACTATAATTGTTCCTCACCTCGCCTTCCATCAGCAGCGCGTTGGCAACAACTGGCGGTCGATGCTGTATCCAAAAGGGCACAACTTAAGGGATTCCGCTTTTCCACGAACAAAACCAAAGCAATGTATTTCCACCGAGGCAGAGGGGTTCTTGTTCCACCATCTATCTCCTTACAAGGCAAAGATATAGAGTTTGTCTCCGAGTTTCGGTTTCTTGGCATAACTCTCGATTCAAAGTTATCCTGGTTACCACACCTACGCCGACTTCGAACAGGCTGTCTGCGGGCTCTAGACATTTTGAAAGTCCTCTCACACACTTCGTGGGGCAGTGACCGACAAACATTGTGGACATTATACACAGCCCTCGTCCAATCCAAATTGGATTATGGCTGTCAAATTTACTCATCGGCTTCCCCTTCAGCCCTTAAAATGCTAAACCCCATTCGAAACCTCGTAGTTTGCCTTTCTAGTGGAGCCTTCCGTACTTCTCTTGTCAACAGCCTTTACTGCGAAAGTGGGGTACTCCCTTTGCCCTACCATAGACTTCAAATCTGCATGCGATACCTATGCCGAGTACAGCAAGCCCCTGTATCAGAGGTCTTCAGATGCCTGTATGCTGCCGAATCAACGGCGGCATATGATAAGTTGCTATCTTTACCCCCGCCCTTTGAACCTTCAGAGAGGAGATCAACTCTTTAACCTGGGTGCTCCAAGGGTCCTTATCCTTCCATCCTTACTGACCCCTAGTTGGCGTGCTCCTCTTCCCACAGTATGTACCAACATGTGGAGCCTGGAGAAGTCCTCCATGGACCCTCGAATCATTAAGATCTGTTCTTAGAACATTCGATCTCACACAAACAATGCTGCCCACTATACACGGATGGCTCTAAGTCGGACGGTGGCATGGGTTTTGCAGCCATCTATCCAGGAGGAGAATTCCTAACTCTGTCTTTGCCGCCAGCAGCATCCATTTTTACCGCTGAACTTTCAACAATCCTTTTAGCCTTTAGACTCATGCAAATTTTACCTTTTAGTGATTTTGTCATTTTTTCCGTGTCTTACATTCAATTATATCTTTTAATGCGTCCCATCCCCTAGTCACAGAAATTTGCAACTGGCTGATCCAAAATGCGTCCCGATATAGAATTATTTTTTGCTGGGTCCCTGGGCATGTGGGGGGTCCTGGGTAACGAGAAGGCTGATCGGCTGGTCCGCTCAGCACATTCTGTGTCCCCTGAGAACTCGGCTCTACCTTTTGGGAACTACTTTCCTTCAATAAGAAATTTTTTTTTTCAACTGTGGCAGAATGAATGGGATGACTGTTTAACATCCAAACTTTACAAAATAAAAAAATCTATTCGCTCTTTGCCCTCGAGTCGTCATAGAATGCGATCGTTGGAGGATGCCCTTTGCCGAGTTCGCATTGGCCACACGAGACTTACTCACGCCCATCTTGCTTCGGGTGATACTCATATCAGCCCTTGCTGTCGTTTTTGCGGTGGGGATCAATCGGTTGCCCACCTTTTATTGGATTGTAGCCATTTTGCCATTCTCCGGTTGTCCTGTTTCCCGACCCTTTTAACTATCGCTCAACACACCCGTCTTTGATTCATATTGGCAGAGGAATCTTTTAACCGGTCGTTTTTTAAAATTTTTGTCACAAAGTGGTCTCCTCCACCTTTTATAGATGATTTGTCGCGTTTCACCCTAGCTGCCATATAGAATCCACTTGGATTGGGTAGCAACCCACTGGTACCTTACCCTAAACCTTAAACTTTATACACAGATGGATCTAAGTCGGACGGTGGCGTTGGTGCCGCAGCCATCTACCCTGCAGAATTCTTAACTTTATCTTTCCTCCAGCAGCATCCATTTTTACCGCTGAACTTTCAGCAATCCTTTTAGCCTTTAGACTCATCCAAATTTTACCTTTTAGTGATTTTGTCATTTTTGCCGACTCAAGGAGTGTCTTACAGTCAATTAGATCTTTTAATGCGTCCCATCCCTTAGTCACAGAAATTTGAAACTAGCTGGTTCAAAATTCGTCTCGATATAGAACTATTTGCTTGCTGGGTCCCTGGGCATGTGGGCGTCCTTGGCAACGAGAGGGCTGATCGGCTGGCCCGCTCAGCACATTGTGTCCCCTGAGAACACGGCTCTGCCATTTAGGGACTACTATCCTTCAATAAGAAAGTATATTTTTCAACTGTAGCAGAATGAATGGGATGACTGTTCAGTTCATCATCCAAACTATACAAAATTAAAAATTCTGTTCACTTCTGGCCCTTGAGCCGTCATAGATTGTGATCGTTTGAGGTATCCCTTTGCCGAGTTTGCATTGGCCACACAAGAACTTAGTCACAGCCATCCTGTTTCGGGTGATGTTCAAATTAGCCCTTACTGTTGTTTTTGTGGTTGAGATCAATCGGTTGCGCACCTTTTATTAGATTGCACCCATTTCGCCACCCTCCGGTTGTCCTGTTTCCTGACCCTTTTAACTATCCCTCAACACACCCATCTGCGATTCATATTGGCAGAGGAATCTTTTAACCCTTTGTTTTTTAGTTTTTTATCTCAAGTGGTCTCCTCCACCTTGTATAGATAATTTGCCTCGTTTTATCCTAGCTGCCATATAGAATCCACTTGGATTGGGCAGCAACCCACTAGTTATTTACCTTAAACCTTACATCCCGCAGCATCACGTTTACGTATTTTCGCTTACCTTTGTTTCTTGCGAGACTTTCCGTTAGGAGTGCGAGGGCGGTCTCAGTTCCCCGTCTCCTACGAAACCCGTGCTGCTGAGGGTTGTGAGTTCCTCGCTAAGCTAGTTCTTGAATCCTGTCAGCCAGGAGCTTCTAGTAGACTTTCGCAACGAATTCCAGCAGGGAGATTGGCCTTTAATTGGCCAGTTCCAGTTGATCAGGGGGTTTTCCTCCCTTAGGTATGAAGATTATTTTAGCAATCTTTAAACCATCATGGAAGTAACCCGTGTTCAGGGGAGCGTTATAAATATTTGTGATTCCCTAAATGATCTGCTGTGGGACATTTATCAAGTTGATTTTGGTGGTGCCCGTCTAGCCTGGTGCCCTTTGTTCAAAGAATCCTACAGTGACCATGACCTCATCTGGTGTTTTAGGACGGGCATGGCCCGCCATCTCACCACCTTCGTCTACTTGATGTTGTGGATGCGTGCTATGTATAATCTGATTAAGGTCTTCGATCGGTTGGCCTTCGATCGGTTGGCCTTCGAATTCCTGGTCGAACTCTTCATTGTCTTCTGAGGTTGATACTGAACACGTTTTTTTTTCGATAATTTTTAAATCTGCCTTCTAGAAGCGCCGGGTCATCTATTTAATTTCCGTTCTCTTTTATTCGAGCCTTCGTTTATCCCGTTAGTCCTTTTAGTTTCTTGATTTGACACCAGAATTTAGTCGGGTTCAGCTCGCTATCGGTTTTGACTATCAGGCTGTTCCAGATTTCCTCTTGAAGGTTAATTATCTCTTTTAGCTCGGTACTTAGGCGCCGAAGAAGTGAGCTTCTTTCCCGGTTTGACCTTCCCGTCTTATCTCTTCGTACACTTCCCTGTGAACATGACCGATCTTCCAGTAAAAAAAAAAAAAGTGCGAGCGCTGGGCATAGACGGAAAAGTAGCCGGCTGGATCGAGAACTGGCTAAGTGGCAGACGGCAACGGGTGGTGGTGAATGGACAGGCTTCTGAGTGGGTGCCCGTTACTAGCGGGGTGCCTCAAGGTTCTGTCCTGGGACCTCTACTATTCATCATCTACGTCAACGACATGGAGGGTGACATGGTTGCCAAGATTTCCCAATTTGCCGACGATACCAAGCTTGGTATGAACGTTGCAAAGGATGGAAATACTGCCCGCCTGCAGGAAGATCTTGGGAAGATTGGAGAGTGGTCAGACACGTGGCAAATGCCTTTTAACGTGAACAAATGCAAAGTGATGCATATCGGCCACAGAAACCCCCAATCTCAGTATATCCTTAAGGGCACTGCTATTGAATCCACCGACACTGAGAAGGACTTGGGTGTAACAATCACTAGTGACATCAAGTTCTCGAAACAGTGCATCGAGGCAGAGAAGAAAGCCCAAAGGATGTTAGGCTACATAAAGCGCCAGTTTGGATACCGTAACAAGGAGATAGTACTTTGTCTGTACAACTCCCTGGTTCGGCCGCACCTGGAGTATGCCGTACAATTTTGGAGTCCTTCGTTTCGAAAGGATATCGCAAGGTTGGAACGCGTACAAGCCAGGGCAACTAAGCTGATTTCCTCTATCCGACATAAAAGTTATGAGGATAGACTAAGGGAATTAAATCTGTTCTCGCTGGAAACCCGTAGACTGCGTGGTCAGCTCATCGAAGTTTTCAAAATACTTCGAGGGTTCGACAATGTTGACTACCGGGATATTTTCACACTGAGTGAGAACAGAACGCGCAATCACGGCTTCAAACTTGAACTGAAGCGTTACAACCGCAATATGTGTGGAAATTTTTCTTCACTTACAGTATCTGCGGTAAGTGGAACGCACTTCCAGTGGAAGTTGTCAACAGTGAATCTGTTGACCAGTTCAAGTCAAGACTAGACAAAGTCTTGAAAAGTGGCCGTTTAGGGACGCAAAACAATTGAGCAGCCATGTGCCTGCTTGATTGATAGTCCAAAGGTACCCTCTTTGAATGGACCTTAAGGTCTCCTAGGGTACTTCCTTTCCTTGTTACTCATCCCCTCTGTCCATCTGGACTGAGGATGTGTTTTGTACTCAGTCTTGGGTACGCACTCGCCGTCTGCTTTAGAATGGATGTAGTTATCCTCTCCAATCTTTGTATATATCCTCCAAGGTTGTTTCGCTTAGGTCAGCTGAGGTGTATTGACTGAGTTGTCTCTTGTAACGTTCCCAGTTGGCCGAGGCGTAGCTTTTGCGGGGAGAGAATGGAAGCTGGATAGGCGCGAGTGATATCGTGGTGAGGATTGCTATGTGATTACTGGGGACTGTTGGGCCCGGCTTACTATGGTAGCTGAAGGGGAGGCCTTCACGGATCCCTAAACACACACCCTCATACACAAATAATTACACCCTTGGGTGATATGAAGGAATGGTGAAGGAGATCAGGCACATAGCCTTGAGAACCTTACCTGACCGGCCAGAACTAGACAAGTGTAAGGTTTTCGAAAAGATTTACACTGAGCTAAATATTGCTATCGTACGCCTCATCGATATCCCCAAAGGATATTCGGCTATTTGTGCAAGAGAGGTGGACACTAAAGTCCTCACTTCCCCGCGTGCTATGGAAGCCCTACTCAAAATCAACCTGAAGCCACAAACAATACCACAAATACGTTCCCATAGGAGCATAATCTGCCGCCGCCTCGACCCCTGGGTTGGAGAACACATAACAGACGAGATAACTGAGGAGATTTTTCGGAATCACTCCTTGGCAAAAGTATCTGATGTCGTAAAATTTAATAGTTGCACCCACGTATTTAAATTAGTCTTCACAGAAACAACTATGGCGATCAAAGGAATTCGTTGACCTGTAAATGTGCTTTCGGTGCTACAGGTACAACAAACACACCACTGCCCCTTGACCTAACTCAGACATTGTATTCTCCTCTGTGTTTGCCCAACAAGGCCATTCCTGGCGTGCTTGCAACAGTACAATCCAGAAATGCCTTATTTGTGGTGGTCCACATAAGGCTATGGTGTGTCCCGTTAAAAAGGAACAAATCAAAGCAGCAAAAGAAAAGAAGAAGAGAGGAAAGTTAACGCCACCTACGCGAAGGTTGCCAAGGCAGCTGTCACAGAAAGTAGTGTGGCCCCACAGTCTACTATACTGCAAATCGAGAACAAAAGATCAACCAAAGTAATTTGTTGCATTTACTATGCACACATTGTTAACCTAATCCGGCCTGGTACCTTCGCGAAGGAGTTGAATACCATGCTCGTAAAAAAAGGCATGGAGGAAATGTGGTTTCCTCGAAAATCATCCGTCGAAGGAAGTCCTTAGAGTAAATCTCCAACCATAGAACGAGAAGAGCGGTCAAAAACCCAGAGTTCGAGTAATGTTCTTGAACCGAGTCCAGGCTATGGCTGCCCAACATAATGCTCCAAACAAACACACGGACACACACAGAACAGATAAAACTCAAACAGTTTCACGAGTCGAGAGGGAGGAAGCCCAGACTGTAAAGCCCAAGAAGGTGGAGGATACGCCTCGCCCTCAAAAGGCCCCGCAGTCACGTTGACCAATTAGGTCCTCA
Organism: Ceratothoa steindachneri; assembly: GCA_963969495.1. Classification (NCBI taxonomy): domain Eukaryota; kingdom Metazoa; phylum Arthropoda; class Malacostraca; order Isopoda; family Cymothoidae; genus Ceratothoa; species Ceratothoa steindachneri. Next base: position 28,956,162 of record OZ018331.1, on the reverse strand, counting down.
TCATCGAAAACTCGGGAACCCACGTACATGTAGTACTCGATTATGATTAACCCCAGGGTATATGCTGCCGAAGGGAACCAGTTTCCGAACGAGGCGGGCCCAGATGATATTGTTGACGGCCAAAGGGTCGGACAGTACAAATGGGACTACACGGCCGACATACCAGAAGATCTAATTAAACAGGCTCTTTTCCGAGAAATCATCAAATTCTCAATAAACACTTACATTGTTCTCTCGGACTTCGAGTATCGAAAGAAAAGATCCGGCAAGGGGAGAACCCCACCAGTTTCCCCTCTCGGAGCTAAATTTGAGAAAGAATAAAACACGCACCTACCAAATGCAACTACGCTACAGTGCGAAAGTAGTATCTAAGGGCAGCCGTAAAGCGAAGAAAATCTTACTGAAATATACCAACCTATATTGACATAACAAACCGCAAAATAACAACCTGAATTTCCACCAAAAATGCTAAATTTGACTTACCGTAGTGACGGGCTCACACTCAACAACTACAAAGACTTGAATGCCAACCAACTTTGACATCAAAATCCTTAAGTATACATTTATACAATGCCAGTAATACCCTCTGACCAGGGATCTTAAACAACTAACTTACCCTGCTACTCTATACGCTATACCTATTTTTTGCTGGAGATACCTTTCCATCAGGGAACAAAAATATTTTAAACTCATACTAAACTTATCTTTACTATAATTTTCAAAACCCCTTTCACTACTATACCCTCTCACTTTTCTCCTACAAATCTATATTTTCTGTCTTAATATGTCCAATGTCCAAGAAAAAGCGGACTAATCCGTTCATAGGCCTTTCTCTCGGGTTGAGGAATTTGGAAAAGGTTACCCTTGGTTAGGATTTTTGTTAAGCTCTAGTTCCCCCACTGAGAAATAAAAGGCCTTTGAAAGATTGTGGTCAAGCCCCTACAAAATTTAATAAGTTAGTAGGTTGGCTACAAGAGTGGGAGATGAATTTTAACCTTAAAAAACTGGGGGGGGGGTTTGTTTACATGGAAAGAGATAATAGAGACTTTAGCACGGAAATGGATGGGCATTAGGTGAATGGAGTAGAAGATGAGAAGACCCTACGAATAGTAGTAGATGTGTAACTAAGATTTTCTAAGCAGTATATTTAGGCCAAAAAATAAAGCAACTCGTGTTGGGCTTCATTAAGGTGTTATCCTTAAAATATATTATGGTGTTAACCTAAGTAAAACATGCCAATGAAAAATTTAAACGATTCACACATTGAACCTTATTAATGGGAAGACAAACTTTCTTTTTCGTAAATGGGAAGATGGACTTCCTGCTTTGTATTAATCTCATTCGTAAATAGGAAGATGGATTTCCCGCTTAGTATTCTCTCTTTTGTAAATGGAAAGTTAAACTCCCTAGTATGCAGTATTTTCTCGTGTAAATAAATCTCAGTGTACTCGGTCGGTGAAAGAGCTTTCCGAAACCGTTGCGTCCTGTGCCGGGTATTGAGGTAAAGGGGCAATGTGATGGATCTTTTGGGAGCACAAATTGTGCGGAACAGAGAGAGCGACATTGCTGAGTCGATGCTATTTGGGAGCTTCTGTTATTCTCCTTGTAAGACCTTGTAGGGAAGAATTCACGCTATCGATGTCGCTTCCGGAAAAACTTTACCTCCTTTACCGAGAATACACATTCGGTAGCGTATGCTGGATCCGAGCTCTGATTGAGCGCTTAAAATTCGGAAAATGGATTTCAGCCGTGTTTGCATACCGGTTTGAGCGTTATTAACTTTTTAAATCTATCATGACGCTGATTGGATTGCAGTGTTTATGTCTAAAAGATGATTGGTCAATTTGCTAATGCTAAGGTCTGTCATTCCCAAAATTAACATAAGTATGACAATTAAATGTATCTCAATCATGATTAGTTGAATTTTGTAGAATTATGAGTAGATAGAATGACTATTTATATAGGTGTATTTTTGTAGAAGTTGTCGACTGCTTAGACTTCATTGAATATTCAACGCTAACTCAGAAGAAAGTTCAGACCCGATAAAGGATGTAGAGGAGAGGGAAGCGAATTCACAAACGTGGATTTTTTTCCACTTTCCCTACGGGGAATTTAAAGAGAGAACAATACATTTGGAACTGTGAATAGGTGACACATGTCTGACCCACTTACTACCCCCATCTGAGGGGCAGCCAGGCGGAAGTGAACTGGATTGCCATTTATTTGGTCTCTTCCAAACAGTGTCGTTCTCTGTGATAGACATGATTGGGGGCGCCGAAGAAAGCAGATTTGATGAGTAGCCCACTGTGGAACTCGGCATCTGAGGCACCCGGGCAAGGGGCAGAATTGCAACCTCTGGAGGAAATCCCGGGGGCCTCAGCCAGTACCATAGATGAAAGGGCACTCGTCTCTAATGTATGCAGGATGCATTTTTGATACCCAAACCCGCGAGCGGCCACACCCCCGGTTAGCGTTTGTTGATGCCACACTAAACAACAAAAACTCTGCCATACAATCACACCTCATGAGGGTGCCCCCCCCCCATCCCCCTGGCTTATCCATCATCATCTCCCCAACCGGTAATCTATGTTCAATAACGCTGGGCTGCTACTTGGAGGGGGTTATTCACTGACTAAACCCATTTAACGATAAATCACAGTCTCAGAGAAGAAGACTCAACATATTCAACCATCGTCTAAACACCAGAAGAAGAGGCAAAAATCAGAAAGGCCCTATGGGGACTCACTGAGTGCAAAATATCCCAAGAGAATACCAAAAGAATCCCCCTGCGGGTGATCAACGGGCATAACAATCCAAAGATGGATAAGGCATTTGAGCTAATGTTCGGTAAACTAAACATCGCTCTTGTAAACCTCCTAGACGTCCCATCTGAGTATGTCGTGATCTGCGAACTAGAAAAGGACGTAGAAGCTATTACGAAAGAATAAGCTCTGGAAATACTAAGAACAATTGGACTATAGCCTACTGTCCCTCCACAAATGCAAGCGCATCGCAGTGTCGTTTGAAGGAGACTCGATCTTTGGATCGGACAACATAATAGGGAAGAAATAAAAGAAGAAATCGAACTTAGACAAAAATGGGCAAAAGCATCAGATATCATTAAATTCAATAACAGGTGAGACAATAGTGACTACACCCATGTATTTAAAGTTGTCTTCGCAGAACCCTCGATGGCGCAAAAGGTGAAAGAACAAGGCTTGCTTATGTCCAACGCCAAAGTGAGTGGAGACCAGATAGAGCGACAAAAATTCTTTCCAGTCAAGTTTTGCTTTCGCTGCTATAAAATGGAGAAGCGCGCTACCAAAGACTGTAAAGAGCCTGAAAGAACGTGCTCCAAGTGCAGCGAGAAGGGACACTACTGGAAGGACTGCCACAGAAACTACGAGAGGTGCACCAACTGTGGGCAAGGACACAGATCAATGGCTATAGCATGCCTGGTTAAAAAATAACTAATAAACAGAAAGAAAAATGAAAAAACAGGAAGAAGTGCGCAGATCTAACACTTTACGCACAGGTGGCTAAAGCCGCGTACAAAGAAACAGAAACAGAGAAAACATTTGAAGATAGAGAACGAAGAGTTTACAAAAATCATGACGTGCATCCTCTATGCTCACCTTAGGAATCTAACCCACAAAAACGGAATTACCAAAATGTGGTTCCCGTACGACCCTCCATCAGGAGACGTCCTCCAGCTGCAAATGGTTCATAAAAGTGCAAATGATATGGACACCAGCAAGGAAGTAATAGAGAATGAAACCCAGGAACTTAAAGCTGCTGCAGAAAACCCCACACAGGTTCAACCTAATATTAAATTCACGAGGAGAAACGAAACGGTGGAACCGGCATGAACGGAATCCAATTACTCCTCCGACTCTTCCGACTCAGAATAACCTATAAATAAGAAAACCAAAAAAACGCTCGACGTGGAGAGGATTAATCTCACCATTTATGCGTCAGAGGAATTCTCCTTTCCTGAAAATATGGAAGAAACAAAAATTCTAAACGGAGTAAATAAGAAAATATAAATGGGAGTACATCGCATCAATCGAGGTTGAAGTGGTTGAGGAGGGCCTACTACGCCATAAAGTTACTCTATACGAGGATTTGCGTGAGCAGGTCACCAATACAGAATTTTTAAAAAAGGAACGCAAGAAAAATAAATTTCACCCAGAAACACCAGTAGAGAAAGACCAGCATGAAGAACGTAAACAATAGATTGAGGATTCTGACACTCAACGTTAATGGATGGGAGGGGAAAGCAACGGCCTATAGAAACATATTCCGTGTGCTTGACCCCGACATAATACTGATAACGGAGCACGGTATTGACCCCACAAGGCGTCAACTCAAAATATTGAGATACAGATTGTTTATGAAGAATCACTCAGATGAAAGGTTCAATGGTGCTACAGTAGCTGTTAGAGGTAACCTCACGTTTAAACGCCTCCCAGAATTGGACGAATCGTTTGTGGCGATACAACTTCGCACATTGGTGTGGAACCTCACGATAGCTGCAGCCTATCAACCCCCTCGCTGAGCCCATCTACCTGTCACAAACTTCTGTACACTTTTTGAGCACCGGAGAATGGCATTCTTAGAGGGCGACCTCAATGTCAGATGCCGAATGTCGGACTACTATGGTAGAATCAACGAAAGAGGCCGAAACTTGGAAATGATAATGGCCAGGAAAAACATCCAGAGGATAGGGCCGGATCTTCCCACCTACATCACTTACAGATCAGCAACCAAACCTGACATTATCATGACAAGCAGAAGATTTCCCTCAACTACTATAGCGAACCAGGCCCAACAATTCTCAGCGACCACATTGCGATATTAACAACAATTTCACTCGCGCCGATCCAGCTGCCAGTCACACCACGTAAGAACTACGCCGCCACCGACTAAAACCCATACAAGACTACTCGGACAATACGCCCATAATGACCTGAGCAAGGCTACATTGGAGGAGATAGACGATGAGCTCAAAAGAGTAACGACTTCTATCATGGAAGCTGACCGCGATTGTGTTCCCAGAAATGGATACAAAACTCTACCTCAGACAAGATGGACAGAAGATATGAAGAGGATCGCACATGTGCATAGACAAGTGTACGAGGAGATTAAACGGGAAGGTCTAAGCCGAGAAATAAGCGCGCTACCTTGCCGGCTAAGCTCCGAACTAAAAGATGCAATAAACATACAACAGGCTGAGATCTGGGACAACCTTATAACCAGAATAGATAGTGAGCAGAGCCCAGCAAAATTCAGGCACCAAATCAGGAAACTGAAAGGTTTACAAAGAAAGGAAAGAGCTCGGATCAAAGAGGATGGGAAATTGATAGAGGACCCGACAGCTCTGGAGGGAAGATTCAGAACATACTGGGAAAAAGTCTTCTCTATCTCCGAAGAAGACGATGAAAAGTTCAACCAGGAATTCGAAGGCCGTATGATTAATGATGTGAATCAGATAATATACCGCATGCATCCACACCACTACGCAGACATAGGAAGGGAGATGGTTGACCATGGTTGTCCAATAACAACAGAAGACGTCATGGCCACTGTGAAATCCCTCAAACAAAAGGCAACAGGCTGGACGGGCATCACCAAAAGCAATCTGGAAAATGCCCCACAGCAGATCATTCAGGAAATCACCAACATCTTTAACACTTCCCAGAACCCGGGCTACTTTCCCGACGCTCTAAAGGTAACCAAAATCATCTTTATACCCAAGGATGGTAAGCCCCAAATCAATTGGTAAATTACAAACCAATCTCTCTTCTCGAGTTGGTGGGTAAAATCGACGAAAAAATCCTAGCAAACCAGCTTCAACAACAACTAACCGAACTGGAAGCTCACAATCCCCTGCAACACGGGTTCCGAAAGTGGCGAGGAACGGAAATTGCCCTTGCCATCCTAACAGATAAAATAGCCCACTGCGAGGCAGAGGGGAAATACGTAGCTGTGATAATGCGTGATGTACAAATGGCCTTCAATAAGGTTTGGCTGAGGGGTCTCCAATGCAAGATCTTGAACCTTGAGCTGAACCCACTCCTGACAGGGTCTTTTGTGACTATGTTATGAAGAGAAAATCCCAAATCTCCAACGAGGGCTTTTCAGGAACCGAATTCGAACTCATGGTGGGAGTTCCACAAGGCAGCTGTCTAAGTCCGTTGCTGTACCTCGTGTACACAATAGACCTCCCTGCTCCGGTGCGAAACGACACAATGTATCTATAATTTGCAGATGACATCACACAAATGGTCCAGCTCCTATAGGAACGCCGGAGCTCATGCAAGGTATACAGCTGCCGAAATAAACAAAATAAATAGATATGAAAGGAAGTGGAAAATAAAAATTAACAGCCAAAAATTCAAAATAATCCCAATGAACAGCCAGAAAATCGATGACGTCATCTTGAACGACGACCTATACCCGTGCTCGAGACAGGGTACCGTCCTAGGTTTACGGTTAGCCAAGTATGGGTAGAAAACCCACATCAACACCAGAGTTTCCCTAGCCAAAAGGCAACTTCGGAAACTATACAGGTTCCGGAACCTTTACGCTTCAACCAAGAAGAAGCTATACACTTCCTTGGTACTTTCCTTCCTTGTGTACCCGGCAGTGATAACGCAGATGGAATGTTGTACTTCTCTCAGGACGATGCAGAGAGTACAAAATAAAGCCACCCTGCTAATAGCTGAAGCTAGAGGAAGCGGCCGTATTAGGCAAATAGACCTGTACGCAAGAGCAGGGCTTAAGCCAATTAATACGGAAGCTCAAAGGCTAGGGAGAAAGACTTGGGAAAAGATAGAGCAAACTATTATACCCATATTCAACCTCAACATTGCAATCCCACAGCAGAAGCGACACAAAGTTGCAAGGACAGCATTATTCCCAAGCGGAAGAAACTGCGCGGGAGAGGCAATAAACCCAATATATAAATAACCAAGATCGAGAAATACGATCATAAAGACAGAAGAACAACCAAAATGAAAACCGAACAAAGAAGAGATCACGAATAAGACCGTATAAAATAAAGAAATAAAAGGACAAACAATAAAAAGAGGCGAAACACACCTTTTTAAAATACAATTAAACATAAGAGGCGAAGAGCCCATCAATGGAAAAAACAACAACAAAAAAGAAAACGAAACGAAACCGAACAAACTAATTTAAAATAAAATAAAAATAAATAAAAAAGGCGAAGAGCCCATCTAAAGAAAACGAAATAAAAAATTACAAACTAATGTATGAATAAAATAAAAATGAACAAATGAGGCGAAGTGCCCACAAAAAGAAAGAGAAACAAAATAAAAATAATAATAAACGAAAATGATAACAAAACAGGCAAAATGCCCACAAAGATAATATTAGTTTAATTAAAGTTAACAAAATGCAAACTTGAAAGGCTAGAAAGCTACGGCGGAGGAAAAAATAAAATTAAATAAATATATATATATTTTAAAGGAAGATTCAGACCGGTCTAAAATGAGGACAGTTGGAACACTAGAGGCAAAAAGAAAATAAAAAAAGACAACCAAAGAGGAAAAATATGGTAGTAAAACGAAGGCGATGCCCTCGCAACCAGGGTAACAAAAACTAATAAACTTCTTCACCCCTATCACACCTACCACATACTTCGCCACCTAGCTCATCAAATCAAATCAAATCAAGAAGTTGTCATATCCGTTCGCCATTTCGAGGCTTGTTCCAGCTGTTTACCAAAGAATAAAGAATCAGCTATATATTTTCCTTTATCCTAAGGAAACGTTTGATCACATAAACCAACTTACCAAATAACGAGAGAGAAATCGTTATCGAGCCCCTATAATATAATTCATATGTCGGACCGCATTTAAGAGAACTATATACAAGTATAGTCATCAAAGTTTCGACATATCGACCTTCTAGAATCAGTACAGAAGAGGGAAATAAAAAAAGACCTGGAGAAATAACTTTATCCACTCCTTTGAGGAGGGGAGAAAAAGAGAGGCATAGACACTTCGTATTACCAAATTTGTATTTATCCTTGGGACGGTAATAAGTAGATTTGGCTTTAGATAAACTTTCATTTATCACGTGGAGGGGATAATTTAATTAAATGAAACTGCAGGTTATATATGTAATCTTGTCTTCTAGAAAGCAAGGGCCACATATCCTAAGGGCTCTCAAAAACATACGTGATGCAACGGCTCAATTAATGTTAATATCATGATGAGAAAATAAGAGTTAGAATGTGTTGGTTTTCGGTACACAGTGAAACTAATTTTGTCAGTCTCTAACAATTTTTACATCAAGAAAGGATATACAATTATCTTTTTCCCACTTACTTTAAAATTGATAGTGGGATGGAGGTAATTAGGATTTTGAGGGAATTGTCAAATAAGTTTAAACTATTTATAGGCCAAATCGATATGACATCACCTACATAGCTATACCATACAAAATTATGATAGTGAATCACAAAAGGGAGTAATGATACTTCGAAATGTTCCACAAACTGTCCCTCATTCTACATAGTGGAGATCGGAAGAACCTTAGCAAAACGAATTTATGAACATAAAGGTGATGTCAGACGAGGCAGTATCACATCCAGTATTTTTAATCATATTAGCAATTTCAACCACCAAATTGACAATTCAAAGGCACAAATCATATATAATTGTAAAGATTTCCGTAAAAGAAAAATAGTAGAATCTATATTAATAGGAGAAATTCGCAATTTAGATAGTAAATAAGAAGGTAAATGGCCAATGGGAACAAAAAGTTGCGTGCCATCGGACGTAAACTGTCTCTTGGACAAATCTGCTAATGCGTCAAGATAGTAAAGGATATACTTTTTTCACCCCGTTCCTGGCAATGTCTATCAAGTTGCAGGAACCACGTTGTTAGTCAGACCCCACGTGGCTGAGAGTCACATGGCGAGCTAGCTCAGATGCTTCCCCCTCCCTCCGGTCCATCATAAGATCCAAGAAGAGTGAGAGAAGATCCTCTACACGGTGATAAATTCCAGCAGTTTCCCACATGGAGATAAAGAGCGGGGCCAAAAAACTGTGGTCGCCGACAGATGGCACCTCAAGCTGCCCCCTGGAACTTCCACAAAATGGGGATTATTACCAAGCTCCTGCATGAAGCGACTCTTCATATTTAAACTCTTAAGACGCATTGAAACAGCAATAAAAGAGAAGGCTCGCTCGAAGAAGACATCCCTCGTCTTAAGTCAGTGTGTCTCCAATCGAAGCTTGGGCACTCTTTCCCCGGTAAGGCATCCACGGTCAAACAGAAGTCTCTGTCCTGAAGCAGCTGTACCGAATTACTCCTTCAAAGCTTCGAAGCACCCCGCCCCGTCAAGAATTCCCTGAGGTAGCCGTACCTTTCCGGAGAATCACCAAGGATTCCATCTTCCCCTTTGATTCCCAGCTAAGGTGAGAACTTATTCCTACTCAGCCCCAGAAGTAAGGTGTCGTACATACCCTCCCTTCCCAATCTTCTCCTGACAAAGATCCCTACTTTGAAGACGCGGACAAGATCGTCTCGCCGAACCCCTATTTTTCTTCAAGCCTACTTGAAGTCGCCGTCGTCGTCCGGCCCGTAAGCCCCCTCCTTTCCCACTTTTTTTGTGAGGCCCTTTGGATCTGAACATGTAGATCTAAATCAATTAATGGTAACGATAAATTTTCACTCAATCTTCAATTTTCCCTCTATATCATTTTGAACATTTTAATTTATAAATAAAATTTATATTTTCTTATGAGTATCTTTAATTAGCCTCAACATTACTCTCGGACTCGTTATTCAAATCTCGCCAGCCTCGAACTCGACCTGCTTAGTTAAGTGAATTGATCCGCGTCTCAATCTGAACTTTATAATTGCGCATCAAATTAGCGTCCAGTTAGTGGACGTCTTGTTTAGTATCCAGATCTCCGCCCCCATGATAATAAATAATAATAATAATAATAATAATAATAATAATAATAATAATAATAATAATAATAATAGATGTTATATTGTACACGCGCTCCAGCGTAGGAGGAAGGCAAACAAGTGTATCCAATTCGGAGAGGACAGAAAGCAACCTGAATTCGTCGTAACATTGGGCGTTAGATCCATGGGAAAAATTCAAGCGCAATAGCACGCATTTTTAAGTTCCCTTTGGATGTCTCCTATCTTCTTTGCAAGCAGGCAGCCAAGATTCCTACGATGCAATCGGTGTGAGGAAGAGCGTAACGCTTGTCTGGTCCAGCACTCCGTAGGGATTTTTGACGCCCTTTCGTCGCAATCATTTTCCGCAATTCCCATAAGTCCAGGAACCCAGCAGTAGATAACTCACGGATACCAGGGTTTGTGGAGATTCCAATCCCCCGAGAGTATTCAGGTCGCTTTGTGAGTCACTACCCCGTAAGGGGCATGGCGATTTGCCATCCTGGCCGCCGTGCTGACGGGATCCAGCGCCCCGTCCGGCCCCAGCTTAGCCTCTCTTCCTTCCTTCAGATAGCCTGTATTCCTATCCTACCTCGTCGCTTTTCATACAACCTCTCCCACAACTTTCTCTGGTCAGCCTCTAATTTCACAGGGTAGAAGCTGACCTTCTTCTCAGCCAATCGTCCCGGATCGGGGCTGAGGGGGGAGGGGACAATGTCCCCTAACCCCTGAGCTCCGGTCTGGGGTGGTTGGCTTTTAACAACCTGCTTCATCCCCACCCATACCTTCCTCACATCCCTTTTCCTCTCGTCTTCAAAATCTATCCGTTTTACGCCGTGTTCAAGGTGGAGCCGCCATGCCGAAGGACTGCCAGGCCACCAGGCGGGAGGGGTGGTCCCAAATGGCGGCGCCTGGCTCTGCCGGGCCTGTAAGCACCTCTTGCAGTGCGGGCTACTGCAAGAGGTGGTGAGCGATTGCGTCCCGTAAAACAAAGAGGGTCACCATGCCCAATGATGAAACAAAAAAACATCTCCCCTTAATTCCCCCTATAACAACAACGGAGCCACCCTCGTGCAGCTCCACAGAAAAGATGGAGGTCCCCCCCCCCTGTGCTTGCGCAGGGGACCCTCCATACTTCTTTAACCGGAGAGGAGGCTTACTCCTCTCCTACGCCTATGGGTGTAGGGGACTCCCCCTCACCCCCTTATCTGGAGGTGCTTTCGGGCACCTCCCTATCTCCAGCGGCAGTCCCTCCTATGCTTTCTAAGGGGACTGCCAAGAAAGCCAGCAGGCAGCCCATTGCCGACCGCCCCTCGTACAAGCGGCTCGGTAGGGCAAACCCCCTTAGGGGGGAGAGGGAAGCCAGGCCCCTTCGGTCGCTTCCCTCAAAAGACCTGCTGGCAAAAATATTAAACCTTGCCGGGGTCAAGGCCTGTGCCTCCCCACTAAAGACTTATGACGCTGCCAAGGGGACCTGCGATGTCCTGGGAGGGGATGGCCAACTGGAGGCCCCTCCTGTGATAGACATGGTCCTTGAGGAAAACCAGCCTCAGATGGTAGGGCCTTCCATGGGGGGGAATCCGGGCTTGGCGCCAAGCACCGAACCCGAATCCGCCCCTATGCAAGGTCCTCATCAAACGGCTGTGGATTCTCAGGCAGGACAAGGAGGGGAGGGATCTCCTCCGGATGAATCCCCTGCGCCCACCGGGACCTTCTCCATTTCAGAGAAGGACCTGGCTGAGGCCGGTCCATCTGGCCTGGGGGCTTCTACCGGCGGGGGTGAGAAGCGGGTTCATTTTCCGCCCTCCTCTCCTAAAAAGAAGAAAAAGACAAGAAAGACGAAAAAGACTCGGGGCTCCTCTCCATCCGCGGGGGCTGCGGGGACGGATGGGTCTGCTGCCACTTTGGTAGGCGACCAAGCCAAGATCGGCAAATCCGGCCCCTCTACCCCCTCGTGTGCGGAGCTCCTGACCAAGACTAAGACGAAGAATGCACAGGGCGGAGCCTCGATGACATCGGGGCCCCTCATTCAGAGGTTACCTGGCGTTTTCGAGCCCGCTGGCTTCAAACGCTTCCTCGTTATTCGCTCCACTGATGGCACCATGTTGTCCAAGGGCAACATGATCCATCAGAGGAGAGGATTAGCTAGTGCAATTGGTAGAGAGCCGAAGGTAACCCGTTTCTCGGACGGGAGCCTTCTGGCGAATGCGGCGAATCCCGCCGAGGCGGCCAAGATAAGTGCTCTTCGGACACTTCATGGCACCCCGGTGAGTGTGACGCCGCACTCTACCATGAACTTTGTAAAAGGAGTAGTTTATGCGAGGGAACTCGTTGACTACTCCATAGAAGACATCACCCTAGAGCTGGCCGACCATGGGGCGGTCAAGGTCGAACGTGTGATGAGAAAACAGGGAGGGGCCTCGAGACCCACCCCTACACTCTTCGTCACGTTCGACTGTGACAAGCTCCCTGAGTCGGTGCGTGCCGGTTGGTACCGCTACCGCGTGAAGGCATTCGTGCCACTGCCGCGGCGGTGCTATTACTGTCACCGCTTCGGCCACACGAATCGATCATGTAGACGTGCAAAATCGGGGTCACCCGAAGTCTGTGTAAATTGCTCCAAGGTCGCACACGATAAGTCCAAATCGTGTGTGGCCAAGTGTGTCAATTGCGGAGAGCCGCACCCTGCTTCTTCGAAGCAATATGGTGCATATCTCCTTGAGAAAGAAATCCTGGCCGTTCAGGCCCAGGATCGACTCTCATTCCGCGAGGCTAAGGACTTGGTCCTGGCGCGCCCGGCTCTGCCTGGGACGTCATATGCCTCAATAGTTAGAAAAGCACCCTCTGCTCCTGGCCCATCCAGGCCAACGAGCACGGTTGTTTCCGCGCCCATTCGGAGCCCTTCTGCGGGCTCTACTACACCCGGGCGCTCCCCTGGTAGAGCTGGCGGCAAAAAGGGTTCACACCCAGCCCCGGCTAATACCAGGGCTCCCCCCTCTTCCCCCAGCGTGACCGTTTCCCGTAAGGCGAAACGGCCACGCGCCTCCACAGAGTCGTTAGACTCACAGGAGGCAACACCCCTGAAGATGGTCGCTAGGCCATCTTCCGGGGTTCCTAAAGCTGTTCCCCGAAAGGAGGACAGCAACAAAGGAGCTTCGGCCCCTTCGCCCACGCCCCGAGGTGGAGCGAGTGGCTCGGAGACGGTGGTTCCTCGAAAAGAGGGCCCCCCGCCTTCCAAGCCGCAACGCCCGCCTAAGGTTTCGAGGCGGAGGGAGGAAAAGACTCGCATGGCGAGCCCAACCTTCCCCAATAAGTCCTCGAAGGCGACAGCGCCTTCAGCGCTTTGTTCGGCCAACAGCGCCCGGGGTTCTGCCCCCGGGAAGCGTACGGCCATTCCCGTGAGGGTCTTCAATTCGAGGATGGCCCCCGCGCACCTCCGAGCTAGGCCTGGAGGGCATATTCCTTCAATGGAATTGCCGTGGACTCCGGGCCAACTGGGAGGAGCTGCGGAGGCTCGTCTCGTCCCGTTCCCCGTTAGCTATTTTTTTGCAGGAGACCATGCTAGGCGCGTGCCCGCTGCCTGCCCTCCCGGGGTATAAGGGTCTAGCGACCCCACCACCGCGGGATGGCCGGGCTGGGGGATGCGAGGTTTACACCCGGCATGATGTCTCCGTTCTTCCTTTCTCTTTAGATACCTCCTTTCAGGCAGTGGCTGTGCAGCTGCACCTGGATAGGAGGTATACTATCATTTCTGCGTACATTCCACCGTCAGCTGACTTCGACGCTGGGGACTTCCGCCGCGTCGTGGCACGGTTGCCGAGGCCCTATCTCTTGCTTGGAGATCTGAACGGCAGGCATCCTCTCTGGGGAGATTACTCCATAAATCCCAGGGGACAAGTCCTTGCCGATCTGATCGAAGAGCTTGAGATGGGTGTCCTAAACGTGGATGAGTTTACGCATCACTGTCCGAGAACCGCTTCATTTTCTTGCCTTGACCTATCTTTGTGCTCTTCGGATGCACAGCCTGATTTTGATTGGGGGGTGGTCGATGACCTCCATGGTAGTGATCACTTTCCCATTCAAATATCATTTTCAGGGCAACTGCCGCCTGAGAGACCACCTCGGTGGTGCTTGGCGCGGGCGCGGTGGCCTGCATTTCAGGAAATGACTGAATTCTCTATCTCAGTCGAGGAGTTTAGGTCGGTAGATGAGGCAGTTGAGTTCTTCTCCGGCAACCTCATCGCCGTAGGCCTGACTACTATTCCTAGGACGTCTGGCCGTTTTGCACGCCGACCACTCCCATGGTGGTCGGCCGAGTGTGAGACGGCCCTCAAACAGAAGCGTTATGCCTACATGCGCTATAAGCGCCGCCCGAACGATTTCACTGTCGCTGAATTTCGTCGGGCTAGGGCTAGGTTCCGGTATATTTCTAGGCACGCCCGCCGCTCTTCTTGGCGGGCATACGTGTCTTCACTTAACGGGAAGACCCCTTTAGCTGAGGTGTGGAAGCGAGTCAAAAGGATTCGGGGCAAGTTCTCGCAGGACCCCCCTCCCGTTCTCCAGGAGAATGGGACCGCAATCTCGGACCCCGCGTCCGTGGCGGAATCCTTAGCGACCGCTTTTTCCGCATTCTCTAGCCGTGATGCTGCTCCGCCAGCATTCAATGCACGTCGTGATGTCGCGGAAGGCCGCCGGCTGGACTTTACCTCCAGAGGCGGAGAACCCTTCAACGACAAGTTTACTGTGAGTGAGTTGCGTTCCGCTCTCGCTTCGTGCGAGGACACCGCCCATGGTCCGGACGATGTCCCGTACGCCATGCCTTGACACCTGGGTGAGCGAGGCATGGCCTTTCTGTTAGATTTGTTCAACAGGATCTGGGTGGAAGGTCTTCTCCCAGACTCCTGGCGAATCGCTACTGTGCTCGCCTTTCGCAAGCCGGGGAGAGATCACTCTACTCCGACCGGTTTCCGCCCAATCTCTCTAACCTCTTGCGTGTGCAAGTTGATGGAGAAATTGGTAAATGTTAGATTAGCCTATTTCCTGGACAGCGGAGGCCATCTGTCTTCTGCACAGTGCGGCTTCCGTAAGTTCCACTCCACGTCGGATGCTCTGCTCCGACTGGAAAGTGCCGTCTGAGAGGCTTTCCTTCGTAGACAGCACTACGCCACGGTGTTTTTTGATCTGGAGAAGGCCTATGATACCGCATGGCGATACGGTATCATGGGGACTCTCCACACGATGGGGGCGAGGGGACGCCTCCCAATTTTTATATCTGAATTTTTGCGAGATCGTCGATTCCGCGTACGGGTGGGGGGAGCCCTCTCCGGCCCAAAGGAGCAGGAAGAGGGTGTCCCGCAGGGAAGTGTCCTCAGTGTCACACTCTTTGCCCTGAGCATCAACGGCATCACCTCGGTGCTGCCGGAAGATGTTCTCGCTACGCTCTACGTGGACGACCTTTCGATCTCTTTTGGCGCGGCCCAGATGCCAACTCTGGAGCGTCGACTCCAACAGGCATTGAACCGCGTCTCTCACTATGCCGAAGCGCACAGGTTTCGGTTTTCTTTGGCCAAGACTAAGGTGGTGCACTTCTGCCACCATCCACGGCTTCACCCCGACCCAGATTTGTTTCTTAATGGGGTGCGCCTGGATGTGGTTGAGTCGCACCGTTTCCTTGGTCTTGTATTCGACCGACGCCTCACCTGGGAGGCTCATATTCGCAGCCTTAGGGTCTCTTGTACCCGCGCCATGGACATTCTCCGTTCCGTGACGTTCAGCGCTTGGGGCGCTGATAGGGCTACCGCCTTACTTTTTTATAGATCCTTTGTTCGCTCGAAGCTCGACTACTAATGCGAGTTTTATGCATCCGCAGCCGAGCGTTTATTGCGGAAGGTGGATTCGATCCACCACACCGGCCTTCGCCTTGCCACCGGTGCCTTCCGCACTTCCCCCATTGAGAGCCTGTTGGTCGATGCTGGGGAGATGCCACTCGCTCTGCGCCGCGTGCAGTGCATCACTCGCCTGTACGCGCGAGCCCGGCGCCTCCCTCAGTCGCCAACAGCTCTCACTGCATCCGCAGCTGATCTCGATGGTGCCTATGCCGCCGAGAGACGCCAGTCATACCCTAAGCCCTTTGGGTTTAGGGCCAGGAAACTCCTTCGAGAGCTAGATATAGCTCTCGGGCCGGTGGCGCCCCTGGTTCTGCCCAGGACGCCACCGTGGAGGGTACCACATTTGGCTATTTGTCGCCACGCCTCTGCTCCCAAAGCTTGTACTGCGCCGGGAGTATTGCGTTCGACCTTTTTGGAGCACACATCGTGTCACGCTGGTACCGTGCCAGTGTATACGGATGGCTCCAAGTCCCAAGAGGGGGTCGGCTTCCACGCCGTATCCCCTCTGTTTGAAGTCAGCGGGGCTCTACCAGGCGCTCCGTCTGTCTTCACGGCCGAGCTGGTGGCAATACACCACTCGGTACGGGAGATTACGCCACGTGCCCGGTTCGGAGACCGGATTGTGATCTATAGCGACTCACAAAGCGCCCTGAGTGCTCTCGGGGCATTGGAATCTCCGCATCCCCTGGTTCGCGATATCCGTGACGCCACGGTTTTGGCGAGCCGGGCAGATGTCGAGATTATCTTCTGCTGGGTTCCTGGACATGTAGGAATTGCGGGGAATGAGCGCGCCGATGAGGGCGCCAAAGAGTCCGCGAGAACTCTGCGACCGGACCAGCGTTTTGCTCTTCCTCACACCGACTACATGGCAGGAATACGGGCAGCTCTTCGGACTGCCTGGCAAAGAAGATGGGAGACGGTCGAAGGGAACTTAAAGTTGCGTGCCATTGCGCCGCGACTGTTCCCATGGACCTATCCCCCAATGCCGCGGCGGCTTCAGGTTGCTTTCTGTCGTCTCCGAATCGGACACACTCGTGTGACGCATCGCTATCTGATGGAGCGCTCGCCTGCGCCCTATTGCAACGACTGCGTCGTCCCCCAGACTGTTCGGCACATTCTTGTCGAATGTCCCAGTCTGGGTGATCTTCGCGCACGATACCTGTCCCAGTACCGGGATGGGCGGGGTCGCTACCGCCTGTCCCTTGTGCTTGGGACAGATTCGTGCACACTGACTTGTGGACTTGTTGACTTCTTGGGGGAGGCCGGCCTTCTCCCTATTATTTAAGCAAGGTTTGTTTGTTTTGTTTTTGTTGTTTTTTTGCATTTGTTTTGTTTTTTGTTTGTTTTTTTTCTGTAGTTGCACGCTCCTGCGCCGGGGGGACCTCTCCCCGACGCACCAGCTTGCTTCCTTTCCCCCTTTTGGGGTGTTGTTTTTTTTTCTCTTTAATTTCATTTTAAAGTAGCCTAGAACTAGGCCAGTTTTAATACGGCGACTAATGCCCAAGTAGGCAGTCGCCAGATGAGCCTTTAAAAAAAAAAAAAAAAAAAAAATGTGAGTCACTATAAATCAGAATCCAGTTTCCGAACCGGGTAGGACGTGTTATCTCCCGTACTGAGCGGTCTTTTGCAACTAGATTGGCCGTGAACACAGAAGCAGCACCTGATAGAACCCCACTGACTTCAAACAGAGGGGAAACGGAGTGAAACCCAGTGAGGAATAGCGAATTGTTTGTCCGGTCGCCCAGTCCTCGCGGACTCTTGCGCCCTCACCGGCGCGCTAATTCCCTACAATTCCTACATGTCCAGGAACCCAGCAAAAGATAATCTTGACATCCATCCGGCTTGCCAAAACCGTGGCGCCACGGGTATCGCGAGGCAGAGGGTTTCGGAGATTCCAATGCCCCGACAGCACTCAGATCACTTTGTGAGTCGCTATAAATCACAATCCGGTCTCCGAACCGGGCACATCGCGTAATCTCCGGTACCGAGTAGTGTATTGCTAAGGCTAGGCCGTGAAGACAGAGGCAGTGGCTGTCAGATCCCTGCTGACTTCAAACAGAGGGGATACGGCGTGGAAGCCGACCCCCTCTTGGGAATTGGAGCCATCCGTATACACTGACACGGTTCAAGCGTGACACGAAGTGTGCTCCAAACAATATGAACGCAATATTCCCGGCGCTGTAGAAGCTTAGGAGCAGAGGCGTGACGACAAATAGCCAAAGGTGGCACCGTCCAGGGTGGCGCCCTGGACAGAACCAGGGGCGCCACCCGCCAGAGAGCTACACCTAGCTCGACAAGGAGTTTTCTAACCCAAAACCCAAAGGGTTTAGTGTATGACTAGCGTCTTTCGGCTGCATAGGCACTGTTGAAATCAGCTGCGTCTGCAGTTAGAGCTGTTGGCGACTGAGGGAGGCGCTGTGCTTGCGCCTAGAGGCGAATAATGCACGACGCAGAGCGAGTGCCATCTCCAAGTAGGCTCTCAATGGTGGGAGTGAGGAAGGTACTGGTTGCCAGGCGAAGGCCGGTGTGGTGGATAGAGTCCACCTTCTGAAATACACGCTCACCTGCAGATGCATAAAACTCACACCCGTAGTCTAACTTCGAAAAAATAAAGGATCAATAAAAAAGTAAGGAAATATCACCGCCGCGAGTGTTGAACGTCACGGAACGAAGAATATCCATGGCGTGGGTAAAAGAGACCCTAAGGCTACGAATATGAGCCTCTCAAGTGAGGCCAAAGGTGGTCCACGTAGAGAGTAACGAGAACATCTTCCGGCAGCACCGGTGATGCTCAAGGCAAACAGTGTGACACTAAAGAGACTTCTTTGCGGGACACCCTTTTCCTGCTCCATTGGGCCGGGGAGGGCTCCCCTCATCCGTACGCGAAATCGACGATATAAAGATTTGGAGGCGTCCCTTCCTCCCCATCGTGTGAAGAGTCTTCATGATACCGTATCGCCATGCGGTATCATAGGCCTTCTCCAGATCGAAAAACACTGTGGCGAATTGCCTTCTCCAAAGAAAGGCATCGCAGACAGCATTTTCAAGTCGGAGCAGAGCATCTAACGTGGAGTGGAAGTTGCAGAAGCCGCACTGTGTAGAAGACAGATGGCCTCCGCAATCCAGAAAAGCTAGCACAGAAGCGATTTGCCAGGAATCTGGGAGATTGACCTCTACCCAGATCCTGTTGAACAAATCTAACAGAAAGTCCATGCCTCACTCACCCAGGTATCGAAGCATGGCGTACGGGACATCGTCCGGACCATGGGCGGTATCTGCGCACGAAGCAAGAGCGGAACGTATCTGACTCAGAGTAAACCTGTCGTTGAAGGGTTCTCTGCCTCTGGAAGTAAAGTCCAGTCGGCGGCTTTCCGCGACATTAAGATGTGCATTGAATGCTGGCGGAGCAGCATCCCGGCTAGAGAATGCGGAGAAAGATTCACGAAGTTTTCCGCCAGGAACGTGGCTTCTGAGGTTGCTGTCCAATTCTCCTGGAGGACGGGAGGGTGTCCTGCGAGAAATTGCCCCTAATCCTTTTTACTCTCTTCCACACCACTGCTACAGGGGTCTTCCCGTTACGTGAAGACACGTATACGCGCCAAGAAGAGCGGCGGGCGTACTTTGAAATATACCTGAACCTAGCCCTATCCCGACTTAATTCACCGACAGTAAAATCGCTGGGCGGCGCTTATAGCGCATGTAGGCATAACGCTTCTGTTTGAGAGCCATCTCGCACTCGGCTGACCACTACGGGAGTGGTTGGCGTGCAAAACGGCCAGACCTAGGAAGAATAGTTACGCCCACGGCGATGTTGCCGGAAAAGAATTCAACGACCTCATCTACCGACCTAAACTCCTCGACTGAGATATAGAATTAATTCATTTCCTGAAAATCAGACCCCCGCGCCCACGCCAAACACTATTGGGGTGGGCTTTTGGGCGGCTGCGGCCCAGGAAATATATTAATGGGAAAGTGATCATTACTATAGAGGTCATCGACCACCCCCCAAATTAAAATTAGGCTGTACATCCGGAGAGCACAAATATAGATCAATGCTGTAAAATGAAGTGGTTCTCGGTTAGTGATGCGTAAAATCATCCATATTTAGGACAACCATCTCAAACTTGTCAATCAGGTCGGCAAGGACTTGACCCCTGGGATAATTCTAGTAGCCTCTGCAGAGAGAGTGTCTATCGTTCAGATCTCCAAACAAGAGAAAGGGCAGTGGCAACCGTGCCACGACGTGGAGGAAGTCCCCCGTGTCGAAGTCGGCTGACTGTGGTATGTATTCAGAAATAACAGTATACCTCCTATCCAGGTGCAGCTGCACAGCTACTTCCTGAAAGGGGGTATCTAAAGCAAAGAGAAGAACGGAGCAATCATGTCGGGTGTAAATCGCCCATTCTCCTCCCCGGCCTCCGTCCCCTGAAAGTGTAGGATCGCAAAGCCCTTATACCCAGGGAGGGTGTGCAGGGCGCCCGCGCCTAACATGGTCTCCAGGAAAATAGCTAACGGAGAATGGGAGAAGACGACTCTGCAGCTCCTCCCAGTTGGCCCGGTGTCCGCAGCAATTCCATTCGAGGGAAATACCTTCCAGGCCTAACCCGCAGGAGATGCAGGGGCCATGCAATGCAAACAGCTCCCCGTGACAATTGATACAGCGCCTGGTAAAAACTCTCAGACTTTAGGCAGAAGGGATAGAGAGTAGAAGCCGACCCCTAGTCCGCATACATTGAGACTGATCTAACGTAACACGAAGTGTGCTCCATAAACGTCATTTGCAATACTCCTGTCGCTATGGAAGCTTTTAGAGCAGAGGTTTGGTGAAAAATAGCCAATGGTGGTAGCATCAATAATGATCTCCTCGATAGAACCAAATATGATTCAATTATGATGGAGCAGTTGACATTCAAGCGTTTGAATCTTGGTCGCAGTAAAATAATTCAAAAAGGTTGTATACGGCAGCACCCAGGTGATACCTTTGATGTTCAGAGCAAACAGTGTTACATTGATGACACTTCATCTCTCTACTGTCTGGGGCTGAAAAAGCCTCCTCGTATACCTAAGCTGAATCAAAGATCTTGGAGAAATTAAAATATGAAAATTGGGAGGCAATCCCTTGCCCACATAGTGTGGATGGTCTTTGATACAGTAGCATCATCATAAGCCTTTTCAGAGAAGAAAACAGTGTAGTGTAATGCTGTCTCGAAAGAAAACCTCGCAGAAGGCATTACCTACCCGGAGTAGACTATCCTACGTGGAGTACAATTTTCGAAATCCCTACTGTGCAGAAGACAGGTGGCCTCCACTCTATAGGAAAAAGGCTACTCTAACATTTACCAAATTCTCTACCAACCTGCGCAGGCAGGAAACGAGAGAATTGTGGCGAATACCATTCGGGGTAAAGTGATCTCTCCCCGATTTTGAAAAGCGAGCAACTTAACCATTTGCAAGTAGTCTGGTGATTATTACTTTGTACCTAACCTGTTGAAGAAATATATAAAAAGCCAGACCTCTCTCACCTAGAATTTGAAGCATGCAATGCGGGATATTGTTGGGCCCAGGGGGGGGGGGCTGTCCTCACATGAAGCGAAAGAATAACGGAACTCAATAACTTTAACATTTCGTCGGATGGTTCTTGGTCACGGGATGTCAAGTCCATTGGACGGCCTTGAGCGGCACCACAGCGTGAATTCAAGTCTGGAGAAGCAGCATCCCGGCTAGAGAATGGGGGAAAATCGGTCAAGAAAGACTGACTAGGACGCGGGTTCAGAAGATCTCTAGAGAACGGGAGGTTGGGCACGGCAAGAACTCGCACCTAATCCTTTTGAGAAGAAAGAGGGCACTAAATTGCTCATGGAGTACTACTGGGTTAGGTTAATCTTCCTTTCCCCTCTGCCCCCCTTGGTGGGGGAGGTTCAAATGTAGCCTCTAAAATCTGTCCATTTTTTATCTGCTTTCTCAAGTCTGAACTCAGATTCTTGCGCGAAGGACCGCTTCGGCCTCTTTGACAAAGACTCAAATTTACTCAGACTTTGAATCCCTTCGCCCTCTTCAAAATGTTTACGTTTGAGATGTGTCCTTCCTATTAGGTGTGTGTGGGGGTATACCTCGTGTTAATTCAGCTAACAGGTGTATGATATAAATAGGGTAAATAAGGGTTGAGGGTTATTATGTGGTGCGGGAAGAACAACAATGGCTACTAACTAAAATCGCGTGAGCTCACTTATACTGATTTTTGACCTTAAGACATTCGAAACTTTCAATAATTCAAGGAGTAACCTTCGGAGGACCTTGGCAATTATATCATTCGAAAAAAAATATAAGAGAACATAAGGGTTTCAAATTTCGTTAGAATCGGCCGAAAGTTAGAGTGTCATTACCAATGTTATTAAAATGTTATGATGTTAACAAAACAAATAATCACCAGGATTATTTGGTAGTGTAGGTGGCGGTGGTGAAGTAGGTAGTAGTGGTGTAACAACAAGGAGTAACAACAAGGAAAGAGAGTCCTCTAGAAGACCTTACGGTCCATTCAAAGAGGGTACCTTTGGACTAGCAATCGAGCGGGCACAAGGCTGCTCAATTGTTTTGCGTCCCTAAACGGCCACTTTTCAAGACCTTGTCTAGTCTTGACTTGAACTGGTCAACAGATTTACTGTTGATAACTTCCACTGGAAGTGCGTTCCACTTACCGCAGATACTGTAGGTGAAAAAATTTCCACACAGATTGCGGTTGTAATGCTTCAGTTCAAGTTTGAAGCCGTGATTGCGCGTTCTGTTCTCACTCAGTGTGAAGATATCCCGGTAGTCAACATTGTCGAACCCTCGGAGTATTTTGAAAACTTCGATGAGCTGACCACGCAGTCTACGGGTTTCCAGCGAGAACAGATCTAATTCCCCTAGTCTATCCTCATAACTTTTATGTCGGATAGAGGGAATCAGCTTGGTTGCCCTAGCTTGTACGCGTTCCAACCTTGCGATGTCCTTTCGAATCGAAGGACTCTAAAATTGTACGGCATACTCCAGGTGCGGCCGAACCAGGGAGTTGTACAGACAAAGTACTATCTCCTTGTTACGGTATCCAAACTGGCGCTTTATGTAGCCTAACATCCTTTGGGCTT